>JBBMOE010000076.1:1418176-1561637 GCA_037975065.1 Chaetodon trifasciatus
ATGAATTCTGCTCTGTGTAGCGCTGCCCTCGTATCCATTTATTTTTTTGAGATTTTTTTTTTTTTTTTCAGGTTTATGAAAATCATGACGTTGTAGTGAGGTCAAAGCAGCAGACCTCCAAATGGCAGCACACCAATGACCACTATGATGATGCAGGTGAAGACAGTGTGTACCAAAACTTGTCCACAACAGAAGACATCTACTGCAATCAAATTAGCACTAAAGCTAAAAGATGAGCAGCGTGAATATCTGTGATCAAACCTTGCATTTTTAAGTCACACTTTATTCAAATTATCCTGTTTGTTTTTTTCTCAATTAACAGCTGACCAGCACATATGAACTACTGTGGTCCAGCCTTTTCATTGTCTGGCTGAACACTGTAGGAATATGATTATTTGTACAGATTTGCTTTTACCTTTATGCTCACCATGAATACTTATTGTTAATTAAACAGACTGTTTAACACATCTGCCCCCCTTACAAGAAATGGAGGACAACCATTTCAGCTAAAAATGATGATTTATTTACTCTATGTACCTTCAGTAAAGTAATGTAATAGTAAAAGTAAAGTAATGAATAAATAGACAAAACTCAGAAAACCCAGAAAACCCAGACTTTACAGACCAGTCTTTGTTTGTTTGTATTGTTTTTGTTTTCTATAAATGGGATGTAAACAAAATCTAATCAATTTGTCAGCAGCTGTCAGTTCCATACTTCTGATGAGCTCAAATAAAGTACATAAATAAACTACATTTAGCCTACTTGACAAATAAAAATACTGGCTATTTTCAGATTAAAATTTTACATTAAATACATATGATAAGTTTATAAAACGCTGTTAAGATTGATAGTATATAAGGTAGCTAAAACTAGCTCCACCTTGACCAGGTGCAACAGTTAAATGGTTCTTACACGCTGATTCATCAGTGCTAACAATGTAATGATGTCATCTATAATAATACATCAGTTTTGATATTTCAAGTTTATTTTACTGATAATAAATTTTACTTTTAATCATTGGCTAGACAGTTGTGTCCAAAGCCATGTACAAATGACTACAGTCCAGCACTCAGTGCTACGTTTCCCCTGACAGAAGGAACACGTGCATTGGCATGAGGTAGCCTAACACATGAGTCCTTAGCAAGTGAAGTTCAGTAATCCTTTGAGGGATCATACAGGAGAAGAGCTGGGATTGAGATTTTCTGCCTCACCGTGACAATGACATTTGCAGATTGAGGTAATACTATTAGCAGTTGTAACACGATGATGCAAGTGCCACATACAAACACACACAGTTTAAAAAGCACAAAAATTACTCAATCCAAGCCCCACACAGAAAGTCACATTAGTCAGTAATGTAGTGACAGTTAGGACCTGAAGAAACTGAAACTGAAGCTCAGACAAAAGGACTTGTGCTGGACAAACTGAATGTGTGGTTTTACAGAGTGATGCACTACATATAATGTGCAGTATATGTGGTATGTAATCTAATGATGGCCACAAGATTTGGAAATAAAACAGTGTATTTAATGTTTCTATTCAATGTGTTATTCACAGTTGACAATAAAGTAAAGTTTTTGAATAAAAATATCTTAGTTTGGAGGCTTCTCCAACAAAATGTTCACATGACTGTTTGTGATTAAATCAACATATATGTATATATATATGTGTGTGTGTGTGTGTGTGTGTGTGTGTGTGTGTGTGTGTGTGTGTGTGTGTGTGTATGTATGTATGTATGTATATGTATATGTATATGTATATATGTAGTGAATGTTACGCTGTTTAAGGACTGAAATGGCTTCAGCTCATTTGATAATTAGTCACCAGAGCTGCTGCTGCTGAAACGGCTCCTGCCAACATGTGTAACCAGGCAACACCAAACAAACACACACCTGCGGTGAAAACTGTGCACCACTGATGCTGCTTTTCATTTAGGCTCTAATCTGCTACGTTTGTTTATTTGTCCTTGTACCGGCCGGAAAATGAGCTCTGAGGTTTTAGTGTCAGGGTCACACTGTGACAGCAGAGCTGTGGCTCAGGGGGTCCCGGAGAGAGAGCCTCACGTCGAGTCGGAGGTCCCGCAGCCGTCCTCCGGCTCAGCCACAGCGGGGTACCGCTCCGCTAAATACACCCCGGCTGAGTGGTTCTCCAACTACCAAAGCATCCTCCAACAGGCCGGCACCGACCTCCACGCAGCCCGGAGCATCCAGCGAGAGTCTAAAACTCTGTACCAGGACACCGAGGAGGTTACTTTGAAGACCCAGGCCGACGGGACATGTCTTCTGGGAGAGAGACTACAAGAGATCCACTTCTGGAGGTCTGAGCTGCAGCGGCACATCGAGCGGCTGCTGGCCGACACAGAGTCCCTGCTTTCGCTGAAGAAGAGGCTGGAGAAGGCGCTGGACGCCACCGAGACTCCGTACATCATCTCCACCGATAATCTGAACTGCAGGGCCAGAAGACTGGGACCAGACCTGGTCCGGGACGCGGTGGAGGTCGAACTGTTAAAGGTAACCACTGGCTTTATAATACAGTTAAAGTTGTGTGCAGTCAAACTTTGTGAAAGTCCATGGCGACAAAACATCACTGATTCAAATATAATTTAAGATGTTAATGGTCAATGACGTATGCATGAAATAATAGTCAGTCCAATTCATAATTGATAGGTTATTGAATATACAACGAATATTTTCACAGAATAAAAGTAAGGTTTGTAATTAAAAGTCAACTTCTGTAGTAACGTTAACAAAATGAACAAGTTAATTAGTTTTCTACAGGCGTTAACAATGTTGAACGACTGATACTCATCAATGGGATACTTTGGAAATGGACACATCAAAACCTATTAATTGAACTGTATTTTTTCAAATTAAAACGAAAAAACTCCAACAATAAGTTGAGTAATAGATTAGTCGGTCAAATGAAAATCACTATTTTAACCACTTTGATAGTAAATCATTTCAAATCCATTTTTAGCCAAAAAAAATACCAACAATTTATTTCAGCTTCTCAAATGTGAGAATTCGCAGCTTTTCCTTGTCTTAAATGATATTAAACTGTTCAAGTAATTTCAACAAGCATTTTTACTTGTTTCTGATGTTTTACAGACCAAAAGATTTATCAGTTAATTAAAAAAATGATCTGTATATACAGATCATGAAACTAATCATTAACTGCAGCCCTATGAACTGATGATTCAGTTGTACTCGTACAGTAATATTCTCAGAATCAAGTGTCTCATAGTGGATTCAGTGTAACAGTAAAGCAGCACCAGCAGAGGGCTCAATGTGACGATTAACACAAAGTTTGACTGAGTTTTGACTGTTGTGTAGGAAGTGGACCTGATCAGGAGCATCCAGGCTCTTCTGCAGAGGACTACAGCTCAGGTTGTCAGTCAGATCAAGTGAGTGTCAAAACCTGCAAGTAAAATCTCCAGTTTAGCGTGAACTGAATCAGAACTAAATTACTGGTTTGTGTGTGTGTGTGTATGTGTGTGTGTGTGTGTGTGTGTGTGTGCATGTGTCAGGATGAACAGAGAGGCCAAGCAGACCTTGGAGTTGGACTGGTCTGATAAATACCTGGCCTACAACTTTGATGTCCACAGTGGAAGATACAGTAACATGAGCCCAGACACACAGCACCACCCCAGCTCAGCCGCTGTGCAGGACCAGTGAGTGTGTGTGTTTTTTCAAAACTTAGAAATACATTAAATCAATTTACCATTAACCTCTGGTCTGCTGCAGGGTGTGTAACAGCACACTGTGGACAAAGTTTACACAGGACAACCTGTCCAAAGCCATGCAGGAAGAACAGGCAACCAACAGCCTCAGGTCAGAACCAGAATGAGCTCTGGATGATGGAGGCTAAATATGGCAATATGACACCTTATTGAAAGTTTTCAGTGAATATAGTGATACCATGTGTGTGTATCAGACTGCTGGTGGAGCGAGTGCTGCAGGACACCACTGAGGACCTGAGAGCCCAGTGCTCCTGTGTGGACCGAGCCTTCAGCCAGCGCTGTGCAGAGCTGATCGAGGCCAAGACCCAGCTGGAGATGAAGCTCACACAGGTAGACAGACAGACTGACAAACAGGAAGTATTCAGGTCCTTTACTTCAGTAAAAGTACAAATGCCACACTGTGAAAATACTCTGTTACAAGTTAGAGTTCTGCACAAGGGAAAGTACTCCAGGCAGACAAATGTCACCTGTGACTCTTATTATATCATTATGACAAGGACTTACATAGCTTCTGTCAATCAGTTAATCAATTTATCAACTAATCATTTCAGCTCTGCTTGCATATATTGTTACGTATAACAACGCATCATATTTTAGAAGCTCCTCATGTTTTTTGATGTAAAAATTTGTAAAGTAACTAGTAACTAAAGCTGTAACTGTTAACCGCAGTGCAATCTGCAATATTTCCCTCTGAGACTTAGAAGCAGAAAGTAGCATGAACAGAAAGTACTCAAGTAAATCTACTTAGTTACATTCCACCACTGCTGACAGAGTAGCTGATTGATTATCTATTTTATGATCATGTGTGTAGATCTTAGAGCAGATCGGCGACCAGGAGAGGAACATTGTGGCTCTACAGCAGGCCATCCACAACAAAGAGGCTCCACTGAGAGTCGCTCAGTCCAGACTTTATCTCCGCTCCCTCAGACCCAACATGGAGCTCTGCAGAGATCAACCCCAGCTCAGGTACACCCTGTCCCATCTTAGCCTATCACTCTACCTCCGTTCTCTCTCTTCATTTTCTTTGCTTCCTGTGTCTATAGTTTGGAAGGGGAGGTGAGGCAGATTGATGCCACTCTGGAGTCCCTGCACCAGCAGCTGAGTGAGGCCAGAGGCTCCCTATCCCACCTGGAGGAGTCACGCATTACTCTTGAGAAGGACATTAACTGTAAAACTCACTCCCTGTTCATCGAGAGGGAGAAATGCATGACTCACCGTGAACGATACCCCACGATCTCCACACTGTCAGGATACTGAAGACGCTGACTCTGAGCATTTGTGTGGATTTAGATTTGGTTTTGCTGTTTTTCTAAGTTTAACATCCTGCATTGTTTTGCCTCTTTGTTGTGCTGTGATATAAGGATCAATAAGATTTTATGTGAAACTCAGTGGTAAAGAACGTATTTAATAGCATTTCAATTCATCAAATTGTTAAAAACTTACAGCCAATGACAGTGTGCTAAAGTCATTTTCACACCCTCCTTCATGTAAAACAGGAATGCTTTGATGCTTAATGAAAAGGTCAATCAAAAGGTTAAAAAAGCATTTATCCAAAGCTTCTTACAGTGTGTTGAATGACCATACAGCTTGCATGCATACTGCACATCAATAATCTGATACATTAAAAAGTACAGGCTGATGATTAATTGAAATGATGCAAACAGGATATTTTAAGGGACAAATGTGACTGTAAAAATATAAAGTCTGACCACAGTCAAGCACACTGCTCAATTTATCTGGGCCCTGTGTCTCTGATTAGAGTAGATATGAGAGAAATATGAGAAGACAGTTACTGTGATGCAAAGTGACTCATGTTCTCATGCTGAAGTAACGTGGCACATTTTTCATGATCTTCTGAAAAGGCATTCAACCATGTGTGCAATAATCTTTAGGAAGGCTGTATTTAGGCACAACAGCATTATGTAATGTTTATGGACCAGTGTCAGTGCTGAAATGTGGAGAAAATCATGGCATTACATGTGCTGTGTGTGAGGGAAGCATAACTTTCAGTCTTCATCAGGGAGTAGCTTTGTGCCTTCTCATTTTCGTTCTAATATCCTCCTCATTTGGATGACACAGCGCGAGACAGAGCATGCTGACAGCGGGTGTCGTTTCAGAATGTGCTGAAAAGGAAAAGCAGCCTACACTCTCACCATTTAACCAAGGAAAGACTATCAAAATTTTTTTAGTTGAGAATGTGAAAAAAGAAAAAATTACAAAATTACAAAAATAAAGTAAAATTCATTCATTCATTCATCTTCTATACCCCCGACTATCCCTTTCAGGGTTGGGGGGGGGGGCTGGAGCCTATCCCAGCTGTCGACGGGCGAGAGGCGGGGTACACCCTGAGCCGGTCGCCAGCCGACTGCAGGGCAACATACATACAACCACTCACTCAAAGTGAGTGGTTGTATGTGTCACAAATACCTTCACAAAGTGTTGTTAAATGTAATTGTTAGTGTCACATTAGCTACATGTTTGTATGACCCTGATTTTTTTTATCTTAACTCATGGACTAAAACTCAGAGTAACTCTGCCTCTGCTGCATCAAATTATTTCTTTCATAATTTACCATAATCTCTTCCTCACAAGTCCAGCACCTTTACAAAAGAGCACTAATAGAGCAAAGTGCTGGAGCACTCTTTGAACTTGTATGATAATGTTCAGCATGTATTTGTCTGATCTGAACTCGTGTATTGATTGTCAAATTAATTGGTGAATATTCCTCATTTGCTTGTGTTTAATAATGTCAGTTTGTCTTTTGCATATCTGTTCCATTTGTATGTCACGGATGTGTGTAATGAGATGATTTACTCCACTAGAGGAGGCTGTTGAGCTGCAGTGACTCCTCTCATGGTCTGGTGACAGTGAGCTGTCTTCACAACAAAAGCAGAATAAAAATCTAGTGTAGAATATTTGATACGTAAACACGTACACACTCACACATCAAGACTTTACACTAAGTTTCATATTTGTTGCCTAGATATTGATATGAATATGAAATTAGTTTTGAATACCAGCTGTCTATTCGTGTTTTCTCTAAAGAAGAAGATGGAGATCAATAAAGTATCCAAACAACAGAGCAATGGAAACACAGCCCGACCTAATCTTAATTTACTGGAGCTTTTTCTTTATTACATATTCAGCTTCAGTTAATTGACTGTTAAAACACTGTAGCCTCATCTTTAGCAAACTGTGCTCTTCTTCATTTCAGCATGGAGCCTCCATCCGGCTCTATTCTTAGAGAGAGCTCCCTTCAAATGAGGAGGTGCCACGACTGAGGTTGTTATGAAACTGAACTTTATGCAAAGAGAAAGAGTTCAGACAGGCAGCTCTGTCCTTACATAGTATTTATTTCATGACACCACTAACTGTGGGCATGGGATGGTGCCAGCGCTCTGTGTGTGTGTGTGTGTGTGTGTGTGTGTGTGTGTGTGTGTGTGTGTGTGTGTGTGTGTGTGTGTGTGTGTGTGTGTGTGTGTGCGTGTGTGTGTATGTGTGCATATGATTTTACCATTGTGTGGGATAATGCACGCCCTCGGTCTTTCAGACATCAGAGGGGAAAGTGATTTTTCCTTTTTTACATTAAGGGTACAATAAGATGAGACTGAGGATTGGGTAAAACATTGATGCACAGCTTTCTATGCCCAAACAATAAATCAAATATGCATTGACTGGACCAAGTGAGAGAGAAAAGAGAGATCCTTCAGTCAAATCACTGTCTTTTATAAGTTGAGCTCACGTGTCTTGTGGTATCCAGACCATGTGACCGTCCCGTGAGAAAGAGGCTGATTTGAACTACCTGCTGCAGAATGGCGACACGTTGTGTGTGAAAAAACAAGTGTTAACAAGTCTGTGTCTGGATGCACAAATTATCCCCAAATCATCTCAATCTCTGTCGTCTGATTTGACAAGTGGAGAAAAAAAATCATGTATTGTGTTTTGAATGCCTCTCCTCAGTGTTTTCATTGATTTCCATGGTTGCTTTTCATTTTGCACATTTTCTTTGATATATGATGGAAAGGACAAATGTGACCCCATGAAAAGGAGAAAAAAAAGTTGTATAAATAAAGAAAATGGGAGGGTTGAATGAAGTGGCAGATCTGAGGGAGTGACAGAAAACGAAGGAGGGAGGGAAAAGGAGAATAGAGAGACAGAAGGAGCGAACGCACTGCCTTCCTTTCCTCCAGTGCTCGCTCCCTTCTTTCTCCTGGTGACTCCAAGCTGAGATCAACAGATAGGTGAGTTCTTCAGCAGCAATGTTCTTTCTTCTCCTTACTTCATCCTTTGTCTCTGTCCATTTTTTTCTCCATAATTCATCATTGATTTCATCCCTGCAGCTGCCTGATGTCATCCAACAATCTGAATTATTGCTTTTATTTGCACATGTTTTCTTGTATTATGTGTAGACATATGGCAAAGGCAAAATTTGACTGACCCATGGGTGCTTGAATTGACTATAAGGTTCACCCTTCAGATCTGCTTATCTGTCCAGTTTCTTCCCCTCTGTTAGAAGAGAACGTTGTAGGGGTGGTCCAAGGATGAATTAATCATTGCTCATTAACCAAAACGTCTCTCACAGGCACAGACCTTCTGCTTTATTTATGTGTGAGAACATTTTTATGACGGTGTTTATTTGCTTTTGTGTCTGTTGGCTAAATGCATGCAGCTAAGCTTGAGGGTTTGTGGAAAGCCAAAGTTTCCGTTGGCTGGATGCAGAGGCTACTTTTAGCTTTGGTTATTACTCCCTGTGCCCTGACTGGGCTCCATTTTCACAGTGTTTCTCAAGCATCTGACTGTCCTTTAAATGACTCTGATTATTTAAGAAGATAAAAAACATCTATCAATCTTTCATTTTACAGTGGAATGTCCCATTAGGGTTAGAAGAGAATTTTCTAATTACATGTTTTGTCAGAGTATGGAATGTGAGTTTCATGACTTTGCGTGATTTTTGGGATTTTTGTGGCAACATGTGCATATATATTTAGGTGCTCAAGCTTTATATGTACATCTTCTCTATTCTCTGTACTGCTTTGCTGCTCATTTCCCACACCACTTATATTTCATTCCCATCATCCTGCTTTTTTTCTCCAGGATGCTGTTCCTCAGCTCCCTGTCCACACTCCTCCTCCTGCTGCTCCTCTACCCCCCTCAGCTGTCTTCCCAGGAGGTGCTTGTGCGACTTGCAGGCGTGGGCCGGCGCAATGCAAATGAGGGACGTGTTGAAGTGTTCTATAATGGCGCGTGGGGCACGGTGTGTGATGACGAGGTGGATCTTAACCTGGCCAACGTAGTGTGCAGACAGATGGGCTTCCAGCGTGGCTTTACCTGGGCGCACAGTGCTAAGTTTGGCGAGGGCCGAGGTATGTCCAACCAATGGCCATTAGTCTTGAACACGTCACTGATAAAGTTTTTATTTCTTTTAATTCAATCACTTACCACCTTTCTTGCTGTTAGGTTTGATCTGGCTGGACAACGTGCGCTGCAAGGGCACAGAGCTCTCCATTGCAGACTGTCGCTCCAATGGTTGGGGAATCAATGACTGCACCCATGCTGAGGACCTGGGCGTCATTTGTAGCCCAGCAAGGAGACCTGGTTCCCCAGTGGTCACCTTGGAGGGGGCTCCTTCATCCTCTAGGCAACAGCCAAGCCAGCCAAGACAGAGAAACCCACCACAGTCTGTGTCCCCTCCAGCTCCACCTTCAGCCCCAGCTTCCTCTGCAAGAGGCCATGAGATCGCTCTCCATCGCAACCCAACATCTTCCCGTCGCAGCAATATCTCCCCACAGGAAAACGGCCACGAAATCCAGATCTTGCGACGGAGTCGCGGTGGTTCCAGAGTAGTCCCGCAGATTAGCTCAGCTCTGCCACAAGGGCACTCACTACCTCCGCGTCTGGCAAATGGTGGGTCCTACAGGCAGAGACAGGAGGCAGCAAGGAACAGTCCACAAGCAGTGAGACAAGAGGCAGGTGGACAGGTAGACAGGCGGTCCCAGCCTCATTCCCAACTCCAGTCAGAGCGGAGGAGTGACAGGAATCAGCAGCTCAGTGGGAACCATGTTGAACCAGAGCCTGTTTATCCAGACATGGGAGTGGAGACTGATGCGCACTTCACACAGGTAATAACACACACACAGACACACACAACCTCTAGTACACACCAAAAAAGTAGCCCAATCTAGCTTTATACAGAGTCCCATACATGTCATTTGTGGAGCCACAGGCCAGTGGACATGTATAATTAGAGACAAACCTAAAACCAGACCTTCTCCAGATCCAGTTCTTATGCAGCAGCAGGACTTTAAGTTTAGCACCCAACCACCAGAAGATCTACAGCCCAGACTCTTCAAACGTGCAAGAAACTCAGATGAAAGCAAACTGCAAGACATTTATCACTTCTGTTTGCCTTTCTTTCCTTTCAACTTGCAGAGTTTACACTTTCTTTACCATTTTGTAATCATCATGATACATATTCCGACACATTAAACAAACTCTGTTTTCTGTTGGTTTCCTTCCTGCTGCCTGCAGTACATAATGTGGATGATTAGAGAGTGTGATGATTAGAGACATAGCATGTCATCTTACCATGTTATTCTTCTCTCGATTGCGTGCTGTCTGCAGATATATAGTTAAACAAAGTCTTGTTTATTGACATAAGTTAATCCTGTTTTAGTGTGCATGACAAAAGCTTGGTTCATGTGGGTTGAGGGTGAAGCCTTCAGAAAGTGTGACAAGGATCCATCTCTGTCTTCTGGCATTGAAAAAGCTTTTTTTTTCCAGGATAAAGCAGTGCCATACTGAATTATTAATCACTTTTACATTTTTTGTTTTGTCACGGACAGGGATCGGTTCACTTGGAGGAGGTTCGTCTACGGCCTGTGCTATCCAGCAACCATGGCGGTCTGGTGACAGAAGGCGTGCTGGAAGTGAAGCATGCTGGGAGGTGGCGTCACGTGTGCAACCATGGCTGGGACCTCAGCAGCAGCCGTGTCGCCTGTGGCATGTTAGGATTTCCAGCTGCAGAAGCGTTTGACCGAAATGCTTACAGGTGAGTATGTGAGAGCGGCCATGGCAGAGTGACAGAGGAGGAAGCAGACAGAAACACTGTGTGTGTATGTGTGTGTGGATGTGCATTACACATAAATCTGTTTACATAGTTACATTGTGGGGACCTGCCCTCCTTATGGGGACCAAACACAAGTCCCCATAACATAAATCATCAAATATTTGTGTGAAGAGGTTAGGGCAAAGGTTTAGGTTTAGGTTAGGGTTACGCTAAGGGTTAGGGTTAGGGTTAGGGTTTGGAAAGTAGAGGTTATGGTTAGGGTAAGTCTCCAAGAAATGAATATAAGTCTATGTAATGTCCCCAAAAGTGCATAACAGATGACTATGTGTGTGTGTGTGTGTGTGTGTGTGTGTGTGTGTGTGTGTGTGTGTGTGTGTGTNGTTGCTACAGCTGCATGGGAGCTGTAGCTGTTGAATCCCAACAAAACAATCATTGTGTGTTTTTTGTTAATTTACAATTTGCTAATATTGTGCTCTGTACTCCAGTCATAGTTTAACATATAGACAGAGAACTCATTGAGTTCTAAAAGCTAGAGGTCGGAAAAGAAACTTCAGCTTTCTATTTGTTATATGTTTTCAGAGCTCTTTTATTGTCCCTCAAACACAAATCATTTGCTCAACTAATAATGTCAGGTTGTCATGCTTATTTTGTCTCCATAAATCCAACTCATCCATCTAACTTTAGCCATAAATACCCACTAGAGCACCTACACAAACCTTCAAAGCCGTTACAAACATACCATCAAAACCCCAATACCTAGGTCTCTCCGTCGAACCTCATCGCGCAGCCTCTTACGAGCCCTTGCATAAACAATGTACAAGATCCACAAGCATACGCAAATAAACACACAAACACACACATACTTGTGCACACGTGA
The DNA here is from genome assembly GCA_037975065.1 of Chaetodon trifasciatus. Classification (NCBI taxonomy): domain Eukaryota; kingdom Metazoa; phylum Chordata; class Actinopteri; order Chaetodontiformes; family Chaetodontidae; genus Chaetodon; species Chaetodon trifasciatus. The sequence continues at coordinate 1,429,859 of JBBMOE010000076.1, forward strand.
ACACAACCCTCTGTGTGTCCGTCTGTCTGCCCACAGAGGTCTTTTTATGGCTTGGCTAACAGGACGACTGTACTGACCGCTAGCCTGCCCTGCACCATCTGTCTCTCCATGTCGCCAATAATTACCCCTTGTGTTGTGCTCTGCTCAGCAGCAGCATACAGACTGCCTCTCCTCAGCTGCCCTGTTCACCACCACAGCCACAGCCTAGCAATGAATAACTCTCTCTCGTATTATCTTATCTCTTAAAGCTTCTTTGGAGCCGTAATGTTCAGCTGCAGTGATGTGAGAAACTTTGACCCTATTTGTCCTCACGTCCTTTTGCTCAAAACAGGAGCCCTTTGAAGTCACAGACGGAGCAAAGATTTGATCAAGAATTGGGCCAAGTCTACTTGTCCGTCTTGCCAACTTTCTAAATCTAATGCTAATGTGGACAACAACGCTGAAAAAATACCTCAGAGTTGTGTGGAGAAGCATCATATTTTTGTGCCAAGAACCCAAGCAGCAGCCTGTGCAAAGACTGGACCAGGCCAGAGAATGTTGTTTGTTTTTTGTCAACCTCCACCCTGGTACGTGGGAGACGAATGCAGCAGTCATTTTCGTCCAACAGTAAACAGCTGATGGGTGTTTTTTAACAGAAATAACCAGCAACAAGAGGTGGATCTTTGGTGCCGCATGGGATCATGTATTTCAAAGCAGATAGTTATGTTGGAGTCCTTTTGAAAATGTTCGTGAGGTTGAAATTGTGTTGTATGTACTTAGTGATACTCGCCATTTTTAGCCATGCAAGCAGCACGCCTCTAGGGATGGTGATGTCTGTCAGTCGATCCACCATTTTAGTCCAGACCGATTGCCATGAAAGTTTTGTTTAGATGTTCGTGGTCCCCAGAGGATGAAGCCCATTCACATCTCAACATTTCTTGGACAGATGGACTCAAAATTTGAGGTTGATGTTTCTGTTTTTGAGTGAAATATCTCAATAACTATTGGATGGAGTGCCATGAAATGTGGTACAGACGTTCATGTTCTCCTCAGGGTGCATTGCAATAACTCCCCTCACTTTCATCCAGCACCATCATCAGGTCAAAATTGAACTTTTTCCAATACTTTGGTTTACAACAAGATACCTGCTGCCATTCCCGCCAGCCTTAGCTGGACTCTGAGCAACATACAATGTTGAATATTGTAAACATTATAAAACCTAAACATTAGCATTTTAGCATTGTCACTGTGAGCATGATTCTGCTGAAAGCGCTGCTGTGCCTAAGTACAGCCTCACAGAGCCGCATAGCGTGGCTGTACACTCTTGTTTAGGCCTATATTGATCCTCACATGATAACAGTCACAGAGCATCTTACTGCTGCTACCCACTGTGCTGGCAGTGGCCCATGCCTGCTCTTCTTTTGGGTTTGTGGCCACTAGAAGAGCTGTAATTACGGTCTGAGAGATCCTCTAATCTAGAATATTCTCTTGACTGAACCTGCTGCACACCCTTCGCTGTGTCAGCACTTCCCTCTCTGGCCATGTGGTTGTTTTTTGGTGTGACTGGCTTTGTCTCAGCCTGTTAAGTTGCTCAGCGCATTTTTACAGATGTTTAAATACTCCCCCACTTTGCCATGCTTACAAAAAGCAAGTGCTAAAGCCATTTTCCAGCTCCCTTGTTTCATCACATCTACACTCTCTTTGAGGCTGACACTAACGTCTTCAGCTCAATTACTTTAACCCCCTGCTCCGTCTCCCCTCCTCAGTTACAGCTTTTTTAAAAGACTTGTTATGACTTTGTGGCAATTATACTAAGACCCACATTTCATGGAAAGTACATCATTATGACCCCTTTGAGTTTTCGTTCCATGGAGGTTGATGGGATTGTCTAGAGGGTGTTGTGGAGTCAGTGTGGCAACCTGCTGTCTCCTGAGTGAGCCAACTGTTCCAGTTAGGCAGCTTTGCATTCATGCAGTATAATAACAGGTTATCTGTGCTTTCCTGACAGTCAGCTCCTCTCTCCAGTGTGGCTTATGGCATTGTGTGGTCAGGGTTGCATAAAAAAAAAAAAAAAAAAAAAAAACTGGCATTGAGCTGAAGATCCTGAGAAGTATGAAAGTCCTCTCCTGGCTGAAGGATTCAGCAGTGCTGCGGTCAACCTGAATGTTGCGCCTGAAGCTTGATGCTGTGCTTCCCTTCCTTTAAATCTCCTCATAAGACTGAGAGAGCCTCAACTCAACCAGACAAAGAGCTACATCCACTGTGATCTGACTCTCAGCAGGACAACTCAAATGTGTCAGTGAAAGCCAAACAAACATGCTTTTCCTCTTCCTGTGAAGTTAGGAGATGCTCATAAAAGTTGCCCAGTGCACAGAGGCTTCACTCTTACATCACTGCCTTGTTTCCCAGCATGCAGTCATAACGTTTGGTAACAATGCTGGGGTTTTAAAGAGCTCTGTTTTTACAGAGGCAAGGCAGGGAAAGTTGATATGTACGTGCATATTTCCATGTCTGGTGAGTGTGAACCAACATGATACTGCTCGACCGCACAGCAGACACTGCCAAGCAGAGCAGGCAATTATATGGGTAGTGTTCACTCCCCCCCTCCACCTCCTCCAAACCATGAACTAACACCCCCTCAGAGTCTGTCTCTCTCATTTTGATTTACCATCAAGTTATGAAACATTTTAAAATGTGCAAACATAGGCTCGCATACACACATATACAAGACACAAACAAATACACACTATCATATATAACTCAGATATACATACATTACATATGTATGCATGAAGGATCTCCCACTTCTCATCAGCACAAGAGAAATTTATCCTGAAACACAGACATCCATTTTGTTGTGAAGATTTATCACTTGTTCCTTCGCAGAGGTGGTATCTCTAGTTTTAGAGATGCTTGTGTTTTCAGACTGGCTGGACAAGGACAAGGGAGGGTAATAGAAGGGAGGCAGGAAAGAAAAATGGAAGAATGAAGAAGATAGTGAGAGAGAAAAAAAAAGACGCAAAACTATGGAAAGGAAAATGAGAAAAGATGGAATGATGGATGAAAAGATGGGAGGAAAAAGAAAGAAGGAAGGAAATATTTGAAGGGAGACAGGAATGAAGTAAAAAAAAAAACAGATATAAAGAGAGACACTAGCTGCAATATTTTGTAAAATTTAGTGGCAATTAAATAGCAACTAGTAACTCCAGCTGGAGTAAAAAGTAGAATGTTTTCCTCTAAAATGTAGTGCCTGACAAGTGTGTTCAAAGCTGCACTAATCAATATTTTTATATTAATATATTAAGAAAATTAAATGTTATATTAATAGCTCATAGTGAAAGTCCCACAGAGATCGTCACTAAAAACTGCAGTTATCTTCAGCTCTATGGGCTGTTTTAGCATCTTTAACATTTAGGTTCACCCTCACTGATCACATCAACCATCAGCAGCAGCATAATTGTTCCTACTCCTACAAATTGACTGTGTGCTGCAAACTCTGCTCCAAACAGCAGACAGATACAGTTAGCGAGTAGTTGGTTAACATAGTGGAGCATTTAGCAACTAAAAAGCCAAATATTTCTCTCAGAAGTTGGTGGTGACCAAAAACAGAGCTAAAATAGAGTTAACACTGGACTCATATCCGGTGGATCAGGTGGATAGAAACACGATTTCTGATGAATGATTAAGTTGCTTCATGTCTTCTAAATGTGTAAATAAGCAACTGTTTGCTCGCTCATCACATCAGTTTAAAAGGTCACGCTGTCAGTGTTGTGCTGACAACACAAGTGGCCCTGAAAAAAACTGTTTCTGTAGGTTTAAGATATTTCCAGTGCAGCTACAGCAAAGACAGAGTCAGGGATTTAGTGGTTCTTTGCAGATTTCACTACTTTGAGTGCACTCATTTTGGAAGAGGAAAAGAAACAAATGTATCTACCAGAGGAAACCATTTGTCTGGACCAGACTGGCTGTCTAAATTACATTTCTCCACTGCTCACTGCTAGACTGCAGCAAACATCACAAAATAATGATATGTAACAGTGTAAGCTTATCTGCGGACGGAAATTTCTATTATTGTGAAAGAAATCATATATACACAGTTTGCCCCGCACTGTCTGGCCTGATTGTAAATTATTTGTTGTGCACATGTTCCATACAGTAGTCTGTCAGGGTTTCTTTTGCGGGTTTCCTTGTAGGCCCTTCCAGCCTCAAACACATTTCTCATCTCACAATGGGAGTGTGCAGAATAACCTGTGGAATACCAGGATACTGGGGTTCTCCTGGAGAGGGAACATCTCCTGTTTTAGTTTGCCAAATATTTAATTGCATCATGAATCTGGTTGTTCAGTAAACTCTCCTCCTGTCTATACTTGGTGTTCTGACTCATGTAATTCAGGCACACTCATGAAGGGCGTCAGTCACGCTGCACCTGTCTGTGGTCACACTGGCCGATGCAAGTGGTCAGCTCTAGTGTGTGTGTGTGTGTGTGTGTGTGTGTGTGTGTGTGTGTGTCTCAGAGGGACACTTCCCAGACTGTGCCTGGTGTGTGAATCATTCTTTTTATTGAATTCTCGCTTTTTTTTAGGCTTTAGCATGGTGTGTGTGTGTGTGTGTGTGTGTGTGTGTGTGTGTGTGTGTGTGAAGGTGAAGAAGGCTCATTTTGTATATGGACACTGTTTCCCTTTAGGATTTGACTTTAGGTTAAAGTAATACCCATGAAACTAGACACAGTTTAGAAAAGCCTGTTGCAGTTGGCAGACCTCAATAAGGCTTCCTGCAGGGATTAATGTATAGCGACTTATTCATATTTTTAGGTTTTTTTCCCCATGGATGCGCCAAACCAGACACTCGCTGTAGACATATAAACAAACACTGAAACAGAAATACCCATGAATAGATCTTAAAAAAAAATAGATACAAAAAAAATTCATGACAAGAAAGTGGTGGTTTGAGAGGAAAGACAGGAAGAAAGAGGGAATTATGTGATCCATTATTGTCAATCTTGCTCTCTCTTTCTCTCTGCCCGTCTCTTACACAAGGGCTATGTTTATCCAAAGACACACACGCCCTTTCCGGCATGTTGTGTCTCCTTCATAGCTTTCAATTTGTTTATTCAAGGTTTGATAGACAGAGTAGGGATGTCAAGGAAGAGAAGAAAGGATGGCTGAGGAGGGAGGAGCACAGGAGGAGCACAGGAGGAGGCTGTGGGAGTGTATAGGACGCCTGGTTGTTTAGTTTGTTGGATGTAAACATGCACAGATGTAATTAAGAAAAAAAAAATCAATAATGTAATGTCTTCTTCCTTTCAGGAAACTGTGGGACTCCAAGTTAGCCGATCCATCCTCCAGGTAAAATCTACTCTTTGAAGGACTTCTAAATGAAGAACTTGTGCATCAAAGATCAGAAGTAACAAATTACAAATATCTCTCTGCCCCAGGCTGAGGACCCAGATCAGTAAGAAGGGCTACTGGGTGGAGAAGGTGCAGTGTCAGGGTGTGGAGGTCTCTCTGGCACAGTGCCAGGCACAGCTGTCAATCCCCAGGAGTGACGTCCCATGCAGCGGTGGTATGCATGCTGTGGTCCGCTGTGTCCCTGGATCCCAGTTCACACGCTTTGGCAGAGCACCAGCACCACCTGCTGTGCCGGTGAGTGTGGAGGGGGGAGTTGAAAAATTCAGATTGTGAACAAATGTGTGAAAATGAAAAAAATAGTTTGATATCTTAGGAACAATAATTTGTTTTCTTGCAGAGAGTTAGATGAGACAATTGACACCACACTCAAATATAAGCTAAATAAGCTAAATAGTTGAAGTTACAGCCAACAATTATCTATAGTATAAAGATCAAGTCCAGTCAAGTCAAGTCAGCTTTATTCATGTGGCCCAGAATTACAAAACACAATTACAAGCCCTCAAGGGGCTTTAAAAACTGTACAGCTTATTACACCATCTGCTCTTACAGCCTCAATTCTATAAGGAAAACCAAAGAGAAAAAGTGACACCTAAAGACACACAGCTTACATCTGTTTGTGTATAAATGAAATCAATTAGATATCATGTTTTCATTTCTTAAATTTAGAGATGCTGGTGGGTGGGTTTCGTTATTTTGTTTTGTAGTTAGCTCGGCTAGCTGTTTCACCCTGCTCCTGGTTTATTTGCTATGCTAAGATAAGCTAAGAAGATCTTTTCATCGAACTCTCAGCAAGAAAAGCAAATAAGACTAAAAAGCTGTCTCTGCACTGGCTTCCTATAACATTCAGAATTGATTTTAAGTTCTTCCCGCTGTACACAAAGCCCTTAATGGTCTAGGACCAAGCTACACTGCTAACTCCCTTGATCACTATTTGCCTTCAAGAACACTGCGATCATCGGGTTTAGAGCAGGTTTCCAGCAACAGCCAAAAGAACATCAGGGATGCAGCCATTGTCAATTACACTCGTAGCCTTAAGCTCTCGAACACGCTGCCTATAAGTATCAGGGAAACCAGCTACCTGAATATTTTTAGAATTTGTCTCTTTACTTCAGCCTTTGACTGGTGAAGACTTCCTGTTACAGGCCTGAAACCTTTGGCTTTGCCTCAAGCTTATGCACTGTTGCACTTTATTTAAAATGTTGTATTTTAGTTGATTTTATCTATTCTATGTACCCTGTTTCTAACTTTATTGTGATTTCTTTGTTGTAAAGCACTTCGAGCTGCATTTCTTGTTTGAAGGGTGCAATACAAATAAAGTTCATTATTATCATTATTATAAAATAACAATGAACAAAAATATGAAATGAATTTCATTATTAGGCTGAAATCTGTTTTACTGGTGCAGCTGTTAAATCTGAAAATGCAGCTGAAATCCAAGTGCGGACAGGCTTTAAAGGTGTAACTCTCCCTTTCTCTTTCCAGCCCGTCGTGCGTCTGAAGGCAGGGCCCCGTCTTGGGGAGGGTCGTGTTGAGGTGCTCAGGGAGGGGAAGTGGGGCACCATTTGTGACCACCTGTGGGACATCAACGCAGCCAGCGTGGTGTGCAGAGAGCTTGGCTTTGGCACTGCCAAAGAGGCCCTCACCAAGGCTCAGCTGGGACAGGGTAAGACAGGACACATAAACATGTGTACATAATGTCAAACTGCACTTTGTAATCTTTGTGCTGCTTTCCAGTGATGTATTTATATAGCTTTACTCACCGTGAAGTGAGGTCATGTTTAAACAAAGCTATAACTGGGTTTTTATTTGTCTTCTTGTCCTCACAGACATCCTCTTTAATAAATTTATAATGAGTATAAAAAAGACCCCTGGCTACTGATCTGATAAGAGGTTATGTATTGAATGTTCCAGACTCTGTATCAGGGTTCATCATGCATTCTGTGCATGATCACTTTAGCTCAGCGACCCTTTAGACTAAACACTTCTCGGCGAAACGCAGCACTCCAAGAACCATGGGCCCGAGCACACAAATAAACCCAAAGAAAATGTTTACAGCCTTACGTCTACTTCTATCGCAGATGCTGATTGTTGAGGAACTCTACCCATGACCAATTACACAAGTGTAAACTATGCTCGGAGGTTCCAGCGACAAAACAATGGCATGTGCTGCTGTCAAAATAAACCTGCTGTATGTGAAAAGTCAGCGCAGCTTTGAAACCAGGATGTCAGGCAATCAGCACTGAGCAGGACCAAACGCTCTGAAAGATTGTGATTACTTTGGCACTGCTTTTGTTGTGGCCACAAAAAAATAGCCGCTGAACCATCTAGCAGTAACAGAATTAAACATTTTTCTGGGACAAAGACCCCACTTTCACACACTCGTTTTTTGTTTTTTTTTCCTGCAGTGACTCTGTAATCACGTTAATTTCCTCCCATTATCTTTCTGCCCAAATGAGCACATAGCATGTCCTATAATGGTGGGTGCATTTCCTTCATTCTATTTTACTTAATGATGTAATTCATGGAAACCGCTGGAGTGTTACTTTTAGGGCTCTGTTAAAGTAGGTGCTATTCTGCTGTTGTGTCTGAATAATGAACATGGTTAAATGGCAAAATGAAGCATTGTGGCTTTTAATGCCTCAGGCCAGTCTACCAGAGTTGTGTGAATACATAGCATAGAGGAGATGAATCTGTGTATTGCAGGAGTAATGTGAAGGCTTGTGGGTAGTGCAGCTAGACTTGATGACATCATTAGCTATTTAAGGCCAAATTACAGGGTTTTTTAAGGCTTTAGCCTGCGCCTCACACACCTACGCAAACATAGATGTGTTCAAAGATTTTCTTCCATTTTGCAATTTTTGGTATCTATTTTTGTTTATAAAGTGTGGCCCTGGTGTTCAGCGTAGAGAAAGCTCTCTGGCTAAGCTCAGTTTCAGAGCTACATCACAGGCCCCGAACATGTCTGGGCTCTTAATCCCACTCTGTGGACATCTGTGGCTAAAGAGCCATCAGGTTTTAGAATTTTTTATGTATCGTATGTGTGTGTGCAGGCTGTCTTTTTGCATGTGGCTTATGGTTGGTAAAACATATGTGAATCACTCAACTGAAGCTCCATGCCCTTGTAGGTACTGGTCCCATCCACATGAACAGTGTGCAGTGTACAGGCAGGGAGAAGTCGATCACAGACTGTCCCCACAGACCAGTGCCGCTTTACACCTGCAAACATACCCAGGATGTAGCGGTCCGCTGCAATGTCCCCAACACCGGCATGCAGGCCACGGTGAGAAACACATGGAAACATGCACACATATCCACAGACAGGCATTTAACAGTATTTCTGAACTGACAATAAATCACTGTCCCCTCCCTGAGGCTTCAGGTGCGTCTGGCAGGAGGCAGAGAGCCATCAGAGGGCCGTGTGGAGGTGCTAATTGAGGTTGGGGGTGTGAGGCGTTGGGGAGCTGTCTGCAGTGAGAACTGGGGCATCAACGAGGCCATGGTGGTCTGCCGACAGCTGGGCTTGGGTTTTGCCTCAAGAGCTCATCAGGTAAACAGCAGAAACAGGTCTGTTGGTGTTTTTTGCAGGTTTCTGCGTCATCCTCTCATTCTCGAGGCTTTTGTTCAGTGTGCGCCTATATTTTCTCCTCTCACTCGCTCTCTTTCTCTCCGTCCTGCTGTTTGTGTGTCTGTGCTGTGTTATTACCGAGGCCTGAGGTAATTACAGGCTTCTCAAACGTCCACTTCCAGCACACCGAAAATAAAAGAGGGAAAGTGAGGCGAGGAGAGATCGGAAGAAATTCACAGAGCAAACAAACTGAAAATAGAACTGTGCATGGAAAGGGCAGCGTGAGTGTGTTTTGAGGGGGGCTTCTGGGAACATTTAACAGGCACTTTCAAAATTGTGAAAAGAGTGGAAAATGTGATAATGTGTACTGATAGTTCCTATAAAAAAAATGGGGTTTCTTCATTTATAGCAGAGGCTGCTATGTGCCTTGAGCTGTGACATTTGTCATGTCCTCTGTTTGTTATTCCACAGCTGTACAAATGAGCTGTAATGATTTAGTGTGTGAATTTGATCTCTTCTTGTGTCGCTGTGCAGGAGACCTGGTACTGGCCTGGTTCTACAGATGCTGCTGACGTGGTTCTGAGTGGAACTCACTGCATCGGCACAGAGATGTCCATCCAGCAGTGTCGCAGAAACACAAATGTGTACTGTCCTAGAGGAGGAGATGGTAGAGCTGCAGGAGTCACATGTGTAGAAAGTGAGTCCAAAACCAGACACATTTGAGCACAATCACATATTTTGCGCAGTGGGAGTGAAATTAACTCTGAGTATTGACCTCTCATAGCTGCTCCTGACCTTGTCCTGGATGCCCAGCTCGTCCAAGAGACAGCCTACCTGGAGGACCGACCCCTCCACCTGCTCACCTGTGCTAATGAGGAGAACTGCCTGTCCTCCTCTGCCGCCAGGATGAACTGGCCCTACGGACACCGCCGCCTGCTGCGCTTCTCCTCCCGTATCATGAACATGGGCCGCGCCGACTTCCGACCCCGAGCCACTAGAGAGAGCTGGACGTGGCACCAGTGTCACAGGTAAGACTGGGAGGACGAAGGCCCCATAACAGTGTTTGCTCCCAGCAGCTGTGTCACTCACATGATGCTTTCAGGGCTTAATTTGCAACAGCAGCTGCTCACTCTACGCCTGCAACCAGATAGGGAGTAACAATGTGGTGATTTTAGCTGCTGCAGGGTTTGGTCGGAACAGAAAAGTTGCATAGCCTCCTCCATGGCACAGGACTGGGCATCGTTAGGAGCTGGCAAAAGAAAAAGAAGCATTTAAGAATGAAGTTGCTGCAAAAAATTCTAAGTCTGCAGGCAAAGATGAACTGCAAGTGCGATATGATCACTGGGTGCAGTACAGTGTAGTGATATTTTTGAAACATGGACTATAAATAACCAAACACATACAAAAGTCTGTTATTTAACGCAATAAACACAATCTTTTTTTTTTCCCTCCAAAATGATGTTTACAATAAACATCTCCTCACTGGTCACCCAGTTGTTACAGTCAGAGCCATGACTGCACTCATGCAGCCTGGCTTCTTATCTCAGCGGTTGTGGTTCAGTGTCCCAAAACGGGAGGCACAGCTCGGTGTCTCTCTCAGCCGCAACTCAATCACTACCTCCCCAACCAGCAAACACATGGTTTGACCTTCAGCTTTTGGTAGAGTCTGCTCTGTGAATGGTTCTGTAATGAGAGAAAGAGTGACACCACACTGATATCTATCTGCCCACTTGTGTTTTTACAGATGTTGTCCATGTCAGTTTGACGCCTTCACAATAAAGCAGTCAGATTTATGGCTGCTGTATTTCAAACAAACCTTTTTTTTTCACAGCATGATGTTGGTGAGAATTTGTAAACAACAAAAAGAGCAGCAAATTCAACATGTCTTGCCTTTAACCTTGCCATCCTGATCCAATCCTCAGACACTACCACAGCATCGAGGTGTTCACCCACTATGATCTACTGACCCTCAATGGGTCCAAGGTGGCTGAGGGTCACAAAGCCAGCTTCTGTCTGGAGGACACCTACTGCCCTGACGGTAAGGCAAATTAGAGATTAATACTATATAAGTGGGCTTTTTGAGGGAAATCTGGAAAGGAGAGCAGATTCGTGACAAACAACGGAATCAAGAATACATAAAAGTGCAAAGCTGAAATCCCATAATGAGCATTCAAAGTCAGTGGCAGGCTGTAAGATCAGAAGCCAAGCCTAAATTGATCTTGGCTTCACAAAACCCAGACAGCTTTATGCAGCTTAGATCCTTTCTGTTCACTTGAAAGTTCCTTAAAAAAGATCTGGTTTTTAAATCATTTTGTTATAATTTCAGGCTGTCAGTCCACAAGGACTGACAGTCGAGAAAATTTACACATCAGAGTCTTCTCTTTTTATCTCTCTCCTCATGTGTTTGCAACTGTTTTTCTACCAGGTATCCATAAGCGGTATGCCTGTTATAACATGGGACAGCAGGGTATCTCAGTGGGATGCTGGGACACCTACCGCCACGATATTGACTGCCAGTGGATCGACATTACAGACATACGACCCGGTGAATACATCTTCCAGGTAAGGAGGTTTATTTTGTAACTAAGGAAATGCCTCCTGATTCTATCACAAACAGCCTCAGATGTCTGTAGAGTTAATTGTGAAATGGCTAGTTCAATAAAAATGCAGAGAAAAAAAATAATCCACCTTTCAATCTTCATGGTGAAGTGGCATCATCTTAATCGTTTACACAACCTCTTGGATCAGGCCTGAAAGTGGAAAAAAAAAAGAAAGAAAAAAAAACAGAGCAAACACAAGGATTGGTGTTTCAACATCTGAAGGCACACATGAGATAAAAGATGTGATAAAAGACTATAATTTCAGTAAATGGGTCTTGGCTGTTTCAGGTGTACAGCATGTATGTAGTTTCAAGGGTGTGTGTCTATTTAAGGAAAGTGAATTTAGTCTGGATTTATATAGAAAGTAGACCTGCTATTAGTCCACCCTTTCAGAGAGTGCAGGCTAATTGGCAGTGGAGCAGCTCTGTCAGCACTTTACATTTGTACAGACCCAGTTTTATGTTTAAAAGCTGAGTTTGTTGGTTCGACATCAAGTGTCTCATCTGTTTCTAGACATCCAATCTTCTGTGGGGACCTACTCATCTATCCTCTGTGTCATTTGTTCTATTTTTTCCTGACAGCTTAGTGGCAACAAGCTGCGATGATGTTTACAGTGTGTAATTATTTTTTGAGTGTTTACATAAAATCAGTTTGCCTTGCGTGCATGCGTGCATGCAGGTGTGGTCCGTCAGCACTCTATGAGCCTGGATGCATGTGACAAGCCACGTCTTAAGAGATAAAGCCACATACATGTCATAAAACAGAGATCCACTGTTGCCACGACGACTTGACCCAGCAGCACTTTGTGGTCGGGGTTGTGGTTCAACAGTAGTTGCGCTGCTCATAAATTTGTGTAAGAAGTGAGAGATGGAGGGAGGGCGCAGATGCTCGCTCGCCTTTCATGCAGCTGGGTGTTTCTTTGAGTCTTCACCAAGGATTGCAGGGTGGCAGCCATTTTTAAGACCATACATTTAAGCCATTGAGTCACCTCAGCTTGATTGCTCCTGATTGCGCCGCCATTTAAAAATCAGATGCACGACCTCGCAGTCTTTTACATGACAGTGATGACCTTTCATTGTTCTGTAAAAACAGGCTGTGGGCCCTTTGTTTCGCATTATTACAAGGGTTTTTAAAAGGACATCAGCTACCACCAAGTTAATATGGTGTTTTACACCAGGTCTATAAAATATTTGTTGAAATCATTGGCTGCACTCAACATGCAATATTAAAAATATATGAAGTTGTGGACACCCTATCTGGCTGAAAATATAATGAAAAAGAATAGTAATTTATGAATATTTTACATCTTGAACCTTTGGCTGTAAATATAATTGGAACCAAAAAATTTATACTGTACTTAAAAAAATGAAACGGGGCTGCTTTGTTGAAAATGTGGTCAGGTTATCTGTTTGATGTGTGCATCAGGAAAATTCATTTGTGTGCTTTTCTTATATATGGTGCAGGCAAGCAGACAGGGTGGAAAACAACAAACCATGGCAACCAACCGTGGCTACAGTCTAATGATAGGCTGCAACTTAAGTCCAAACCCATAACTGTCATCTGCATCTCTGGCCCTCTTTTCTCCTGCATGGAGATAACAGTGTAAAGTGATGTCATGCATCACTTGAACCCCAAATTTATACATTATGATCTGTATAGAAAAGGAGAGGACAATAATCCTGTGGCTTCTCAGTTGGCCCGGTGGTAAACCAGTTGTTTCCCCAACTGTCTGAAGTGAAGTGTTACTTTCTCATTTGTTCCCTTACTTTATTAAAATACATGTCTTGCAGAGTTCCTGGTCTAGACTTAAACACAAACTTTGTCAACTTAACCAGCAAAGACTCCAGGCTCTCAGCCATGCAACGCTCCTGTGCACAGTAACCCCCCGTAGAGCTGCCTGTAGACTGATTTTTCATACTTTGGACAGATACAGACATGCAGTTTTCTCCTGTTTCCAAGATAACCATCTCCTGGCTCTGACATAATATTTAACATTCAGACAGGAGATTGATATCGACACATAGTCAGGTCTGAAACACAGTCATGTCGTAGTAAATCTTTCAATGTGGAATGAACAAATTTCCAAAAAAGTGAGACAATAGGGTGCTCCCAAAACATCTGGAAGAATATTCTCACATATTACCACAGCAAAGGTTAGAGGTCAAGCAGATTTTATAGCGTTTGTAAGTTGTAAAATAAGTTCTGTGATTAACCTTGTGGTTATAACCACAGTTGATGAGCCACACAGTTCAGTGTCATATTTATGGTAGATCACATTCCTTCAAACTCCAAATGACTTCTATGGAAACAACAGCAAGTTGAACTATTATGGTTGATATCCAACCATGCTAAGATACCAGTTGATAATTATAGACAGTATTTTCAAAATTTTCTTAAATAGATTTTTATGTGGTGGGATGAAGCTTTATTCCCAGGTAAAGGAATCACTGACAGTTCAGCTGGAGGGGGGATACATTTGGCTGTAGTGTTGAGGGGCATTCGATTGGATGCTGAACAATGATTTTATATCCAGAGATGTCTTTAAAATGCTTTAAAGGGATAAGTATATGCTTAAAGGAAACCTTTACTGTTGGCAAATATAATAGAATATCATCTGCATACAAGGAAATACAATGCATGTGGCCATAGATTACATCAGGAAGGACAAGCTGGGATGCTATGGCTGCTTCTGCAAGTGGTTCAATCGCCAGGATGAAGGTGTGTAGACAGAGGTAGACTTGTCTGCACAAGTCTTGAAATGGAGATGGCGAAGACAGTGCATCTGTTAGTACATGGGCACTTTTCCACATATAGCAAAAGAACAGCAGTAGAACTTGAATACATTTCCATCATACTGACAGTTTATTCAGCAGACTTCACATTTATTGAAAGTCCTTAAATAAAGCCTGTCTGATCAGCTGGGGACTATGTGCAACTGTGATGAGGACTTGATTGATGTGACTTGAATGCCGCAGTATCTCATCTCGACTCCCTTCTCCTTGACAGGTGGAGGTCAATCCTTCCTTAGACATGGCTGAGTCTGATTTCCAGAACAACGTGATGCGCTGTCGGTGCAAGTACGATGGAGCACGAGTTTACATGTTCGGATGCCATGCAGGTAGAGTGTGAAGACGTTTTCAGTGCATATACTTCCTCTCAGTTTCTAAATCTCGATACTTCCCATTTTTGTAGCCATGTTTTTAACATCTCCTCTTTGTCTGCTTCCATCAGGTGACGCTTACAGCGCAGAGGTGGAGGACTTGTTTGACCACCAACGTCAGATCTCCAACAACTTCCTGTGAATTAAGGAACACATAGATTTAATGACAGAGCAACTGTACAACTCCTCACCACACCTCAACATGGCAGGGAAGGAGGTTGAATGACAATGACATGCCAGTAAATAGAAAGACGAGGGTCAGAGGGAGGAGGGTGGGAAACTGGGATGTTATGGGAGGGACTTCATGCAAATATGATTGATTAGGATCCCAGGACTGATTGTCATCAGCAGTGACTGTTCCTGATAGAAAATCAAAGAGATTTAAGGACAAATGTAGAAAGAGAAGACAAAAAGTAGAAAAAAAAAAAACAAAGGAGGCCGTCTCAAGAATCATGTCACCATGACAAAACATAGAGTAGATAACAATTTTAAAAATGTGTCTTAAATTTTGTTACAAATTTAATTGCCTTGATCAAAATGTAACCACAGTTGAGAAAGTAATGACATGAAGGCACGTGAGAACAACAACCCTTTGCTATTACAGCACACCACCAGGCTGTCATCCATATAATATCAACCCAGGAAACAGAGTGTCAACAAAATGCTGTGCGTGCTTTCACTGTTCACATTACGAATGCAGTATTTCCTGTTACAACTGTGCGGTTTTTGGTCTTGAATGAGAATTTTTTATTTCATGGTGCTATTTCACTTTTTTGAATAAATATTGTAATGTATTGCAAATGTATTGTCATGTACAGTTTTATATTACCTCTCTGGAATATTGTTCTTTAGGTCTCTAATTTATGCAGAATTTTAATGTACTTTTGAATTGAAACTTGTCCCTGTGTGGCTGTGTTTTGTATTGTTAATGTTATTATGAAAAATATTTTCACTTGTTTGTTCTTTACCTGTTTAACATCGGTAACATCAGATGAAATCTGGTTGTATCACGGTATTGCGCCTTTAACAGTACTTGGTAATGGTAGTTAAAGAATAAACGTCAGACTGACAAACTGTATGGTTATTTGAGGCATGGTTATTTGACAGCAGATTTTTCTATTGTAGACCAAAGATAAAGATTAATGTTACAGTCTCTGCTAAGGATTTAGGGAATGTGCTAATTTGTTAAATGAGATTCCCTTATTTAACCGACTATATAGTTAATAAGGTTATAATAAGATGAGATTATTTTTCATATATCCCATAAGAATAAAAACAAAATGACAAATGACTCCTTAACAGCAGTTCAAGCAGTTTACAGTGCCATACGCAAGTCTGAGAGTCTGATCCCAAAAGCATGTAGACTCCATTGCTTCCCTCAGCCAATTTAAAAAAGATCTGAAAAGATTACACACCAACTGGGTTTCCCATCTTTTCCCAGGGAGCCTGAGCTAACCCATGTTTTATGGTTGTTTCCAACCTCATTCCCACTGATGAACACATACAAACACTGGAAACTCTCACAGCTGCCCCTTGTCACATTACATAGCATATACTTTAAATATGTGACTGACTTTTGAAAATGGAATAATGCTAAGTTAGCGTTGGCTAAAATGCTATACCATTAAAACAACAGCAGCAAGAGTCATAAGGTCAGCAAACTATGTCCATAATACAGCAACATTCACCTGAAGTTCACTAACATTAGCCACCATAAGCAATGGTCACACCAGACTAAGTAAGGCACTTGAGGTTAAATTGCATACTAATTCAGCTTTTCATTTGTGAGAGAAAGAGTCACTCAAAACTTACAAGTGGGAATTATCATCTTAAAAAACATTTGTGGTGCTCTGCCCGACACTGCCAGTCTTTTATTTTGGTGGGACTTTAGATTATTCCTTCATTTAGACCATGCCTCCCATTTCATTTGCTCTGTGGCACAACAGTGTTTCTGAGCAGCACATCTCAGGCAGAGTTGGCACTTGGAACCACTACTTGCACAGCAGTGGTTTGTGTTTGTGTAGTTAATCTAATGATTGTGTGTGAGGCACCCAGCAGGCTGCTCTGCGGCACATCACCCCCTCGTGAAGCCGCAGCAAAGCATGAGATTATAGGCAGGGCTAAGATCTCACACGATGATGGTGAAGAGCGGCTACAGGCTGTATATGTAGTTCAGCTGCAAGAACAACAGAACACAGGGAGGTCCACTTCTGTTCTGGCACACTCACTATGAAAACTTGTCCACATTTGGTTGTATTCCACAGTGGAAGTCATCTAAGTGGGTAAGGAAAGAGAAAGTCACGTGTGCACTGAGACCAGCTGAGACCTGGTTTGAACAGTTTAAAAAAACACTACAAAAAGTGGGAAGAACAAGAAAAGGGATTCATAGATCACAAATCAACACACGGGACATTTTGTGTTTATCTGTTTGTCTTTAAAAGGGATTTTGGTGAAAGCAGCACCATGACACAAAAAGCTGAACCTGAGACGGAACAAAATGAACAGACGCAGTATCACTCTGTTGTCGACGTTCTCAAACTCTCTTCCTTTGCTCTTCACAGTGATACGCATAAACTTCCATGAATGAGTATGACAGTTAGTATGAGTGAGGAGTCAAATCACACAATCACTTAGTTCAATGTCATGGAAGTAAAACAACAGTAAAAATCACAACAAAATGAAAAATCATTTCATCATATAACATCTTGGCATAATTTCCTTTACATTTCACTTCCTGGTAAGTTACCATAATTACATATTGGTGTAACAGCATGAATAAAAACTATAACATCTGATACTACAGTAACTGCTTTTTAATACCTCCCCCATGAAACAAAACAGTATTTCTCTCACTGATATTCCTTGCGTCATATTCTGCCCTTGTGTCCATAAAAACACTTAAAACACACGATGTGAAATGCATTTCCAACAACACTAAAAATATTCTTCAAACAAAGCTCAAGTATTTATGATACTGACAACAAACAAGAAATCAGCACTGCTAAGGGTTCTGCTCAAACACATCTTCAGAAACAAGGAGCCTCTGGAAAGAGATCAACACCCGCAAAGGCTGCATTTGTGAACCACTGATTTAAAAAAAAAACACAGAAAGTGAGCATGCCATGGTGCCTGCTCTGAGACTGCAGCACTTTAATTAGCCCACTATAAGCCACGTGGCACTGTGCCTCAGTCGACCTCTGCCAATGATCTGAGCAGCTACACAAACTGTTCTGTACAGCAGTATTGCACTACACTGATTTGGGTATATAGCAGTGGTACAGCTGAATTTCAAACAAACACATTGCTTAAATGATGTATGCAGGCAACTTGTTTTAACATGAATGATCACCTTTTAGGAACATTTATGTACCCAGCAATCTGTCCTGTGACTGTGTTGACATATCCAGTAACAGCAAACAGCTTGTGAAGCCAAACATCAAAGAGCAATTTCTCGTTTGTGATATAAAATGCAGTAATTTGTAGCAAAAGAAAAGACAAATTTGCAGCTCTTTGTCCAAGCTGGGAGAATGAGACTTAATGAATGGCTGAGGGGGTTAAAGAGACGCAGTGCCACATGGGTTGTGGTTGGCTGGGTGAAGCCTCAGAGGAGGCAGCTGCCTCCAGCTGTCACATGAGTCTCCTGAACCTGGATGAGTCTATTTCAGGAAGCTGAATCATGAAAGATGACTGACACTGAGGTGGAAATGAAACATTCAATTCAATAAACATTGTCTCTCTACTGAAAGGTTTTTTTTAAGTCCAGAACTTTACAGGACTTAAGAAAAGCCGCATGTTGAGATTGCCCACGTTTTTCAGTCTAAAGCGGTTTGAGAGAGTCGTGATGAAACCCTGATGCTGCAGAGCCCTCTCAATGGATGATGCCATACTTCAACTTAAATGGAAACAGATCACCTAAACGGGAGTTGGAGTTGAAATGGTCCCTTAATTTTTTTTAAAACTCATTTATTCAACAGCTTTATCCACAAAAATGATCTAGTTTGACAAGTTAGCGCAATACAATAATGGTTTCATTTCAAATTTATTAAAACTGTCTTGAAAAGATCAATTTATGAAAGGATTAACTTTTGCCTCCATTGTTGGACGAACATATTACTGTGGTTGTTTTAGAAGAGGACATCGTAGGAAAGTAAAAAAAAACAAACAAACAAACAAAAGGCCTTTCCTTTCATTTCAACTGGAGAACAAGATGAAGACAAAAAAGCCTATATGGTGACTTCAGAATGAACAACAACCTTATTACCATCATCATCATCATCAGCTCTGCTTGCAGCAGCTTCTTTGGCTTTGGGCTTTTCATTTCTCAGAAAATATTTAAGAACTAATTTTGATCAAAGAGCTTCAAATAAGCAAGACTTCACATTTTGAAAATGACAAAACTTTTAAGTCTAATCAGGATGTACTGCGTCATTGGGACTGAATCTAATATGGCAGAACCTTTAGCAGAAATCTTTGCTGTCCTCACATTAACAGGTGGATTTACTTGCACCATCATTACCAATGATTAGACTCAGTGTTCCACCACAGTTACAATGCTAAGAAACATGAATGCAGTTGAGTGGAACCCCGGCCATGACACACAGGCAACAGTCCCTGCATGGACAGACCGAACATCAAAGTGAGGGAACAGTAGTGGGACTCTCTCATCTGATGTAACGCTGCAGGCTAACGGACAGTGCACGATGAGATGTTTAGTAACAGTTGGTGAAGACCTGGAAGGAATCCATTTCTGGTCAGTGTGGTGGTAGGAAGGAGTGGCCAGAAGAAGAAAAAAACAGCAGAGCAGGAAAAGCAACAGAGGAGATTTTAGCCTCTGCTGAATCAAGAAATCTAAAATCTAAAACAAACAAACAAAAAAACAGATGGGGGGGGGGGGTTTCTGTCCAGTCACTTCCCCTCCCAAGCATCTTCCTTCTGTTTGGCTGCCAGGCGCTTTTGTTCTGAAAGGTAAATCACAGAGACACAGTTCAACATATCAATCTGCGAAGGCACGAAACTAAACAACACTTATGTGATTTGTTGCTCTAAATTTGAATCCCTGTCTTTGCCACATGCAGGGGAGTGAAGAGCTGAGGCAGACCAAAAAGCCGGCGGTGAATGCATCTGTGGATGTAACCATATGTGGCATCCATTCCAAGGACACAATGTTCAACACGTGATGCGTTTCTGCACTGACAGTGACTGTGTGTGTTGTGATCTTAAATAAAGAGCACAGCAGGGTGCACATGCAAAGAACAAAGGTGCTTTTTTTAGTTTTCTATACTAAAGGCCCTGACTTTCTGACTGGTTGTTCAGTGGACAGCCATGTGTGGTTTTCTGTGCCTATATACTTATGTTCCATCTGTGAAGGGAAATGGCTGCTGTACTGATTATAGACCTGTTATGATCTGCACAGCAGTGGATGGAGAGCAACTGCTCTTGGCATCAACTTGCATTTGTCTTCTGTAAAGTATAAAAACAACTCCCTCTTGTGGTGGAAACTGTGCCATGCAAAAAAAATCAAACAAGTAAATGAGAGCTGTTCTGCATGTCTTATATTTTTCTATTGCCAGACGGGAGACTGGGACGCCTCATTCTCTCTTAATGACACCCTGCTTAACACTCCATTAGTCATTGCATTAGCCCGCCCAAGACGACGATCTGTAGTGTTTCAGTCCAAAGTCTGCTCCTTTAACATCAAGGCTAATAGTGGAAAGGACTGACTTCAAAAGGGTTCTGCTCTGAAAAACCTAAATCATAAGCTAAACGTAACATCTCTAAACAATGCACCTCTCGCCTCCTGCAGTTTCCTCCTCTCGGCCTCACGCTGCTCCTTTGTAAGGTTGCTCTTTACACCGAGGGCACCGATCACAAGCTTGCGAGCCAGCGCTGCGCTCGTCTGAGGTCTCTCTTTAGCAGGCAAGAGGTAGTCTGGGTGATGAGAGGAAAGGAGAATAAAGAGGAACACAGGCAGTATTTGGCCTTTAAATGTGTGAGACAGAGAAGACAAACGGCCGTGTTTGTACCTGAACAGCTTCGGGCTTTGGCCTTTGTGGCAGAGGAGGATTTAGAGAGCGGTCGTAATTTCATCAGCGGATGTTTGGATCTTAAAGCTTCACGGGCTGAAAAGCAAAAAACAAACAAAATGCAAAAGTGGAAGTATTGTTTAATATTCAAATTAAAAAAAGGACATTTGTAAGATAATGTCACAGATATTCAAACACATTCCCTCATGCAACTTACAATAATATTAAATAGCTCAGCACCACAGTTTAACACCTACTTAATGTTAATCATGTTGAGTTTTTCATGTTGAGTCAGAGCTGGTTAGTCAGGGTCTACTCATGTTCACTAATCCTCTTTATTCAACAGTTTTCCCCCGTTTTCTGCCTTTAATTAGCAGCAGCGCTTCACTAACCTGCTATGGGGCTTGAGAAGAGGCCCAGGGCGTGTGATTCATCAATCCACTTGATGTCAAAGCCTCTCTGTCTGAAAACACAGTGAGAAGTCACACAAAAGCTGTTGCAATAACCAAGTAATTAAGACTGATACTTCAGAGTCTTGAGGATCTCAGATGTTGTACATATATCCTACACTCACCCAGATGTCATTGAACTTTAAACAGGATTTCAATGCTGATCTTAAAATGCAGGCTAACAGTAGTACAGTTATATATACTCAATTATACATACTGGTAGCACTGAAATAACTTGAGGAGGTCCTCTGTCTTAAACTCCACAGGGAAGTCGTAGATTTCTACAATGTGAGAAAGCTCGTCGTCTCTGAGGTCGATGTCGTCGTCATCATCATCTCCGTCCATGTTGTAGTAATCAAACCTGGGCTGCTGGATTGACTCCTTCTTTCTACCTTCTTTTATAGCGAGCTGGAAGGGTGAAGAAGTGAGAAGAGGAAGAGCAGATGAGACAACAGGTGGGGGAAGAAGTAAAAGCCAAGAGAAGACAAGAGAAAAGGGGAATTAAGGCAGAATTATAAATCAGCTGTTCAAATAATTATTAGACATAGATTTTAGCTAGATGTACAAACTGGCGAATGAGTGTATGTGAATGTTGGGAATGTTCTTCTGGTTATCTAGACTTTTATTTGTAATATCACCCAGACCTAAACCATGCCCTCACCTCTTCAAGCAGGTGTGGATCCAGACAATCTCCATCATCATTGAACAAGGTGTCCCAGCTCTCTTCCTCTCCCTGCTCTTCCTGAAGGGATGCTGCTTCCAGCCGTGAGGCTGCATCTGCGTCCACACTGGTTGCGTCAGAGTGCCCGTTTACCTGCCCTTCTGTGTCCTGTAACCGCTCTTGCTTTAGCTCAGTCTTGCTGTCACCATCCCGTATCTCACCTCCATCTTCTCCTCCAACATTCACTCCTTTACCCGCTGCTCCAGCCTTATCCTTCTTGTTCTTGGCATTTTTCTTTGCCTTGTCTGTGTAGCGAGGCCTGGGTCTTGGTTTTACTGCTCCCTCGGTCTGAGCTTTGTCTTTGGAGCCATGAAGTCGTTGCTTGGGGACGTACAGAGCCTGACTTGGCCTTTTTGACTGAGATGGAGGTGTGGGTGTTGGCTGGGCTGGAGCAGAGTCTTCTTTTGGCTGTTCTGACTCCATTATTAAATTATGTTAAAAACCTAGATCACAGAGGAAAAGAAACAGGATGAGACAACGCAATGACAACAGGTAATATCAAATATGAAATCTTGACCACGTCAACAGATTTCCAAGCGAGTCCTGAATGAGGTTAATGACAGTATGAATTATATTTTATTCTGACGAGTTGAACTAGTTCATCGCTCCGACAAAACAGTCTCAAATGAAAAAAAAAGCGTTCAAATGATGAAGTTAAGTTGCTGTTAACTAACGTTCGTTAGCTAGCTTACCAATTTAGCTAGTTTCCTCTCGTTGAGGTTGTAATGATTGTTTATTGAACACAAGAACATTAAGTTCATATCAATATATATCAAAGTGCACATTAACTCTGTTCATTTCATTTCATTTAAATCATTTTAACTGAATTATATAGGACAACTGTTACTAATTCATCTTACCAGTGTTTGGTCTGTTTAGGAACAGATTTTCGTCGCACAACTGACGCAAGCGCAGGTCAACGCAAAGTATTCTGGGAGACTGTGTTCTTGTATGGCGCTGGAACTGAACCTTTCTGTACGGCGAGCAGGATTGTTTGTGTCGAATTTGTTTTTATCAGAATATTTATTGTCTTTATATGTTATGACTTCTAACCCGACATGAATTTTTAATGAGCTGTCGCTCGATAGTCGTCTTTCTGTGATGTATTTTTGATGCAGCGCCTATAAACGGAGTAGACTTCCGCATCTAATGGGCATGCGCACAGAGGTACATGTCAACTATTGGTCAACAGTCTAATTATTCACACAGCTTTTCGCTGATTGGCCAATCTTCTACATGTTACACAAGCTGTTTCGTAAACTTCAGAGAGGATAAATCGTGTAGGTGGAGTACCAAATAATAACGCTGCAGCAAAGTCGGATCATCTATATCTGATAGAGCTGTCAGGTAAGACGGTTTTTCAACAAGCAGTGAGGAGGAATTTGCATGAGTTACTTCTTGGAGAAAAAAAGAAGTAGTCTCTTATTTATTTATCTCGTGCACCTTTTTTGGCAACAACTTAACAAGAATTCATCACTTATACAGACAATTTCATAAACAGTATCGCATTAACAGTATGGTTGGGTGCAGATCATGGACTGTAGTTACAAATATGTTGATTTTCTGGGAGGTATATGTAAGCATCAAGAAATGATCCATCTTCAAATGTAGGATTACTTTCTCAAAATGGGAAAACTAAGATGTTCACAGCTGGATTTGAATAAACACCTCATGCTTAAATCAGTCTTCTGTTATGGCTGTTTTTATTGTTTTTGGAGACTAACTTTTTTTTCTTCTATATATTTTTTATTTTTTTAATTTATTTATTTATTTATTTGGTGATTATTTTGAATCCTTTCAGACTGTTGTTTACACGTTGATTGTTTCACGATCTTTTAAGTTGTTTATCTCTTTGTTTTGAAAGTTGTGTATGATTTAATATTCATTTATACATGATTTGGCAACTCCAGTGATTTAGTGTTTGTGGTTCATAAAGATGAGAGACTCACAGGAGACACATAGCAAATAGTCACAATGTGTAAAGTGTGTGTTGAAGTTCCCCTATAAATACATGTTCCTCATGGTGGAGGCAGACTGAGGGATTTAAATATGCTTTCTATCATGTCATGAACAAACTGTATATTTGAGCATTATTTTTTGCCCATGATGCATTATGTTTATCCCATATTGAATTGAAATGCATGACACAGCCCTTCCCGGTGTTCCACCAGATTGCAGTGATGTGGGGTTCAGGTTTTTTTTTCCTCCTGGTCGGACTCTGGCATCATCAGACCCTCGCCCAAAGCTCAGAGCCCATGCTTCAGGCTGTAACACAGACAGTGCTTCCTCCTGACAGTCTGCACAACCCCACACAACTTAACTATGGGATGGCTGTAACCGATGTGGATGGTGATGGCGACCTGGAGGTGGTTGTGGCAGGGTGAGTGTGAACTGCTGATGGTGTGATGGTATGCATCTGTTCATCTGTTAGCTGACACAGACCTGTGTGATGTTCTCCCTTAGGTACAATGGGCCCAACCTGGTGCTGAAGTATGATCGCACTCAAAACAGACTGGTAAACATTGCTATTGATGACAGTAACTCTCCATACTACGCCCTGAGGGACCAAGCAGGAAATGCTATTGGAGTTACAGCCTGTGATGTGGATGGAGATGGACGTGAGGAGATCTACTTCCTCAACACAAACAATGCTTTCTCTGGTAAATGGTACATTCTTATGATTTGTCCTCTGAATGTTTCAGATAGTTGAATGATTCTTCCTCATGATAGCTGACTTTTTTAATGCAGGACGGGCAACTTATTCAGACAAGCTCTTCAAGTTTCGGAACGGCCGGTTTGAAGATCTTCTGAGCGACGAGCTCAATGTGCGTCGTGGCGTCGCTAATGGCATGGCAGGACGCTCAGTGGCATGTGTTGACAGAAAGGTCAGTAGACCTATTCATCCTCTCTTTTTGCTGCCGAGTTCTCACTGATTCACAATTCCTTCCTCTCACAGTGTTGCCTGTTGTTGCTCTGCAGGGAACAGGCCGTTACTCAGTCTATGTAGCCAACTATGCCAGCGGCAACGTCGGCCCCCATGCTCTGTTAGAAATGGATGAGGCGGCCAGTGATGTGACCAGGGGCATTGTCGCTCTATCGGACGTGGCTGCAGAGGCTGGGGTCAACAAGCTCACAGGTCAGGAGTCGGGTTGGAGAAGTGACGCCTTTGATATTTTGAAGTGTGCTGAGTCGACTGAAGCATTCACTGTTCGTTTGTGCAGGTGGGCGCGGTGTGGTGGTCGGACCGATCCTGAGCCAGGCGAGGTCAGATGTGTTCTGTGACAACGAGAACGGACCCAACTTCTTGTTTAAGAATAATGGAGATGGGACTTTTGTTAATGTGGCCAGACAGTCAGGTGAGTATAATAGGGGATGAAGAAGTTGAGCGGGGTATAGTCAGGAGCAGAAATGCTTTTAATTGGCTTCACACCACACATGGCTCGAGGGATCTCAGTGTCTGTCAGTTGATCAGCCCTGTCTCGACACTGTCTCGATAACTATTGGATTGATTCCCATGAAGAGACTTTTCTTTATGACTGAATAAACAAGATAATTGTAAAGCTGATGGCACTACCGTCACCCTCAGTCGTACATTGTTTAGTGCTAATTCGCCATTATTAGTAGGCTTATACACCAAATTAAATTGGTGACCAAAGTTAACATTGTGTCTGCTAAACATCAGCATGTTAGCATCGTTATTTTCAATAATGGAATTTTCATATAAAGACATAATATCCAAATACAGTGATTATTTTTCCAGCACTAAGGCTTTGAACATTGTGTCAACTTCTGAAGGTGTGGAGGATCAATACCAGCATGGCCGAGGAGTAGCACTGGCTGACTTCAATGGTGATGGAAGGACAGACATCGTCTATGGCAACTGGAACGGCCCACATAGACTTTTCCTGCAGGGCAGCGACTCCAAATTCCGGGTAAGGACGGTGACAGAAAACGAATGAGTGGGCGACATTTAAAGATCTGTAAGATGCCAAGAGTTTGATGAAGCGAGCCCTGACCATGTTCCCTTGTGCAGAACATAGCTGCTGGAGGATTTGCTGCTTCCTCACCCATTCGCACCATCATTGCTGCCGACTTTGACAACGACAAGGAGCTGGACGTGTTTTTCAACAACATAGCTTACAGAGGCAATGCCCCTAACAGGCTTTTCAGGTAACATTTCAGTTATTATGTGAACCCAAGGTCCAGTGAGAAGAATCCATTAAAAAATCTAAAACAGCTGGCAGTAAAACACACCCTGGATTTTATTATACAGTATTCGCTATTTTTGTGTTTGTGTTTGCAGGGTGTCAAGGAGAGCTGATGCAGACCCTTTGATCCAGGAACTGAATGTGGGCGATGCAGCCGAGCCACAGGGGCGAGGAACAGGTCAGCCATCTTTTAAACTCAGCACAGACGACATTAGACAACATATTTACTACTACTATTTACTACTACTGTTTACTGCTACTGTTTGGATGAGATTTGGAGAGACACAGCTGTCAGATAGACACCTCAGTGAAGTTGTTGTGTAGTTCAGTGCAGTGAAAGCCCTCTGTCTGCTCTGGACAGGTGGCACTGTCACAGACTTTAATGGGGATGGACAGCTGGACCTGCTGCTGGCACATGGAGAGAGTGCCCAGCAGCCAATCTCTGTCTTCAAGGTCACACAGGTGTGTATGTGCATGTGTGTGTGTAACAATGTAAAAATACTCTATCAGATTAAAATACGTAAAAGTATTCAACTCTGAATAACTGGAACTGAGCCATAAAGATCCACAACCTGAACTGTCAAACCTCATCAGGGCTCATCCAACAACTGGCTGCGCGTCATCCCTCGCACCCAGTTTGGCTCTTTTGCGCGAGGAGCCAAAGTGACGGCCTTCACCAGCCAGAGTGGAGCTCACACACGCATCATTGACGGAGGCTCGGGGTACCTGTGTGAGATGGAGCCTGTCGCACACTTTGGATTAGGTAACGTTCTTCATACTTTATCATTTGCAGACACTGAAAGAACATGGGACACTCAAACACACGTCTCTCTGCCATTATTACATGTTACTTGATTTCTTGACTAACAGCACATCATCCCTCGCCCTGTGCAGCGTCTCTGCTAGTCCCCTGCAAACCTCACAGTAACCTGGCCTGGGAAGTCACTGCAGGCATGTTTTTTAACTTTGGACAGAGCCAGGCTACCTGTTTCCCCAGCTTCCGCTCTTTATGCTAAGCTAAGCTAATCTCCTCCTGGCTTTAGCATCATACATAACATACAGACATGAAAGTGGTGACAAGCCGCTCATCTAAGTCTCAGCAAGACAGCAAGTATTTCCCAAAGTCTGTGGACTATTCCTTCAACATGCAATATCACAGGCTGTCCTAACGCCCTCAGAAAGTGTTGGAACCCTGATGCTCAGTGATTTTTTTTCTACCCACAACTCCCAGGAAACGACGAGGTGAAGGTGCTGGAGGTCTCCTGGCCAGATGGCAGCTCCTTCACTCGGACTCTTCAGCCTGGTGAAATGAACTCAGTGGTGGAAGTCGCTTATCCCCAAGAAGGGGAAAAGGCTGTGCTTGCCAATGACACGCAGGTACGCAGACCGGATCCACGGCATGAATTATAAACATCGGTAATGTTCCAGCCGGCCTCTGATAGTGTGATCAGTGACAGATCATCATTTTTTGCTCTTTGTCTGTAAAATCTAAACAAATTCAAATATTTGGTTTGAATACCAATTAATTTCCTTCTTCTTCCTTCAGTGTGGTAAAGGTTTTACTGTCCAGGATGGCCGCTGTGCAGGTAAGCCAATTTTTTCACATTTTTTTAAATGAACTGACTCAATACAACCGTTTAAAATCACCTATTATTTGTTTTCTTTTTGATTTTCCTTCTTGTTTATGTTTCTACAGGTCTGTGAGGATAATCACATGAAATGCAGCAAAACTGCTTTGGAAAATACAATAATGTCAGCAAACACATGGCTTTAAAATACTTTGATTTTTGCCTGTGCTGTAAGACAGGAGCCTTGCTGTTTTCTTTACTCTATGAGTAGTTTACATATTTTTGTGTTTCTCATTTGTCTCTTAAGCTGATCATGAATTATTTTCACTGCTACTGCTAGGTTATGATTATTAACTGTGAGCCATGGCAAACTAAATAAACTACTACAAATCAGTATGGTCAGATTATTATTTCATATGTACAAATAAATCATATCTGACATAAACACCTGCAGCCAGTTTAAAATGAATGAGTAGAACAAGACAGGAAGTGAGTGGCTGACACAGACTTACTGGAATAATCAAAAAGGACTAGCTTCCTGTACAAAGAAGAGATATTGAGTTCTTTTATTCCCCAGTGTCCTTCTTGTTTGCACACCTCTCTTCCACCTTTTCTTATTTTCCCTCCACTTGACTGCCATCTCCATCATTTTCAACTGTTTGCACTGTGCTGTTTTAATCTGACGGCTGCCTTTCCTTGTGTTCCTCTTCCATTTTTGTCTTGCTCTCCTCTGTGCTGTCTTTCCATTCATGCAGCTCTGTTTTATGATGGCGTCTACTCCACCTCTGTCTCCACGTTTCAAGCCTGCTCCTTTAAGACAG
The DNA here is from genome assembly GCA_037975065.1 of Chaetodon trifasciatus. Classification (NCBI taxonomy): domain Eukaryota; kingdom Metazoa; phylum Chordata; class Actinopteri; order Chaetodontiformes; family Chaetodontidae; genus Chaetodon; species Chaetodon trifasciatus. The sequence goes on from JBBMOE010000076.1 coordinate 1,458,361, forward strand.
TTTTACTACAGTGTATCATGGCGCTCTCTGCACTGGCAGATCTCAGGGGACGATAGCCCTGAAAGTAACAATGATACAGTAAGACAGCCTGTATCCAGCACTGCATGCAAGCATTTACTAGCAGACTTGACCTCTGGTAACATGCAGGAATAGGGAGTGTATTTTATTAGAATGCATATCTTAGTGTGTGGACACCTTACAGTTTGGACATTTGAGCTTGGTGCATGCAGCACTCCCCCCATGTTGCAAGTGAAGGCTGAAAAACTGGGATCAGTGCTATGCCCTTTACCCAGCTGCTGCAGTGTCATATATCCAGTCAAGCATGCATCCAAACATGAGGGAATTTTCCTGACCAAAGCTTGTCACAACATCAAATTTAGCAAGGCTCTTTTAATTTGACCTTTCTGACATTTTTAGCGCATGAGTCACTTTTAAATCAGTATCATCATTATGTGCTAAAGCCTTTTTCATTTTGGCTCGTCATACAGGGACAGCACTGGTGTCTGTCATGTGTCAGTAAGTCATGACAGTGTGACAGTGAGCCAGCATGCACAATACCAGGACCTTTAAAATGAAGCAGCTAAATGGAATTCAGCCGTCATTTTATTATTTACAAACTGTCAAAATGTCTTGAGAAAGGCCTTCTGTGCATAAAATACATATCCTTGGGCCTATTTTTCAGTCAGTAATTTGCAGTTAATTTCACCCTGTGATATGAAAACATTTCCATATTCCAGCCAAGGTGACAAACTCTGACATTTAATCAATTGTGAGAAAGCAAAGCGCTGTTGTTGCGTCAAACACCTGGAGTAACGTTCTGGCAGCCATGATTGTTTTTGTTTGTTTTTTGGACACAACATTGATATTTTATAACCTTTGGAGTCATGTTTCTGGCAACATGAGGGATGTAAGTCTCCTCCAGCTCTGTTTTTGGTTTCCACCATCACCTGAAGGAAATCTCTGCTCTTTAGCTGTTAAATCCTTCATTATGTTCACCATCTAGTCACTAACTGTCCGTCTGCTGTTTGGAGCTGTGTCGGCCATGTTCACTGCATTAATCATTGCTTTTTGGATTCCTAACAGCTGCTTGCTCTGAGTGGAAATGACACTGATTATTATCATCATTATAATCACCTGTGCCTTTCCTGCTGTGACAAATCAAAATGTCAGCCTCAATAAAGGTCAATTTTCTAGATTTAGAGTTCAATAAAGAAAGATGAGCTCTGTGCGGCTGTGATGAAACAGTATTTATTTGACACCGGTCATATATACCTCATGGCCATGTGTATCAAACAACAAGCAGTACGAAAGTTTGTTCTTGCACAAAATGTCACCAAGATACGAGACACATTCACATTTGTGAGCCAGTTGTTTGGCAGTCGTTCTTTGGAAGTTTCTTAGGAAATCAAGGAAGGGTTGGTGTATTTTAAACCACTACAGGTGAGATTCAGGAAGACTTTTTGACCCATCCTTTGTCTACTTACTACTGCATTCAATGTACAGTATGACCTTGCATAATCAAAATTTAGGAAGAATTGGTCTCACCCATTGAAACCACGAGGTTAGTACTTAGATTTGTGCACGTGTCTGTTTGTGTGCCTAACAAATAAAATATAGGCTTCACATGAGAAAAATGGAGGATCTGCTACATCATATACATGGACGGGCTGAATGACATTCATCTGCTACCAGACAGCACAAATGATATCAGAGGTGAAGAAGGAAGAGGGTCTTTGTACAGTGTGTGTGGGCTCTAGGGAGGTGAAACTGTGTGATGTCCCACTCTAACACTTGTACATCCTACTTACATTTGCCAGAATCTTAACAGCCAGTGTCTGTGTGAAGGTGATGAGTTTAGTCCAGTTTCTTGGTTGGTCTGGTGCTGTCTGGGTGCAGCTGTGGCTGATATGGACTGTATTGGTGCAATTGTGGTGGCTAAGGTATGAGGTTTGGTGAGACTTGTGGTCTACACTCCAGCCTCTACACGTCCTTCCTCCCTCTTTTCTCATCCACCAGATTACACGCAGCTGTGGTAACTTCAACGAGGATAGGAAGGAAGGAAGGAAGGAAGGTAACGGTACGATCACACAAAGTATTGCTAACAAAATTTACACAGAGACATTGCGTCCTACAGGATCAGGACCGTGTCAGCGCATGCAGATTGCTTTGCAAAAACAAAACTACTAAAGAGTGTGTTTTAAGCGTTCACCGTGAAAAAAAAAAAGCTTGAACAACTTCAGCATATGTTAGCATGTCAGGAGCAACATACCTCTCTTTGTTAAAAGCTAGCGAACCCTTTGTGTGAGCAGGTGTGGGCTAAGGAGTAACATCATTGTCCTAAATTGTCCTCCAGGGTTTTGAGATCACGGGGACGCAGGAGTTAGGAAGTACACGGTCACCGAGCAGTGCTGCCTGACACAGAGCTGCTCCCTGAGCTGGAACCACTGGAGCCCCGGTCTTCATAGATGGAGATCTCTATCTGATGGGAGAGTAGTTAGGGACCAAGACTTTACTGAGGAGAGTGCTTTACATGAACAGAAGACAAATCTTTTGTGTGTATGCAACCAGAAACACAGAGTAAGGATACGACACGCATTCCCCTTTCTATGGGATCTGTGATGAGCAGCCCTCTGGGAGCATAGATCTTCTCATTCTGCTCCTGAATGTACTTGGCTATCTTTTTCAGCACCTAACACACAGACAGAAGAAAAAAGGAGAACTGGTAAGGAATCCAAGACAGGTTATTGTCCCAGACCATTAAAATGCATTGAGATCACCAGTCTGACCTTCTCGTAACGCGTCTCCATGCAGAGGAAGATAAGATATGCAGTAGCACAGGCCAGACACCCCTCCAGGTAGGACTGGCCTCCAATCTTTTCTGCCTCGGCGTAGTAGTTATTAAGCGTCTTCACTGTGTCCTCAAACAGCGTCCGCTCAATCTGGGGACACATGCAGAGTCACAAGAAGCAGGGTTGGGATTGGTAAGGAAGAGATTTTCTTTTTTAAACTTTACTACCAACACAGTAACACAACAGCACACAACCAATTTTAGTTTTCCCAAAACATGAGCCACGACTTAATTAGTAAAAATCATTACTGTTATTTCTTCCTCCTAGCATACATTCAATTGACTGAATGTAGGCCAAAAGCACACGGCACACATGAAAAGCAAACTCATTTTATGTATGAAAATGTCAAACTACGCCATTAAAACGTGTCTTCATGAATTAATGTCAGCATTCGAGGGAGATGCAGAAAGAAAAGCTCTGCCATTTAACTCTAACCCTCAGAAGTTTTTCATCCAGACGGAACAGTGAATAAATGAAATCTTTACAGCTATATCATTACTATTGTTAAGATGTCTGAATTCATGCTGAAGCTAGCCAGCTATCCCCAGTTATAGCTTGTTACAAAGGACAGGCCAACATTATTCACTGACGGTAGCTTCTAACATTAGGCTAACAACATTAAGTCAACCACTGTGCAGGGATATCAAAACATTAACATTAAAATTCAAGTTAGCTGATGCCGAGTTAGATCTCACAGCGCCCTCTCGCTCATGCCTCTGGATATAACGCAGTCGTTGACTGTCATTTAAACTCATGTGTGCCAGAACTGCAGGGCCCCCCCGACTCTGCAAGGCAATGTTTCTCAGCTTTCTAGAGAACCGCTCACCCAAACTAATTCACACTCTAATTCACACTGCCTTAGGTCCTCAGCAATACACCCGCCAAGTGTAAAGTCTGTCAGATGAACGGTTGTTGACAAAATCAAAGGACAGACAGACTAATGATGGGAATTCTGGCTCTTTTTAGTGAGTCAGCTCATTTGGCTCAGCTCAGCGGTACAAGCCGTCTCTTTGGGCTCCCATACAGCTCCTCGACTTTCAGCATTCAGCCAAATGAAGCAGTGCTTTGAACTATGAATGTAATTATAATAAATCTTATAATATCCAGAATACCATAATTTTACATTATGCTTTGTATAAAAACCTGAAATAATGTGAAAACATCATAAACTACTACACATGTATTGAATGTGTTATTTATATTGAACTATGTCTCACAGTCTTAATGTTATCACCAAAGCGAGATGTTTCTGGATCACCATGGCGTTATTATTACCAGTTCTGTCCTTGAGATAATAAATAAAACATAAGCATTAGTCCATGCAGTCATGTCCCCTCCAACATTATGTTTTTTAACTGTTAGCCACTGTAAACGCATCAATCCTCTGTGCAGGGGTACAGCTGGAACACTGGAAACATGCCAATTTGTTTGTCTTTTTTTCATTAGTTGGAAGTGTGCTGTCTGCCTCCATTAGCGTTTGATTAGCAGACATCTCTGCGTGTCTCACACAACACATTAACAGACACATTAAAGCCTCACAGTTGCTTCTATCAGGTGTTGTTCTTGAATTATTCTCCTCACACAAGCAACAATGTTATGATGACTACATATATACATTTAAAAGCATGCTAGCGTCTCCTCACCCTGCTCTCCAGCTCAGAGGGGAACTTGGTCTGAAACTTGCAGGTGGTTCCTTCACTGTAGTCTCTCTGGATGAAGACTTTGTTCGCCAGAGACGCACTGTGCCTCAACTCCTGCAGATTGTGGAACTGAGGAGGATAAGACACACAGAGAGACAAATATAACGATAGTTACGTGTTTATAATGAGTCCCCAGAGGGAGCTCCATCTCTCTGTGCACCCGTTCACTCGTAATGTGTCCAAACAGTGGCTGAATCGGAAGTATAGGATGATAGAGGAGACGCAGACGAGGTGTGATCAATCACTCTGTGGCTCGGTGTCTGCGCTCTTTTCTGCCTTGTTGTCTGTTGGAGCAGAGCCCAGCATTGGACATACTATCTGTCCCACACACACACACACACACACACACACACACACACACACACACTTTGATTCTCTCTGGTACAGGAGAGTAAAGCTTGCAGGAGGACAGGACAACATTTCACTACAGCTCACAACAGATCGATCAGGCGGAACAAGATGAGGCAGACTGATGTGAGGGCATCCAAACTCTTGTAATCCCTCGTGTTTACACTGGAAACGTTGATTGCATCAAAGTGTGCGTGTTGAGTAAACACCAGTTTCCGGTCATCAGCATTCTTTCTTTAAGCCTTTCTAAAAGCTCGGACGGAGGCTGGAAAAGCAGTGAGGAAGGTCAGGGCGGCATGGCTTCTGTCCATGGTGCTGAACGCTGTCCCTGCGCGCGGGGCGTGTGTGTGTGTGTGTGTGTGTGTGTGTGTGTGTGTGTGTGTGCGTGTGTGTGTGTGTGTGTGTGGTCAGTGTCCACACAGTGGCCTGTCACCGGATTAACGGGGCGTCCCACAGATAAAAACAGATCTGCTTTCACCACATCTTAACGTCGTGGAGGACCGCGCCGCTTCCCGCTGTTTCTGCCTCGTTCCTGCTCCCATGAAGCACCGCTGACTTCCAACATTCATGGTTTCCCTTTTACACCGCTCCCCTCAAAAAAAAGCACAAAAAGAAAAACAAAGCGGGCCAACCTTCAGACGGACCTGGCATGATAATGTAGGACACTGCCGTCAGCGGTGACTGAAGTGTGGCACAGTTGGACCGTGTGTGCCCTCGCTGACCATGTTATCTGCCCCCGCGCCTCCTCTGTTCAGACAGCCATTCAACTGTTTGTGCTGGGAATCGAAACCTTGGCAGGGGAAATAAACAGAGAGTGTGCCAGGCTTACCTCTGTCGCCATGTTGCCATCCGTAGCCGTGAGGTACGAGTCCCTGCATGCGCTGAAATCGCTTTAGTGGGACACGGGGACGGTTGGAGGGGGAGGGGCGGGGTGGGAGCCGGAGGGGCGGTGCTAACAGAAGGACAACGTTCAGCTACTAAATCAGCTGCTCTGCTGCCTCACACGAGCGTCCACGCTGCTTCAAAGTGCTCGCGTGTCAAAGGGAGGCGTTATTAAAAACATTAACGCGCCCAGCAGCAGGGCCCTGGAAGCCAAACAGCTAAATGAAATTCAGCCATTATTTCATGTTATTATTCACAGCTGAGCTTTTCCTGCTGTGACGTGCACGTCAATTGCATGGGAGCAAGGAAAAGGCTTAAACCTGCATGAGATCACTTGTTTTTCTGCTTTTTTTTTGGGCTACGCTGACCTGTTATTGTTAAATGTGTTTGCACAGTTTCCTGTTTTCACAGCGAACAGACAGACTGAAAACAGAAGTCTTCACTTGGAGTCCTGTTTCTGGTCACATGGTGAACGTGGGTCTGACATTGACTCTTTGATTTCTCTCTACCTACTCCTGAGGGACATACACTCCTGATCAAAATTTTAAGACCAGTTGAAAAATTGCAAGAATTTACATTTTGCACTGTTGGATCTTAACAAGGTTCTAAGTAGAGCTTCAAAATGCAAAAAGAAGAAATGGGAGTGAGACAAAAAAAAAAAAAAATGTAAGTAAGCAGTTTATTGCAAACAAGTATTAAACTGAAATAGGCTGTTCATCAGCTGATCAAAAGTTTAAGACCACATCATTTAAAAGCCCAAATCTTCACAAAAATGTGGATTCAGTGTCATTTTCTGTCAGGTATCCACACTGTCATGACCTCCTGATGGCAAAGGCCAAAAAGCTTTCTCTCTCTGAACACGGTAAGATTGTTGAGCTGCATAAGCAAGGCCTCTCGCAGCGTGCATGTTCCCCTGATCTATATCCAATTGAGAACATTTGAGGTTGGATAGCAAAGGAAGTTTACAAAAATGGACACCAGTTCCAGACAGTGGATGCCCTCCATGAAGCCATCTTCACCACTTGGAGCAACATTTCATCTAGCCTCCTGGAAACACTAGCATCAAGCATGCCGAAACAAATTTTTGAGGTGATCAACAACAATGGCACAGCTACTCATTACTGAGTCCTTTTTTGAAAATTTTATTTCTATTTTAGGGGGATTTTGGGTTTTTTTGAGATGTGGTCTTAAACTTTTGATCAGCTGATGAACAGCCTATTTCAGTTTAACACTTTTTTGCAATAAATTGCTTACTCAATTTTTTTTTTTGCCTCACTCCCATTTCTTCTTTTTGCATTTTGAAGCTCTACTTAGAACCTTCTTAAGATCCAACAGTGCAAAATGTAAATTCTTGCAATTTTTCAACTGGTCTTAAAATTTTGATCAGGAGTGTATCTGCTGTCTTTAGTAGCTGAACTGCGGCGTGCAGTTGGTTAATCATGAGGTCTTTTGGATGAAAACTGCTGCCTGTTACATGTGGACAGGATGCTGACAAAAGCCCTGAGAGTAAAACAAAACAAGTTGTGGCTCATAAAACCAAAACAATCTGAAAGATGCTAAAATGCTCTGCAGAGCTGAAGGGAACTGCAGTCAGGCAATATTTGTGGAAATCAGTGTGTTTGTCACATTTCAGTCATTGTGACGCATCCATTATATAAAAATATGGTTTGTAGCAGCCTTTATGGTTTGTGTCTTATTGCCAACTGAAGACATTTCTGTTAAATTTAATATCAATTTATGTTGTTCAAATTCCTATTAGGCAGTGTCCCATTTCTAAAAAACTATAGTCAAAGTAAATTAGTAATTTTGGACCCAACAGTCAATACAGTCCAGTCAAAAAGACCATACTTACCACTTGTGACTATAAGTTAATCAAATCATCACAGTTTATTTCAACAATGGCATATCTCATCCATAAAATAAGGGCAATATGTACAGTCTGAATTATTAGGTCAAATAATAACTTGCACTTTCTGGAGTTTTAAATTAAATATATTAGATATAATAGAACAATTTATAGTGACAGTTTATACATGATTACAGTAAAAGCAAAGCAAACATTACAATCATCCGTGTCTGATCATGGTTAAAATTATTTTACCACCAAAAATCCACATTTTGGGTTGTAATGCCTCCACATGAATTCTTTGAAGTCCCGCTTTCAAGAGTGTGAGGCTCTGACCACAATTTCAGCTGGCTGCTCCATCCATTCAAACAACCTTAATCCAGTTGGGTCGACTCGGATCCAGTTAGAGGGAAAGCACGGGCTCCAGGGACCTCAAGCAGCTTTTTGGACTTTTCGCCTTCTATGCTAAATAAAACTGCTGCCACAGAGTTAATGTTTCCTGGCATGTCATATCTGCTCCTCTTATGTCTTCTAAGTTCCTCCAGCTGGTGGCAATGCCATGTAAAAAAGCATTTTTTCTTTTGGTGGCAGAACCGCATCTATAATCAAAGCTCTAAGGTAAATGAACAAAAGCCTGTATTTTTATCAACTCGAGGTCTGGTAAATAATGTGCATACCAACAGGAGGAACATGTGGCTTGTAGTGGCAGCAGACACAACTGATAAAACAAGAATTAAACCAAAAACACTGTCCCCAAAGACATGGACGCAGCCAGTGCTAACCACATGACATTGTTGACCAGCTGCAGGTCAAAGTGGATTGGCAGACTGCAAACTGGCAAAGACTCTGACCAGCCTGTGCACACTGTGGCAATCAAAGCCAAATGTAGAGCTTCTTCTTCTGGTCATACATCCATTATTTTGTTTGTCTAAACAAACCAAATTGCCATTGCGAGCCTTTGCTCACACCATCGCATTCATCACTAATCTGAGAACGTGGCCAATACATACAGTGCTTTCCTCAGTCTTGTTCATACAGGGAAGTCCTCTCAGCATTACAGTACAGGTAAACTGCTACACAGGGCTGAAGATAACCACGTTCAAGTGGAATTAACTTTGTGGCGAGGAAAAGCGTGTAAAAACAAAACCACTGACAGTCTATAATGTTATTTGTATCACCTGACAGCACCAGCCCGATCCCAGCCTCTACCCTGCATGCTTTACACCTCCCTCTGCACAGCAAAGGGGAAAGGTCCTTTGATTTCGGAGCCATTGTGCTCTGTAGAAAGTCTCGTTAATTGATAAGGTCCAGTTCTTCATTGAGAGTTGAAACATTTAACATAGTAGAAGTCCCATAAGTAACATGAAGAGGTCAGGAGGGATGCAACTGGTAAAGACATGGGGGGGGGGGGTTACAAGGGAGGTATCTCAACAGACAGAAGTGCTTAACTTGAAAACCAAGGCATGTGTTAGGGTTTCAGTAACTTGGAGTTGGCCTCTGGGGTGAACAGTGCATGACCTCCTGGTGGCCACTGGGAGACAAAACTGGCCTGCCACCTCATTGCAGCTTGACGAGAGATGAATTACAGGCAGCACAAACAAACACAGTCTCTCTCTGGGCCTCTGGAGCTGCAGGAGAAACAATAAGAGAATGAGATCAGAGAACAGATGAGTGAGAGAAACAGAAGCAGCATATTGTGATGTGATATGATGCAGCTGTCAGAACATTTTAACAATCTGTGTAAAAATAAAAAGTTGGCACCTGTTGCCCCCATGCAAGATCTCAGCACCTTGAAGGAGCAGCATCGGGAACAGAAGCTGTTGCCACAGTTACTGCAGTTCCTCTGTAATACAAAGAGACATCGTCTTGAAGCTTGTGCCAATGAAAGACAAAATTAAACATGATGATGATGATGATGATGATGATGATGATGATGATGATGCCTAAATATATCCCCATCTCTTCTCACAAGTTTTCAGTCTCACCCTTTTCTTCAGCACTGAGAAGACGGCATTGCAGCTAGAGCAGTTGCCTTTGGAGGAAAAAGACAGAGATAAATAGGATTATGAGGTGCAAAACAAAATGCAGCAGTCCAGAGCGAATATATGAGACGAACCTAAGAAACACTCCTCTTTCATCGCTGACGTATAACGAGAGGAAATAAACCAGCGGATGAGTCAGAGCAGACTGACCTGTGCTGGTGGTGGGGTAGCGTTTACGCAGTTTCTCCGTCAGTTTGGACACCTTGCTGCGTATTGGTTCGTTGCGGCTCAACAGTCCGTTTTCAGAGATGGTGTCATACTCGGGAGCTCCGAGAGGCCCGTCATCATCCTCCTGAGGGAGAGGGAGGAAGGGGGGAGGGGGGCGGGCAAAGAAAAAGGCATTTAAATGCTGTGTAAGCTCCAGTAACTGGAGAATGAAAACCTGGCCAAGAAACAGAGCCAAGCTCAGCGGCAGGGCTGCACTGGATAACATTCACTTGGATGATTATAGCCAGTTTGATTAATAGAATCAATCACAGTGATGGCAACATGATGGTGATGATGATGGGACTACTAGGGAGATAAACCAAGGTGGTATTCCTGTATCAACAGGAAAAATACATGTACAGTATATTCATACAGCTGTACTTCATCTGTCTGCCAAACATAAAGACACCAAACCCCCTGAAGAGCTGAGATAAAAAAGAATTCCCATCATTGCACTCTAATCTATCTATTTACCTACATTTATATGTGTATGTACCTACATGTACAAAAGACTTGGTAAAAAAGTCTGTTCTGCACTTTCTGGTAATCAATGGCTACGCTACAACCTAAACCACTGAAAGGCACAACTACGGCTTTATAAGATGGTACAAGAGGAACAGAGAGTAAGAGTAGAAAGAGGAAGAAGAAGAAGAGAAAGCAATTTGTTTTACCAAAAAAAACCATACAACCCACCCCTGACAAACAAGGCTTTCAAGGAACAGGACAGCTCGTTTCTGCTTGCTGCACACAGCCAATTTGAAAAGACAGCAGTCAGCTACACTGAAGAGTAAAGTCTGCCGATCACAAGCTCTAAAACATACGTGCTGTTGTGCAGTAACTCTTTTATGTAACACACGCTGTAATGAAATAAAGAACAGGCCTCGATGCAAAACACTTGTTCATAATGTGTTTTGATGAAAACACGCAAGCACTGCAACACATGAATGAGTCCATCTTACCGAGGAAAGAAAAGCTGATTTCACTAATGCACCATGTCTCATGAACAATGCCAGTCATGCAAACCAGAAATGAATGAGCACCCTGCATGATGGGATTATCATTATCACTATCAAATGATAAAAGCACATGAACAGATGGATGGATGGATGGATGGGAGGCACCGAGAAATCCACTTACCACTAAGACCAGAGGGGTTTCCTAATCAGGAACCAGAGCGACACATGAGAACAACGTTACCCACAAACAAACACTGATATTCAGTGCGATTACACAGGAGCACACCCAGAACCATGCTTCAAAGAGCAAAGCAAGAACTCCACCACAGGGCCACCAGCTTACAACACATGAAGCTGCTGTTCATGTGTCAAGTAGTTCTACAGTGAGAGTTAACTGGGTGGCAGAGCACTAGTCTCTTCTAAACAGAGGGGGGCGACACTCACCTGCAGGGATACTGAATGCTCCTGGGTTCAGAGGACAGCACAGAAAAAAAAAAAACAGGAAGTAACAGGACACACGTCATGAGAGGAGGATTATTCACACAATGACGGTAAGCTCCGACAGCTGTGACCCTGGGAATTTTTACACACTTTATCCTGCTATAGATTTCCTTTAAATTGATAAACTGTACTTTTCTGGCTGAAATTTCTCATTCACATTAGTATTCAAACTCTTTGTGATGGTTCTCCAAGTTGAGCTCAGTGCATCATGTTTGGTATCTCTGTCATTACATTACTGCATTACAGACAAATGTAATGTGATTACAGGAATGTGTCACTTTGTTGCTCGTAACCTCCAGTTCCATTAAGTTTAGAGGAGTATTTACCTCAATGGCATCCTTGAATTCATCATCAGGCTCTGCCTCCTCAGCTTCCTCCACACTGCCAGGAGACAGGTCCTGTCATCAAACACACACACACACACACACATATTAATACATAAATACTGCACTGACAAGTACACTCCAGACAGCTCCTGAATTCCTGGCTGTCCCAGGATCAGCACCTGACTCATCTATCTGAGATGCTCAGTAAACAGGCGGATGTAATTAACTGTGGGATGATTAACTCATATTCCTGAACCGTGATCCCCTTTGATTATTTTTTTTTTTTTTCGTTTTGCAGTGCGCTGCTGCCTTGCTGTGATCCAGAGGCCTCCAACAAGACAGAGCCACATTAATCTGAGCCTCTGTACCTTTGCTGGCGAATAAAGTCACAGCTCCATCAGTGTGGATGGATGGATCAAATATGTGCATGGACTGACATTACTGGTACTGGATTAATACATTGAGAGCATGGGATAAAGTGGATAAGAAGCTTACAGCCATGTCTGGTTTTAATGTAAATCACAACCACTAAATCCTTCAACATTCAAAATGCACATGCATTTGTCTCCACCGTGGTCCTTCCTCTCACCTCCAGACTAGTTGGTGTGGGTGTCCTGTCCAACAAGTTGCCTTGGTCCTGTTCTTCACTCACCCCCTCTGAGGCCTGGGCCTGGCCCACATGGAACAGCTTCCTCAGGTCCAACAAAACTGGAACAACACTTTACTTCAGCTACATCTTCTTAAATCAGACATCGTGTTTATCCTTTGCTTCATCTAGACAGGATGAACTCACCTCTACAGAAGTCTCTGTTCCACAGGAAGATGGCGCTGTTGAGCCCAGCGAGCACCCACCCCACAGGAGCCACATAGATCAGACACACCAATATTAACATGCCTCCATAGAACCTGGAGGAAGACATTACAAAGGTCAGCTCACAGTGAGATAAACCATTAGAGTGATTGATCAGACAGTACAGTAGGCAGATATTTAATCCAGTTAATGCTTAAACTACTGACCAAGGCTTGAATAAAACAGTAAATGAAGATGTCTGCATTGATTTTCTGAGAGGAATTCCACCATTATTCCAAATAACATATTACAGCACACAACCCAATTATGTTCCAACATGAATCTCAAACATATTTCTAGTTATGCCACCTATGACGGTCTCGCCAAACAAAAAGGGGGCAAACTGCTGCTAACTGTTGCTGGAGTTATCTGTGGCTGTAGCTACTAGCTGACGTCAGCTAGTGAGGTCAGTTAGCCGTGCAGCTAGTGCCTCTTTTAGCTGACTGAAGTCTGGCCAGACCGAGAGCTCGGACATCCAGGGGAAACAGAACTGGGCTCAGCAGCCTCCCAGTGAACACGGAAATGGATAACAATACCACAAAATGCACGCTCCAAAACGGCTGTTTACTGTGTGCGTGCGTGCGTGCGTGCGTGCGTGCGTGCGTGTCCGTGTCTCGTGCAGACCTTGATGACTTGCTGTGATTATCCCAGTACAGGACCTTGTAAATAGCCTCTGCTGACACGCAGGCAGAGGACAGCATGTCGTCCAGGTGCTTCAACCTGATGAAGACGAGAAACAAAAGCACACCCACAAACTGTCAGAATACAGATACGGTGTAACCCACACATGAACAAACACTGTGCACAAATGTTACATATACTCATGTGGCCACAGTCTGTAAACCTGCTCCAAAGAGGGAAACTAATATTTTTGTCAGTTATCTCAGTTAGTCTGGTCGTTATCTTTAATCCATTCATAAAAGAATCTATTTATGAATAATTTACTTAACAATGGTATAAAACAAAGATCCTGTGAAGTTTGTGAGCTGTAGGACAATGTTTTGATAATCGAGGACCCAAAGCTGTTATTTATTGAACAGCTTCGCAAATGTTTTCTGTAGGAAATTAATTAAACAAGTTTCTAAGGCCTCCAGGCTGTTAGATGTTGTGGAGAGTTCCCAAGAAATGGTGAAGCTGTGCCCAACAAGTTTCAGTTTAAATTTGTGGCACATTTGTGTGTCTATATTTCCTGATTTTCTTATTTTGCCATGGTCGGGACATTTCTAGGCTTCAACCGTTGGGTAGTGGGTGTGTAGCCTCCAGCCAATAACAGTGCGCAGGTGAGGTTGGGACTTTATAAAAATGTAGCAGCAAAACTGTTTGTTTACCAACAGTACACAATAAATGACGATACCTTTAAGGACATTAACTCTGGCTTCAGGAAATTGTTGGGGTTTTTTGTTTTTTTTCCCACTATTAGCTGATATTTCAAAAACTTACAAAACTCCAAAACAACTGATCAAGAAAATCATCAGAACATGAATCAATAATGTCAATAATCATTAGCTGCAGCCGTGCAGCACATAATCCCAATTCCTGCAATGTGCATCTTACAGGTCTTTGACTTCCAGCATGGCCTCCTGTTTGCTGAGATGAACGGTCTGCAGGTCTCTGCGGTGCACAGCGTGGTAACGCCGCTTCTGGAGCTCAGCTTCTGAGGCTCTGCCCCCACACCTGTCCTGCAGGTAACCCAGGGCAGCTGGCACACACAGAGCCATCACACCCACTGTGAACCAACCCACTGATACCAGAGAGGCAGACACAACAGCAAGTTAATCAATTATTCAAGCATCTTTCGAAACACCAAGCAAAAGCTGGATCAATATCAGTGCTTAATGCCTCATCTTACCTTCATTAACAGTGCAGAAGAAGACATTGAGGAACACACAGACAAGCAGAGAGCACACGGGCATCTTCCATCTGAGGGGGGAAAAACAGATGACACTGAATAACTCCAGTACAAATACGGCTTTCTGGCAGAAAGCAATTATATGGCACGATGCCCGAACAGGCCACAAACAAATACACATACACACCCGAGCAGGTAGCGGGTCAGCTCCACTGCATCTGCAACTGGTTCTAGAAACAGAGCCATTCTCTTATAAGACACCACCATGTTGAAGAGGTCAAAGTTTGGAGTACAGCGTGGGCTCCCCAACTCAGAGGCATCTGGCGACCCGGGGGTCTCTTTAGATAAAGTGTGCACCAGTTCCCCGCCTTCTCCTGCACCCTGCGAGGAGTCCTGGGACACACTGTGCATTGTCATCCCTGTGCAGAGACGGAGGGAAAGACACCAGACAGGATTCAGGATCCAGAGAGTGAAAAGGCAAAACTTTTCTGACTTGTTAACATCGCAGGCCCCCTAACCACAGACTGAAACGGCCATTGAAAGGCAACTTAACAGAATCCTGCTTTAGAAACGGTGAAGTGTACTCCAGGTGTGCTTACAGGTGCAACACAGCCTGCAGTCTATGTGATCATGCTCAGTTTATCATCCCACATTTCATACAAAGAGTAGTCAGCTGACGTGAGCATAAGCGGCAAGTGTCTCTTTGTGTGTTCACACTTGAAATATTGATTTAAGGAGCACAACCTCAGCAAACTTCTGACCCCACCCAAAACAGGTGCAACACACTTAAACCTTCCAGACAGAAGGCAGGTTTCAGGCTTTTTCTGCCTGATGTTAAGTTACTCTCAGCAATGGATGATATCTAACACAAACTATTCGTGGTACTGTAAATGGTCTCACATGTTTATTTGAACCTCTTCACCTTCAAAAGTGATCTGAGGGAAACTTTCTGTGAGCGCAGATCTAAGAGCATCAGTGCAGTGAATGTAACATACTGTGGTGGATATGATCTTTTCAGGCAAAACTGCCACTGTTCCTTCAATATTTTGTTTTCAACAGCAGTAATCCTAAATGTAACTGCACAGGTACTTTTTTTAGAGAGCACTGCATCCCTGACCATCCTCCTTTAGCAGTATAGAGTGAAATCAAACTGTTTCTGGTGACCGTGAACAGGCGGATAGAGCACTACCACCTTAAATCAGCGCTCCGTGCTGTGGCCTGTGAGATGCTGTCAAACGGCAAAGTTAACTTAGCTTGCTAACAGAGGGACACTGAAGATATATTACTGTTACCTCAGCCCAGCTAATATTATCTGCAGGGTACGAAGGAGATGGGTTACCCCGAGAAGACTGTCCAACAACAGCCAACCTGTGAAGCAGCGGCCGCGCTGTGAGGAGCTCAGACGTAACTAGCGAGTCCCACCGACATCATCAACCCGGAGAAAGGAAGAGTCTCCAAATTCAAGCGGTCCGGTCAACATGACAGCAGCCTGTCCTTCACCATGAGCGTTATCCTGTCAAAAAGAGACGGGTTTTAAACCTGCCAAGCCGTCAGTGGATAAACCCAGCGGTTAAATCAGTCGTTTTGTTTGCGGATGGTGATCCCAGCTAGCTTTGTTGGCTCCGTGTTATTCTGAGAACGTCCGCTTCCTTGTTTAACTAAGGCCGAATAGTTGATAACAGAAAAGGGGCTTATGTCCGATACAATCGAGCACAGAGTAGGATGATCTGCAGCTGCACAGTTGACGCGGACATCCTAAAATTACATTAAAAAAAAAAAAAAAAAGAGGAAGAAATGAAAAGAAAAGAAAAACTACTTCTAAAATGAAATAGTCTTAAGTTAAGGCCGTGTTTAAAATACATTTTCTGCTTTAAATAATAATAATAATAATTGTGTCTCATATGGCTCATATTGCCTTAAGGCTACTCTTCCTCGATTCAAAATCTATACATTTGCAAATATTTTTATATTTATTTATTTATTTTTTTATTTTTTTATTTTCATTTCAAAAGTTGAACAACTATAAAATGTCCTCTACTTCAGCTTCTTTGAGTTTTCACTCTTTGTGCGCTGGAGTTTTTGCATCAAGCTGCATGTTGGACCAAGACTGATTTTCAAACCAGGTGTGATTTAACAAAATCTTGCATTAATGTATGATTTAAGGTGAGCACAGAGAGACTTTCCTCCACCAGCAGAAGAATGTGAAAACCGCCTTTTAGTGTCAAACTCTATACATGCATCATTCTGCACAGTGACACTTTTTTGACTAGAGGGGACTTAAATTATGACCTGGCAGTAATGAAACACCTTGTTGAAAAAAAAAAGAAACAATTCAGTCAGAGAACAGCTCAGCTGGAGGACACCTCAACAGGGCACAGGTCGGTCACACATTCCCACAGCAATAATTTATTCACACTGATTTTGTCAGTGAAAGCTTCAATATACAGTTTACAAGTGAGAAGTGAAGAAGTGAGAGCCTATACTTGCTAATAGGGCCTCATTACTGAGCAAAAATGACAGCTTTTCCATGGCAACAAGTTTCTGTTGTCAAGCCAACAAAATTGAGCCTTTGACAGTCGAAACAGAGGCTTTGGATGAAGTGTCACTAAGATTTAGAGTGAAACTCATCAGTTAAAGTGCAGTTTAAGTCATTCAGTGAACAGACGTGTTCTGCAGTTGCCAGAGGGTATTTGACGACAGTTGTGTACTCAGCAGGAATTTGGAGCTTTGTATTCACACCAGATCATGCAGGCAGGGAGTGAGAAAGAGAGGGAGCAGAGATAATTAAATACTAATGCAAAGATTAAAAAAAAAATCAGGTGTAAGTAAACACACACAACAGCAACTCAACTGCAGAACCTTTGATGGCCTGTGCTGCACTGTGAAGCTCCCTGATCCTTACACACACAGTGTTTACACACACACACACACACACATAGACACACACTGCCTCTGTTTCCTTGTCAAACTACCGAGCCTCCTTACAGGTAAGATGTGATGGGATCAGGCTATCTCCTGGGAAGAGCGATATGATTTTATTAAGCCTTAATGAGATTGCTTAGCAGCTCTACACACACTAACCTTTTCTCAGTGAGACAGGGAGAGATGAAATAAGTCACTTTGGGGTTTTAATAAATCCATTTTATGTACTATTATTCTGCTCATCTTCATAGTGTATCTGCATAAGTGGCTATTGCACGGATAAGAGAAGGTTGGCTATATGCAGATTTCAGGAGCCACTGTTCGTGTGTGACAGTAATGTCTGGTGAACTACAACTGCAACCTGAATTTCTTTACAAGCCTTCCACTGGCTTATGTAATGATAAATGATCTCTGTCACCCTCTACTGATGTGCTTTGTTACTTTCCTACAATTAAATCAAATTAAAATGAGGCTTCAGCCTACAGACTTTCATAGTCATATGTATACTGGTACACTCTAACAAAGCTGTCATTGTCCACTTTCTGAGGTATTTCAGTGCATTTTATTAATCAAGTGAAATTATGTTACATACAGTGCAGTCAAAATAAGATGCATATTTGGAAAGATTAGGCACACAAACAATTAGAAAAACCAGATTACCATGAATAAGAAACACAAACTGATTTTTAGTAACCATCATAAGACAGCTAAAAAAAAAAAATGCACGTGGAATTACAAATTTCAAATCAATAAGTTACTGATCCATGATATACAGTATAGCTATACAGCTACCTTAGCACTGATCAAATAGCTACAGTATCTATACTTTGTCTTTCTGATTGGTCCAGCTCTACTGATGAGAGAATGCTGATTCATAGAACATCAGCGTTAAAAGGTTTGACCTCAATATGATGCACATGGCTGTTCCTTTAACTTTCTGGGTTAGAGCTCTTGAAAACAATACCTGGGGGTGACCTGGTAGAAAAAGGTGGAAACAGTACAGACAGATGACAGACTGTTATGGGTTGGTAGAATTTGCTTCTGCAAGGGTGCCCTGATTGTGTGAGTACGTGTGTGTGTGTGTGTGTGTGTGTGTGTGTAAAAAAGAAAAATGGACACTGCTGGTGCCCATCTTTCTCCCCTTACTAGTTGAGTCTTTTCTGGATTTATTGGTAGGAAAAAGGAAGGATTTGACAAAGCATAAGTTGATTAGTAGTTTATAAACTGTTGTGACTCAGAATTATGTGTGTATGTGAGTGAGTAAAGTGACTTGGGCAATATCGTGGTTTCGTCATGCCAATATGATTCCCATATTTATAGAACCACCAGTATGGTATGAAAATCCGGTGTGTAAGTCAAAGCTGTGTGAAGATAACTATGACCATTGCTAAGTGAACAAACATTACAGATAGTTATTGGATGTGTGGAGATAATGTTTTGCTCAATGTTTTGCCAGCTAGATGGATTGGACTTTGTGCATTAGTACAAAGGAGATTGCCTCTGTTCATGTTATATATCGGAGTAAGTGACATAAATAAGGTGGAAGGCACGTCAAATGGGATCCACAGACAGAGAAGACAATACTTTCCTGATGAAAATGTTTACACTTATAGCACTGGCCAGCCGACGGGAACTCCAGATGACTTTAACGCACAACAGGAAATTACAACTTCCTGTTGTGCTCAACATGAAACAACTGGTCATGGGACCAAATTGTAGACCAAATTTTGGGGAAATGGTTATAGTTCAGTTTTTCTATTGGCATGTTGCATTGCACCCATGCTGAGGAAGCAGTGCGTGAGGATGATGGACAGATGAAAGACAAGGCTCGTTTCCACATGGCTCCGATGATGAACATGTTGTCGGCTGACCATGTGGCGAAGCTTCACCTCACTCAAATGGAGGACAAATATCCAGACCTGTTCCCAATTCCTGCCTACCTAACTGACTCAGGTGAACAGATGGAATCTGAGGAGGCAGAAAGACGAGGAGGTGATGGATTAGAGCTGTCGAGTCTGATCTCTGACAGGGACTGAGGGGTTTGAAACACTGTTGCCCACAACAAACCACATCCACGGTGATTCAAGAACTGTGATTGCGCCCTACACTACATATTACCATTGTTATGAATTGCATAACTTTTAATCAGTTGTAATAAGTTTGCTCTATGTATCCCATACATTTTGATAATTACATGTCTTCTTCATCGCGGTTATTCAGTTTTGGTCATCACCCTGTGGTATTTCATATGATTCATCTCATTGTAATACTCTATTATTCTAGTATTTTGCTCAGCTAAGTCATTTATTCACATTATGTTGATTATATATGATTTATGCATTAAGACAGTTACGCAGTAAGCCTCACGCTTCTCTGCACATTTATCAGTGTAACAATGTACCAGCTACTTTGCTGTTTATGTAGTGGAAGGTTCACAACATGTCCATGAGGACTGTCGCCTGTGAGTGGGGCCATAGGAGAGACAGCCAACAGGTTTTTAGCTTCTATACACTGTGAACTTATTAGTCTGGGTAAATCAACCAGTATCATTAATAATAATGTGATTATGCTATGCGTTGTTAACGCACATCTTTGGTTGAATTATATAGCTTCAGTTTAGCAATATGGTTTGATCATGATCTTACACATTAAACAACAAAGCTCGATTTACTGTATTCACCTGCAAACTAATCAGGTTTCTTTTGCATGAGGGTTTACACCTTCACGGGGGGACTGTGTGGTAGAATTTGCTTAAGCAACATGTGCTAACAATTCTTGGAAGTGAAGGTTTACACAGTAAGTAAGGTGCCCTGTGAATGTTCAGGCCATGGCGACTGAACGTATTTGCAACAGCGCGATACAGAATGTGAACTAATGTGAGCTATCCTCCCAAAACAAAAGTACATTGGTCACGTCAACACAGAAGCCCCGTGTGGGTGTATGTATGCCTGCAAAGGTATATAAACGAATGTAAGACAAGATATGGGGGGACTTTGCTGCTGAACATCTGTTTATGTGAGCTCTGGCTGTCTCTGCTGCACCTTGTTGTCAGTGTCATTTCTCTCCACAACATCAGCTATTACTTGATGGTTTATGTAAAAGCCAGAGAGATCAGTGAAGGTGAGTCTAGTTTGTGTGGGCCAGTCAAATCTCAAAAATCTCATATTGGTGAGTGTGTATGATCTTACTCTGAAATGTTGATAATGCCTCCTCGTACTAGTCAAACCTAGGGAATGTTGTACTTTCATTATTTTTATAATTGATAGCTGGAACTATAATTCAAAAGACTGTAAGTGCTACAGAAATGGTCAGTCTATCAGGTGTATGTAAAGGATATATCAAAACATGAAACCTATAGACCATTGCATAAAATCAGCATTTTCCATCTCAAATACAAAAAGACCTCAACACTACTGAGTCCCACTCTCCTGTAGCTGCTTGCTGTGTGACCGCTGGTGGAATTTAAGCCCCCCACAGTTTCTGAAAGACTTCCCACACTGTCCGCAAATGTAAGGCTTCTCTCCGGTATGGATACGGAAGTGCCTGGTTAATGCCCCAGAGTGACGGAAACACATGGAGCAGACTGAGCAGGTGTACGGCCTCTCTCCTGTGTGGATGCGAAGGTGAGTCTTGAGGTTCTCCATGCGGTTGAACTCTCGGTTGCACTCCATGCAGCGGAAGGGGCTGCAGCCCGGCGGGTACAGCTGCAGTCTGGTCCTCCTGCTTCCTGCCGCGGGCTGCCGACAGCACTGCTGGAGCTTCTGCTGACACTGGCTGTAGTGGCGCCGCAGCAAGCTGGGCAGGTGGAACGTCTGGCCGCAGGACTTGCAGGCATAGAGGACGGGATGGCCGGGGTTGCAGCTGCTCCGTACATGGACTCCATAAACCTGTGGAGAGGCTTCTGGGATGGGAGCTGGTTCTGCCAGCTGGAAGATGTTTGGGAACTCTGAGGAGAGGGATGGATGATCTGTGGGTGATGGGAGGTTGGAGGTCAGGTTTTGAGGATGAGCTGTGTAAACAAAAAAAGACAATCACACAGGCAGGGTCAAAATTTGAAAATGCCATTTACAAATTTTTGATGTTTTTATCCAACTTTTTCAGAAAAACAGAGAATCTTGACCAACATGGCAGTAGAGTTGACTGTTTTTGTCAGCTTAAATCAGCCATAAGAATACAAAGCAAACATATTTCCAAGCAGTAAACCAGTATTGCGCCGTACTTAATTATAATTGATTTGGAAATTCCTCATGAGGAATAGGAGATGTACCATCTTGTATTCAAGAGGTTCCTCAACGACAATAATAAACACGCTTTATCAGCACCTGATGGCATGAAGGCAATGCAGTTTGATGTTGGTTGTAGAACTGATCAACACTAAAAAGACATTCAATAAAAGGTCTTGGTCTGACTTAAGTCTGAATAGACGTTTGATCAAATTCAGCATTAGCACAGACATCTTTTATTATTACTTACGACCTTTGTTACACTTCATTTCAATTAAACACATTATAATTAAGCCCAGTCCGATGAACCTCACTTTTTGTGCTTGTTTCAGATGCTCATTGTTTCCCTCCTTACCCTGAGACAGCCCGGTGCAGGACACATGAGTGTTCGAGTCTTGGTTCTGAAGATCCAGCACTTCTGGTTTCCACTCCTCCAGCATTTTGGACTGGGCCGCTAACATACACTCAGAGCTAAAATCCTCCACTTTGATCGAGACTGAACAGCAAGCTGAACCATCTCTCCCCTCCTCTGGCTTCTCCTGCTTCACTGTGACCTTCTCTGAAGTGGTCTTGTCATCCCCACTGGGAGGTGGTGGCATGCTGTGGTCTTGAGCTGCCACTCGACATGGCGGGTTTGTGCTTTCTACCTTCACTGCACATGCATGGGACATCTTGTCACTGACTTCTGCAAACAAGAAGACCACAGGTGCACGCTGTGAGAAAGGTAACATTAGACAGCCGAAATGGATTAAATGAAGTAGTACTGATTCTCATGAATTGCACACATTTTCTGTGAATGCCTTTCAAGTGAACATGAGAAGTCTTTGCTGGCTTTGCCCCCCTCCACTGGTAACATGGATCAAGTTACTTTAAGGACTAAAAACAGCTGAATCTAAATCTGACCCTATTTAAAGACTAGTGGTAATCTTAAAATGCTGCTGATCTTCCTCATTCTGCTCTTAATGATTGCAGGATTTTACACTGAAATGGAATTTAAAGCACTGAAGTCATCTGAGCTATCAAAATAAGAAACAACTGAAAGAAAACCCATTATAATAAGAAATATACATTAAGTAATGATTTGATGATTGTACTATGTGTCGTGGATTCTTGCTCCAAAATTACATTTTGTTGGGTCATATGCACAACCATGAGCTAACATAGGTGTCTCACCCATTATAATAGCTTTAAGTGTTCAATATAAATGTCCAAAGTGACCCTGCGTGTGCACTGCAGCTATCCTGACTGCTGGTAATACAAACTGCTGTTTGTCACTCCAATATCACATTCAGACACTTCTGCAAAATGTGTGAAAACATGTCGACACCATATATGAACATGCAGTTTCTGTGCGTACTTTCCATTTGTGCCAGGAGTTATTCTTCTTTCCATGGAGGAAGGAAGGAGGGTGACCCCACAAATAAAAAAAAACTGTTACATACCTAGAGTCAAGGCAGCCACTACACAAGCATTATTCTCCTCTGTGTTTGCAGCAGCGTCACTGACATGCTGCGTCCTCTGCTCTTCATTTCTGATCACATGTTTCTGATGGGCGTCTGTACGGCTGCGCCCACCCCCGTCACCTCTGACTTCCGCGCTCCTGTGCACATTGCCCAGTTCGCCATCTGGGCTTTTTTGGGTGCATTTACGGTGGAACGGTAGCTCTGTCTGGTCGGTGGCATCCAGCAGATGCTTTGTAAGAGCGCAGCTGTCAGCTCTTTCCTCCTGACGAGCACAATCCAGCATAGCTTCAGCTCTCTGCAGTCTTTGTCTGAGGGACTCGTTCTCTCGTCGCATCTCTTCGTACACGTCTCCCGTAGCCTGACCCACAAGCTTTGTCACCTCCTGAACTGCGATCTCCACGGCCACTTCAAATGCTCCATGTATCGCTGCAACAAGCTCCTCTTTCAGAGACAGTGCAGCCTCATCTGCGGCTTGTTTTGTCCCTGATGGACGCCTTTTTCTCCCGGTCAGCCGCGGCTCCATGGTGCATGCAGAGGCACTTAAGCTCTACAAGCATTCGGTAATTTCAGGCACTCTTTACAGGTACAAGGGTTTCTGTTACGGGAGCCTTGCGGCGATACAGCCGGTTTATAATAAAGCCAGAGGTTTCACTTCCGCTAACAGCTTCTGCCACCTGGTGGTGGAGCAGTGGAACTGCACCAGTTAGTATAAAATATACAACAGGCAAAGTGTAAATTCAAAGAGTTTATTTTATTGACAAAAGGGTTCAAATGGCACCGTTAACATGCTGGCTTTGACCTGTATAAACAACGTTTCAAGGCCTCATCCATCAGCCACGGGTTTTATAATGTTCTACGTTGGCAAGTATCCAACCAGAAGGTCCGAGGGTGGCCAGAGTCATCACCGTCAGAACCAAAGCAGATTCCTGCAGGACATAACCGGCCACTTACTTCAAATACTTAATTATTCAGATAGAGTTGCCAGAGACAATGTAAAACGTTTAACTTTAACACATTTACTGAGGATGAATGTCAAATTAAAGTTGAACATTTGTAAACTCACCGCTAGGCCGACATGTTCTTTGGGTGGCTTGCTGTAGATGTAACCTGCTCGTTGTTGAATCATTCCACCTGCTCTGGGAGCAAGAGCCCGTCGAGCCCTCAGCAGCGCAGCAAAAGGCCCACACATGTTTGGCTTTGAGAGAAAAAGGCTGAATCAGCTTGAACAGGAGAAATCACAGAGGATGTTTTGAGAGGAGCCAGGTGAGCTTAAAAGTAGCTGTCTGCCACACACCTGCTAATGGGTCAGACTTTAATTAGGCTGCCTTCAGGTACCATAGGAAAAAAGCATTGATAAGTTTAGTGTCCGTATCTGAGGTTCTGTGTGACACATTAGTTAAAAAGAAATCTGTAAAACCTACAACATAAGACATGATGCAATACAGGCAACAGGCACTGGATATCAGCAGCAGTTAGTTGATTAACACTGGGCCCATTGGTTACACAACACACTCACTGTGTGACTACAAAGCCAGTCAACTTAAATCACTTCACTCCATTAATCTCATTTAACTGTCTTTAGAGTGTCGAAGGACACAGACATAAAGACAGTTAGTTGAACATTTCAGGTATCCAGTTGAAGAATTTGGCTGAAAGTGTGAGGAAAAAGCTGCTCTGCACACATCAAAGGGATCTGTTCCAACAGGACAGTTTCATTTCTGACCAGCTGGTTACTTTTCAGCAGAGCTCTTTATGCTTCTGAAGTTATGGTGGGGGTAGTTAGAGCACAGACTTCAAGTACAGGGAAAGGCGGTAAAAAAGCACAGGCAACAAATTCTTGTACCTTCTATACAAGCAGTCTAGGTTGGTGTATGTTTTTATAGTGTATGTTCAAATTTATGCCCGAACTGCAAACTTTGTGATAATAAAATCAATTAATCAGTGATATAGTGTCAGGTACACAGAGTGCTGTTGAATCACACCTGATGCAAACTATAGTCTACATCACCGTATTACTACAGCAACAAACATGATAAGACTTCACCTAAACACTCATGTTGGAAAATAACAAAATACATATGCTCAGTGTACATTTACAATGTGCTCATAGTACATAAATGTACATACATAGTTACATACATTTACTGCAATTACTGTACTTGCAGTCAGTGCAGCTCTGATGTACTTGTGCATGAGAATTTTCTTTTTATGCTACTCTGTACTTTACTACTCTACTATATTTCAAAGGAAAATGTGTCACTTATAGAGTATAGAGATTTAGTAGTTTGAGTTTAGGCCTGCTTTGCAGATTAAAATGTTACATACTTTCTCTACATCTGTGTGTGTGTGTGTGTGTGTGTGTGTGTGTGTGTGTGTGTGTGTGTGTGTGTGTGTGTGTGCGCGCGCGCGTGTGTGTGCGCGCGTGCGTGTCATGTCCTACAGTTTTTTGTTGTCTACTCTATTATGTCGGACCAGTTTTTGTTTTTTTGGTTGTTGTTGTTGTTGTCGGGTAAGCACCTCGGCACTAACGTCATTCATGGATTACTCTTTGATTATTCCTTTACGTTCCCTGGCAGCGCCACTGACGCGCCGGGTCGGAAGTGGGTCGGCCTGGCATTAGCCGGTGTGAAGGTTGTAGTCTGGAGTCTGGATGCTGGTTAGATAATCAGGTGTCTGTCTGTGGTGTACGGTTAGAGTTTGTCTCATTCAAACTGCAGGCGACAAGGTAAGAACAGCCATCATACTGAATTGTACAGGTGTTTCAAATGATATTGATGTGTTTAGCTGCAGTGGAAGTTAAACTTATTTTTGTTGGTATGGCAGACAGCTGTGCTTCACACGTTACTGCGTTCGCACGAGGTTCGTGTTTATAATACGCTGAACTCACACCAACACGCAACTCGGTCTTCATCCAAGTGTAGCTCCCGTGCGTGAAGACGCACTCACCTCGTTCAACAGCGCTGTTTGTATCCCCTAAAGAGAAAAAAGTTATGTGTGCTGATCATATGTTATCAAAACGTTTCTTAAACATTCAGTGACTCTCCGTCATTGTCTCTGTTACAGTCTTAGTTCACCACGTCCATGCTTTAACTTTGTACCTTTACTCTAGTTTTTGCATTGTTTTAACTAGACCTAATGTATGTTCAGGGCTTTGATTGTCTGGCGAGTTGGACTGAGCTTTTCTGCAAACTGTGAGGTGTGCCTCGTCGCACTCACAACGTGTTCATTTTGGTGAAGAATTTATGTCAGGTTGATCTTAAAAACAGCTGGCACATAGCTTTCTTATTCAGGGGACAGCTAACGGTGTGGCTGAATGAGATGTGTGCGTCTTTACGATAGTTGTGCGTGTATTAAGACGTATCGTAGTTTCCTGTTGCGCGCCTACCTGCGTTCATTTCGTAGTATACACTCATATTTCGTGCGCATCAATAAACAAAACGTTGGAACTACTTACACGTCGTGTGCACGAAGTGATATTTCGAGCGCTTGTGGTAATAAAATGTGCCCTGGATATGTTTTTTATTTCCTCTATCTCTCTCTATGGCCACTCCCGGGCTCCTTATAGTGAACAGTATCAGCAAGAATACTTTTTTATGAAACAGCTGATGGAGATGTTAACGGGAAGCTACATGAAAAAGAGCTGGTATTGAAGGGTATTTCAATATGACATAAAAACGGAAAAAATACGAGCAAAAACACATGAATTGAAGAAGACTCACAACTGAACACTCGAAGGAAATGTGCGGTAGTATTTAGACTGAAACACTTACACTGAATTCTATAATCAGATTTGAATGTGTCAATTAATCAATTAATCGATCTAATCTTATAATCTCTCAAGTTGTATTTAAAGCACAAATCCCCAGACTCTGGTTTCAGCTTTTCAAATGTGAATATTTTCTGGTTGTCTTTGTCTACAATGATATTAGATTACATTTCTTTGGGTTTTGGACTGTTGTTTGGACAATACAAGAAATTCCGTTATAACTGTTTGGGATTTGGAAAACTGCAATTGATGTTTTTCACCATTTTCTAAAATTTTATGGCCCAAACAATGAATCCAAAAAATAACCGACAGCTTAATCATTAATGAAAATTAACCTTAAGTGCGTGTGTACACCGGTGTGTTTGTTCATTATGTGTGTTAGCTGACACTGCGCAGTCTTATAAATAATGAGATGAGAATGTTTCACACGGGAACCTAATTACCTCAGCCAGGGTGGCTGAGGTAATTAGGTTTTTTGGCTGCAGCCATGGAAATGCTTTTCCTGAGGCTGAGATCTCTTTAGATTGACCAATTTCCTTTCTTTCCTTTCTCAAGCCTTCTCAGCTTACCTTGCCCTCCTTACAGCCCTCTTACCTTCCCCCTTGAGATTGCCCTCCTGTCCTTATATCACCACCTGGAAGCTCTCCACCCCTGTAACATGGCGGAGGCCCCAGTATCCACCTCCTCTGAGGAGGGTCTGCCTGTGCAATGGAAATTTTCCAGTCGACAAAGCAGGAAGTCAGGATGCTCCAACATCTTTACAGGAGTTAACCTGCACCAGCTGCACAGGCTGTTCAGAACAGCGGGGGACAGAGATGCTGAACACAGGGCGAAGCTGGTGTGGCGAGGGATGGATGCAGATATGGAGGGAGCAGAGGAGGTGAGGGAGGAGGAAAGGGAGGAGAGAGAGGATGAGGCGGGGCTGGCCCAGGCCTTGGTGGGGCTCCGAGTCCGAGCCAGGAACAAAGCAGGCATCAGAGCAGAGGGACACAGAGACCTCAAGTGGCTCAAAGCATCAGGCTATCTCAGGTATGACAGTGTCAAAAGGCAGGAGGCCAGTAAAAAGTCAAGAATGGATGTGAAAAGTGATGAAAGATGAGGTGTTAAAAGAAAAGAAAACATGAAACATTCTTTAAATCCCTTAGTGGCAGAGCAGTTCTCTGTTTACTGTCTTTGAGTGTTTGTGTAACCATTCAGCTGAGCTTGTTAACCTTCATGGTCCAGATTCCCTCTGAGTCTTGAAATGCAGTGTTTAAATTGTCATGTGCCTAACAAACTCAGCGTGACCTCACAAGACTGTGTCCTCCTCTCGCTGCATTCCACACACACACGCACACACACAAACTGTCGTGCTTTGCTTTCAACATTCCTCACTGAGATGAAATTAGATTTGTTGAATTAGTGAATGAAGTGCCACATAACGGTAAAATGGTGGAGTGAGTCTAAAGGGTGGTGTAGTAATAACAAAATGGAGGTGCAACATTTTTTAGCTAAGCTAGCATCACAGAACTGGAGATGGCAATGTTGGTCAGTGAGCTACCACTTTGGTTCAGTCTGAAATATTTCAACTTTTGGATGGATGGCCACAAAATTTGGTGCAGACATTCACCAAATTCCCTCTCAGACACATTAAGGAGACCTTCCAAAAGGTTTTATGTTCTCAGCAATGTTTTTGCCCAGATCAAATGTTCAGTGTAGTTTTTTTTTTTCCTGGGTCAAAATGTTTCAATCACCCACCTACAGCTTACAGTATATCCTACTAATGTTATAGTCCTAGAAACCTACACCTTCAATTTTCCAGGCAAGGCAGTTTTCTTGACTTTAGGCATTGAGTTATCTCCACAGTGACTTCAAACTGCACTTGAAACTTTCATCTCCCTTCTTCCTTTGAGTTATTTCTCTTGTACAATGTCAATTCATATGAAGAGACGTGTAAGCATTTAGGTCAAAGCACCACTGGGCCTCCTCACAGCTGCCAGCATGGCTGCAGACTTTTAGTCTTGTTGTATAATAATGAGAGGCTGAGCTTTTTCTATTGTACTGTATGGTTTTCATTGGTGATCTTTGAATCACTGGGTGTTTCAGGTCTTTGAACATCATACCCATCATACTCCAGACAACCAAGCAAAGGTTAATCAGACGTCAGCTTGTGTCCAGCTGGCTTCTGTCTCCTTGTGGCTCTTGTGCCGCTCTTGAGCCCCGGCCATCGTGAGGCTCAGTCTACCACTTGTGGTGGAGTCACAGATGGCTCTTTTGCCTCCTGCAAATTCTGGCCAGAGATCTAGTATCTAAATTTGTAGAGTCGTTTTCAATTGTCAGCCAACCGGCTCTCCAACAGCCATTCTCATATTAGTGCAGTGGTGAAGGAAGTACTTAGAGTTGTGAGTTAATTAAAAGTACTAATGCCGTACTGTGAAAATACTCCATTACAAGTAAAAGTTCTGAATTCAAAACCTTACTTAAGTAAAAGTGCTGTATGCAAGTATTGTCAGGAAAATGTACTTTAAGTATGCAAAGGAAAAGTACGCAAGTGGTTCCTGCTGTTACTTCTGTAAATGTTTATAGATGAGCTCATTCAACAACTTTATATGTTGTTGGGTAGTTTAATCTACAGCAATGCATCATAGTCTTCATATGTTTTTAATGAAGTGCAGTTTAAAGTATTAATAATAATGTTTTTCCCAGAGATATAGTGGAAGTTTGTGGAAATACAAAGTGGCATAAAATGGAAATACTCAAATAAAGTACAAGTACCTATAATTTGTGCTTAAGTGCAGTACCGCAGTGATGTACTTACTTACATTCCACCACTACATCAGGGGAATTAAGGCTTTAAAGATGCATTTGTGTCTTTGTCTTAATCTCCACACTAATAACATCAAGACAACACTTGGTACTGTGTTTGTCTGATGTTCATGAGGTCAAAGGATTTATAATTTTCACAACCTGAACTTAAGCATTAACTGGTCAACAACAGTATTTTTAAGGGGCAAAGTACTGTTAGGTAGTGTAATGTGCCCAAAGTATGATATGTACACTAGGCCTGTGATCACTCAGCCAATCCACAGCTGCTTCTCTGTCTTCCAGGATTGAGGAGCCATTATCCAGCTACGCTGTTGAGGATGATGAAGCCAACATAGAGGCCAATCAGGGAGAATTTCTGCCAGCGACTGAGGAAGACATCCCAGAGAACCAAAATCCCTTTAAACCCTCCACATGGAGGTTGGATGTGGCGAGACAGGAGTGTGCCAGACACTCTGAACGCTACCTTCACCGCATCCTCCACTGAAAACAGACTGGAGCTCTGATCAGCACACTGTGGTTGCAATGCAGCGCTGATGTAATGAAATACCGGACTGATTCTGCATGAAAGGACATACTGTAGTACCACTGTTAGCGCCTTTGGCTAACTTGTACTCTGTTAGACCCCAGCATAAAGACAATTTTCATAAATGATTTACTTTACGTTCTTTAAGAAGCTGATATGGTTATGTATGCTGATGTCACAACTTTGCTTTGTGCGTCACATACTTTAGCAGAGCTGCCAGAGGATCCACATGGTGAGTCGCATACCATTACTGAATGGGTGAAAATGAACAATTAGCACTGAACATTGCCAAAACTAAACGTATTATATTTGGTAGGAATGTTCTCGCTAATGCCACAGATGGGATATCAGTAGGCAGATCACCAAAAACCAAATTACTGGGTGTTAAATTAGATAACATGCTGTCTTAGTCTGACCACATTGATTACACTCCAAGTGTCTCCAAGACGCTAAGATGCTGCTGCTATTTCAAGGAAATGTTCTGCATATGTTCCACTTTCTGTTACTATCGATGCTGTCAGGTCACTTGTTCTGTCATACCTGGAGCACCGCCTGGTCAAGTGCTGCTGAAAAATATCTGAGAAAATAAACTTCAAATTGTACAAAACAGAGCTGCCAGGTTTTTTCAAGAATCTTTGCTTTCGTGTCTGTTATGGTTTGCTGTTGTTTGTTGTTTCATGTGTAGGGTCATCATGCGTTTTCTGATCTTTATGATCGGCATTTTTTCGTCTTATCGATGCAGCATAATTTTAATTTGTACTTTTTGTTGTTGTGTTAATGAGGACCCCAAGAAGACAAGCAACCACCTTGTGGAAGCTAATGAGGATCCGTTAAAGAATAAAGGACAGTTTGTGTTGCACCAGAGAACTCATGATATATTATCATGGTAAATAAGTAATATATATAAAACCAAAACAATTACCTGAAAGGAACTACAGCCATATCCAGGGTTTGAGGATGCAGAATGCTGTAAATCTCTCTGGAGCAAAGTGTGATTATAAGCAGCTCCTTTCACCTTCAACCATTAATATAAAAACAGATGTAAATGACAGCTGCTTTAATTGACTGTTATCATATTATTGTTGGACTGTAAGATTTCTAAAATTACCTGTTGTTGTAATTATACCCAGTGCATATGGACAGACTACAGTAAAGCACTGGAGTGAAGTGTGACTGCATATAACTGCCAAATAAAACAAGTCATCTGTATTAATGTAATATGTTTTAATTATAATCTATCATTAAATATTACATACAAATTATACAGTGCATTGTCACAATACATTTCATGTCAGTTCAGTACAGCAGGAAGTTACTTCGTTGTTTACTTAGCTCCACCCCACAAGCCAGAACATGAAAAGAAGTCAATATGGCTGAGACAAGCAGCCCCCCTTTGCCAGTTTGCAGATGGGATAATTTTGTCTTCTTCGCCATGATTTCACTGATCAGTGAAAGCAGAATTAGGCGAGCCAGTCATAATCTTAAAGAGTTTGTTTCTTTGATCAGAAGTGCGTCTGCTTTCCAACATCCCCCCAAATGACTTGCAGATCCTAATCTAAGCAGTTAGGAGGAGCAGTGAGCAACTGTGAAACCGTTTCACATGTAAAGACATACTCGCCACTGAGTGCCCAGTTCCTAAATCTTCAAGACTTAGCCACAATGAACACTTCTCTTATTTGTTAAAATGCTGATCTTCACCAGTGCCACCAGCCCAGGGCTTTGAATTTTTTTTTTTTTTTTGGGGGGGGGGGCAGGTGAATATTAAAAGGCAGAGAGGTATTGAAGAAAAAAAGACATCATGGAATGGAACATCTCTCATCCAAAAACAAAGTGTGTGAGGCTTTTGACTGAGCAAACATAACGTGCACCCAAAAGAAAAGCCTGACATCTCCCTGAAACCCTTCGCTCTCACAGGAAGGTACAGAAT
Organism: Chaetodon trifasciatus; assembly: GCA_037975065.1. Taxonomy (NCBI): domain Eukaryota; kingdom Metazoa; phylum Chordata; class Actinopteri; order Chaetodontiformes; family Chaetodontidae; genus Chaetodon; species Chaetodon trifasciatus. The sequence goes on from JBBMOE010000076.1 coordinate 1,490,346, forward strand.
CTTCATCACTTAGGTGTTAATTCTTCACTGACATCCACACAAGGCACAGAGGCAGACAGGGAAGCTATGTTATCAAATTCTTCCTCTTTTGGCCTCATCTCTCCACCCACTCACTCTGTGTAACCAAAATATCCAATGGGGGGGTTGGGGGTGGGGGGTGGGGTGGATATTTCCATTTCCAGGATCGACACTGGTGCTCACAGATTCTGTCCAGTCTTCTGGCTTCCTGCTGTTCCTCCGTTTCCTCTTCGCTGAGTTGAGCCTACCACCAGGTGAAGAAGGGTCTTCTGCTCTGGAAACTCTGTGTGTACGACTCACTGTTTGCCCTCTGAGGCGCTCTGGCTGTTTCAACGATTACTGGAGGCATCTGGACCAACTGCAGGGGTGTTTTACCATCCTTCAAGGCTTGGCACAAGTTCAGGATCTTGGGATAATATGGGACAAAAACAGGCATGTCAAACTGCTTTCTGCAGTATGACAAAATCCTATTTGGTGACAGATGAGTGTGTCTTTGTGTGTTTTATGTAAATACATTAACAGTTTTAGACTTTGCTGTTCAGACACATGCAGTCAGGGCATAGACTGTTTAAAAGAAGTGGGCGTTGCCACCGTGACGTCATCCATTGGTTTGTGGACCATTTTGAAGCCTTGAGTTTGGCATTTTAGCCATTACCTTCTTGGTGTCTATTCTTAGTGTGTTTTAGTACAACCGAATGCTGAACAAGACATTTTTAGACACCAAAATGTGACAATTCACTTCCATAAACAGCATACCCCGCTTTATCGTCCATTTTCTCTAAATGGGACCATAATTTACTAAATGAACATCATGCTGTGCTGAGGAAGACTTGAAACCAGCGACTGAGACCATGAACTCATTTGGAAAATGTTTACAGAGGTAATAAATCAAGTGAGAAACATGGTCATTTTCTCATAAGCTTACACATAATCAAACTTCTTTTTGCAACCAGTGGAGTCACCCCCTGCTGGCCATTAGAAAGAATGCAGGTTTAAAGCATTTCCACATTGGCTTCACTTTTCAGACATGGAGGCTGCTTTTAAACAGTTTATGGTTGTTAGAAAAGAAAACTCACCTGCCCCCTCATTACAGCTACTTGTTTGTGAAACTGTCCTCTGTCGAACCCGGGGTCTTTCTGTGAGACACAGCATACAATACACACAGGTGAGACACATCATTCACAGGCACAGAAGTGAGTCTTCCTCCTCTCCATCTCATATTTTCCCGTATTTCAATTTCAACATCCATTTCTCAGCCAGACTGGTTTTCACATAATTACCACTTCATCCTTCACTGAAACATAGCTGAACACTCAATCTGAGTCCCTCCGCACCTTGAATAATTCGTACAAGTCCTCCTCCAGGTCTTTGATGAAATTTGGGTCGGAGAGTTTAGGCAGCACCAGCTCTCTGATCTCCTGGGAGAAAGGAACTTTGGCCTGTGAAAGCCACGCCCAATAGAACGGGTCTGGTGATTGGACAAAGAAACGGCAGGAGGGAAGAATCGTTGAGTGCAATCGAAATGGAATGCAATGATTGGTTAAAAACAATGTCAATGTAGGTGCTTACAGGCTCTCCAGGAGTCAGGGTGTTTGAGGGGGAAGGCGAGGCCGTTGTCTATAGCTGCCAGCTTGATAATGGGATCTTTTACTACCACCCAGTCTGTGTCCTACAGAGACAGCGACAGCAACAGGTTAAAATAAAGACAAAGTGGGGCCAGCATGTAAAAAAACTGTCTGTGTGTCCTCACCCTATTCCCAACAGGGTCCATAGGACAGTCGTACTTCAGCAACCAGTTGTCATTTCCCCTGTCTACAAGAATAACCCGCCAAACAAAAGACAGACTCAAATTCAAAAATCCTACTCAAAGCAGAGGTGCAAACTTTGTGTCGAGCAGACTGACTACATGCCTGTGTTCCTGATGATGTAATCGAGGACTACGAGCCGCTCAAACTGCAGCTGGAGCTGACGGTTGGTATTCTCAGGCAAAGGCTCCGCTTCAAACCTCCGCAGCCAGAAATCTGCATCCTTGTATCCGTCAACAAAGAGCTGGAAGGAACCAACCTGGTGGAGGAGCGACAGATGAGGTCTTTATGTTAGACTCAATACATGTCATCAGGATTTCTGGGACTTTTTGTTGCTTTGCTGTGTATTTTTTTGATTTATAGCCCCAGAAAAGCTTCTACATTGGGCTTATGGTTAGTTTGTTTTAACCATTGTTTAAGGTCAAGAATGAGTGTATTTTCATATTGATCACAGCTCAAACATTGTGACAGCAGGTCTGTGTATTTCTGTTGAAGCTGAAATGACATTTGATGCCAGAAATGAATCATCAACAGTAAATATCACACGTGTCATGCTTATAACTCTTCTCATCCTTCTTCTTCTGAGGTTTTTGAAAGTCATTCAGAAGAAAAGCCAGTAGTTTTAATGGCAAGACCTTTGAGGGTGACATTTTCCTTTCACAGCCACTGGATGAATTGTGCCTATTTGTTCAGTGTCACACAGAAATTCACCACTGAATGCCATCACCTGTGTAACAGAGTGATTCATCATTACCTTTGGTGGCAGTCCAATCCTGTGGAAACGCTGGCCCACTTTAGGCACCTTCTCCAGGGCTAGCCTCTTTCCTCGAGACTTCACCCTGTCTATGGCACTGTAGTTGAAGGTTTCACTCGCCAGGTACACCACCTAGAATGCAAAAGGTTGTTTCAGAGAGGGGGGTATATGCCAGATGGTTTGCTGCTTTTGTAGTGAGGAGGCAGCAGTGTGCATGCCTGCACCTTGGTCCTGGGAACGATGTTGAGCTCCAGTTTCTGATCGACCAGGCTGGCCCCGGCCTCTGAGAGGTAACCCTGGTTCAGGACCAAACAGTCGCGGCCGAAGCAGCAGGGACAGCACAGTTTTTGGAGCCACTTAGTCCACTTGGGGTTCAGCTGGCCATAGGGCTCTTCATTCTTAGGCTTGAACACGCCAATTATTTTCTGTGCAGAGACGCAAAGTAGGGTAAAGTGAGGAAATCAGGAAAGAGAGAGAGCAGACAAAGAGGTTCAAAATTCAAAGAGAGTTTTTGAAAGTAAAGCTCAGGAACGGAGAAGAAACAAAGGTTTGGTTGGATAAGTGAAAAATATTGAAATTTGAGGGCAATGTTCTCCTTCATAAACTTGAAAATACAAGGCTGTGGAACAGTGGACGATGCTGGCAGACACTTTTTATGCAGTGAAAACTTGCCACTATTTAAATCGATGGTAACTACCGTGATTTGAAATTGTAAAAAGTGAAACATCAAACAGTCTTTACAGCGTGTAGGTGATGAGTATTTGATATGCACAAGATAGATTATGGGTGTGGTGTCTCACTCATATGTTACATAATGCTAGTATGACACACACATACAGCAATTACAACGTGAAACTTGGTCATCGAAAAGAATTACATCCTCACAGGGAGCTAGCACATGACTACTAAGCACACTGGTGACTAACTAAAGAAACTGGAGAGGTGGGGGAGGCAGTGGGTCCTTGGATAAAAACCTCATGCACTCAGCTTAGAATACTTATTTCTGGTTTGTAAGCCTTTAGTGGAGAAAATGGCACATGAAACAGCCTGGACCATGTTGTTTTGAACAGACTGAAAATGCAACAGGGGAAATTTGCGAGGTTCCACCCTAACAGTCCAAAAACACACTTCCTTTTTTTGCTTTTTAATATGGACTGAACACAACACTGTAGACAGGAGCACAGGGGGTGGACAGCGTCTGCAGGTTGCTCAAGACTTTTCCTGGTTGGCTCCAGCAGTGCTGATCAAAGTTTACAGTCATTAATTAGGTGTGATTCGAGAGCGTCAGAAGACATCGTCGAGTGTGACAAACGGACAGAAATGCTCTATAATAGTCTCGAGATGATTCCTCGATTTGTCATTGCACTTTGTGAACACCTGCAGAAATAAAGTGATTACAAGTGCTGCAGCAAATCAGACGTCTGTGCTCAGCATTTTCTCTTTGATTGGGTATTTAAGACTTTGTTCTATGATCTGACTTCCAATACAGAGGGAAAGCAATAATACAGGAAAGCTACCTGAAATAACGGGTGACAAGCATCTTATCTGTGACTGTGCTGTTGTTGTTGTTGACATCATTGTGACAGCTGGCCAGAGACAGATGTTCACTTACAGACTACCTGCCAGCACAGCCTCAGTCACACTGATGATGAAAGTGTTTTTGGAGGAGCTGAGCAACTGGATCAAGAAGTTAAAAAAATACTAAAACGTGTAAAATACTTGATGGATAATACGACTACGACTTGGTTGTTAATTAGTTGAAAATGGAAAATGTAAGGTGATGTTTTAACATGCTTGACAGCCTATTTGCCAAGTCATCACACAGGCTAGTTAGAAGAGGCCCTTCCTGGAAGCGACTAACACAATATCAAGACAGTCTTGCAGACACCGCATCACACACACACACACACACACACACACACACACACACACACACTTCAGACTTCACAGATAAGTCATGAAACACCTCACGGACTCTTTAGCAGTACAACAACGGTTGGTAATCGGTAGGTGAAAGTTAGCAGCCTCTCTTCTCACCCCCTGTGAATCTTTGACAAAATAGCTCCCACTGGATCCTTGGTAGATCCTCTCCGGGTATATTCCCTCCTCTATGGCTCGCTCGGCCTTTCGGATGATCTCTCTGAACTCGGGATCCTCCGGGAACTCGTTCCTGTGGGGCTCCCGCGGCGAGCTCCCACGGTCCCGGTCCAGAAGCGGCTGTCTCTCCCGGCTGCGCCCCGGACTGCCGGCCGGGATGCGCACCACCGAGCCCGGTGTGCTTCCAAACGCGCCCCGGGGGCTGGTGGGCTCTGTGGGACAGTAGCTGAAATCACCGGAGTCCCGGAGCGGAGAGACAAGCGGACTCGTCTCGTCCATTGTTTTGGAGGTGGGCGAAGAGAAGTTATTTTAACTCCCGGATAGAGCGAAGAAAGAGAAAAGAAGGCGAAAAAGAAGAGGGAAAGAAAGTGGGACTGCTGTTTTGTTGGCTAGTACTGACGCTGGCTAACAAGGAAACACAGGAAAAAAAGAAAAGTCAGATGACTGTCACCTTCCGGGAAAAGGCGGAACCCCTTGAGTGTTTTGATTTTTAACCAATCAGCGTTCAAATGCCCCTGTCAACAACCTGATATCTAGCGTTGATTGGACAGAATCACTCCGCCTACGGAAGACACATGACACAGTAGTTAACCCAATCAATTAACTTCATATAGAAAAGCCTTTGACAAATACGGTTGGCCCAGCGCTGTGTTGGCCCAAAGGCATACACAAGCCAAATTCTGCTCCAAAGGCCTTTAAGCCACATAATAAAATATTCACAACTTAAATTTGACAAAATGTAATCAAAAAATATTAAGATTAACAGATGACAGAGTGGTTGTACTTGTCAGTGCCAACATCAAAAATCAGTGGACCAATATACTGGAAATAATGTACTGTACATGTTTCTGTTCTGTTAATGTTTTTCATTTGAAATTAGAGTTTTCTTTCTCTTTCTTTCCTGTGGTCTGAAGCTTTGGAACAGCCTGCCAGAGGGCATCAGGACCGCAGAGACCGTTTTAGTTTGGCTTTTAATTGATTTCTTTTACTCTTTTGATTTAGATCTGTTTTATCCTACCGATTGTCTTTTAGCTTTTAGGTCCTTTTATTCTATTCAATTTCAGGTCTTAGGACTTTTATTCTTTTGTCTCTTAGGTCTTAGGTCTTTTTATTCTATTGTATTTTAGGTTTTAGCTCCAGTGCTTCCTCATGGGGGGCCTCCACGCTGTGAGATGTGTCTGGTCTGCCCGCCAGGGTGTCGTCCTGGAGACCCCTCAGGCCCGGAGGACTGGGGGGCTCTGCCCAGTGTGTGGTGTCCACCCCGGTCTGCCCGGGTCGGGGGACTGGGGGGCTCTGCACTATGTATGGGGTCCACCCCAGTCTATCTGGGTCGGGGGTCTCTGTTACGGTGGCGCTCCCTGTGGCCGCGGGCTGTGATCCCTTGCAGTGTGGATGAGCTCCCCATAAGTGGTTTCTTTTCCTCTCATGATTCCTCAGTGCCCTGCCACGTTATTACAACGACAGTTTCGTTGGGGTGGGTGTGTGTGGGGGTCTGAGGGTGTGTTTAGGGGGAATGGGCGTTTCCATGTTTTTATCTTTTGTCAAGCACCTTGAGTTGCATTTTATGTATGAAAGGTGCTATACAAATAAAGTTTGATTGATTGATTAGCTCTCAGCCAACAGTTAGCCCATGTCTTAATTGTTGTTAAAAAGAGTATTGTTTTTCAAAGGTAAAATGCAAAGTAATTATCCATTGATTAAATAATATCAATCCAAAAGACACTTGTGAGATTGCTTTGTTTGCAGCCACTTTAAATTTGGACTTTGAGTACCTGGTTGTCGAGAGACATTATAGATATCAACACAACAGAAGTGCAGGTGCTTCACTGGAAGGTCAAAGGTCAGAGATGGTAAAATCTGAACTTCATATTCAAGCAACACCTCACCGCCAGTCAAGTCCATGAGGTCCTCATAAGTCCTCATGAGCAATCTGCAAAATAAAAGCTAGTCTTTCAGGTGTCTGACCATTAATGATAAATGACGCCACGTTTAAATGTGCTCCTTTCAAACTTTTAATGGCGTTTCTCCTTTATTGGCCCAACAATAAACTTCCTGTTGGAATTATTCTCAGTCCTCCTTCACTGGTTTCTGCCAAAATGAGTTGTGATTGATTGGTTTCTGAAGATGTGCATGCTAATACTTTTTTTCCACTTACCATAGTGATTCATGTGGTCATTCATGAGGTTAGTTGACGTCCCCGCATGATGCTCTGACGCCCGCCTGCAGGACGCACTGCTGAGCATGCGGACGTGCCGCTGTGCGCATCCTCCTGCCTCTCTCCTCCTCCGGCGCAGACAGCTCGCCTTCTGATTGGTGGAAACCAGCAGGAAGAGAGCTCGGGTCGTGAGCTCTGTCAAGCTCGGGCAGATCAGCCAATTCCACAAAGCTACGGCTGCTGCAGACTCTCCGTCCACACTCCCAAAAATACTGCGCCCGCGTCTTTGTAGCCGTCTTTGGGCTTGCGGCGAAATCGGGGCACATCTGCGGTCGTTGCTGCCGCGCTTGAAGAAGAGTCACTCGCTGCAGATATTCCGGAAATACAGCGCAGAGGGCATCGGTGTGAGGATGGCTGCGTACAAGCTGGTCCTGATCCGCCATGGAGAGAGCTGCTGGAACCAGGAGAACCGCTTCTGCGGCTGGTTCGACGCGGATCTGAGTGAGACCGGGGAGCATGAGGCGAAGAGAGGAGGACAGGCGCTGAAAGGTACCAGATAATGGCTCAGGGCCTAATCGCGCTTTCTCCCTCGGTCATTGGATTAAGCCGTTGCAAGCTTATGCAACTCTGCCGGATGGGGAAACAGGTAGTCGGCCCGCTGCGACACAAGACAAGCCAGCAGCAGGGGATAGAGACGGCTTGAAGTGATTCTTTATTATAGAAATCGTTGTTTATTAGGTTGCTTTTAGCTTTTGAACGGAAAACTTGAGTAGCATCCCATTCATAGGAGAATTTAGATGCTGCAAATGGTTTGACCAGACATCTGTCAGTTCCACCATCAGCCTTGGTGATCCACACTCCTCATTTTAGGTTTTCCTTCCACCAACCATTTCCAGTTCAGGGAAATGGACAACAATCCTGATTTGTCTCTTTCATATATGATATAATTGTGTAGTGAATTTGTAAAGTTGATTTAACAGCAGAGATATCCATGATCTTCATATTCCTCAGCTCCTGATTTGGATGTAATGGCTTGAACAGAAAGTGAATGAGCCCACAGATTCAGCCACGACTTCACTGTCAGTAGACCAACTCTAATGAGTGATGGAGCATAAAGTCAGACTGCTGAGCAAAGATGCCTCTGTTGTCAGTGGAAATGACTAAGATAAAATTAAAAAAAAAAATCTGCTGTTTGCTGGGTGCAGTCATGCTGTTCACCGTGCCAGATTTTGTGGAGTTGTGTGGAGGGGACAGGGGAATGGCCAGGGCCTCTCAGTCCTCCACATTATTTGACATGTTTTTTTCCATCATGCACACACTCCTGTTGGTTCTGTGTGACCCAGAAATCCTCTGCCGGCACATTCTGCCGAGCCCACAGTCTGTCAGAGTGTCATGATGTAGCACTGCCACTGACTAAGCAAAAGCAACCGAATACATGGACTGGGAGAGAGGCAATAAAAAAGCAGATACTCATTGTGTTGAGTGTAATGTATTTTTTCTTGTCTGTAGCAGAAACTGCTTTTTAATTGCATGCTGCATGAACATTTACACCTACCGCCTTTTTCATGCTCTGACTCTTTATTGCAGATGCTGGCTATGAATTTGATATTTGCTACACCTCGGTACTGAAGAGGGCCATCCGCACCCTGTGGTTTGTTCTGGACAGCATCGACCAGATGTGGCTGCCCGTGCATCGGACCTGGCGCCTCAATGAGCGCCACTACGGTGGCCTGACTGGGCTCAACAAGGCCGAAACAGCAGCTAAACATGGAGAGGCCCAGGTCAAAATCTGGAGGCGCTCTTTTGACATTCCTCCCCCGTCCATGGATGAGGGACATGACTTCTATCAGACCATAAGCAAGGTGATGCCACAGGAAAGCAGTGAAGCTTTGTGTCTTTCTCTCTTACAAATTCAAACATGTTTATTATGTCAGCGTGAGCCCACACCGACAAAATTAAGTTTTGCTTTCATTGTAGGACCGACGTTATGCTGACCTGACCGAGGACCAGCTTCCCAGCTGTGAGAGTCTCAAGGACACCATCGCCAGGGCACTGCCCTTCTGGAACGAGGAGATCGTCCCACAGATCAAAGAGGGAAAGAGGGTGCTGATTGCTGCCCATGGCAACAGTCTCCGGGGCATCGTCAAGCATCTTGAGGGTAAGAGACAGAGCAGAGACTTCAGTGTATTGATCCCATGTTAAATTCTGAAAATTTTGCATTTGTTGATTATTTAGCACTGAATCAAGGAGTTCCCTGTGCAATTAATATTTTATATAAAACTCTGCATGTCTGTTATTGCTTCCCAGGTATGTCAGAGGAGGCCATCATGGAGCTGAACCTGCCCACAGGTATCCCCATCGTGTATGAGCTAGACAAGAACCTGAAGCCTTTAGGACCCATGCAGTTCCTAGGAGATGAGGAGACCGTTAAGAAGGCCATGGAAGCTGTTGCTGCTCAGGGCAAAGCCAAGAAATAGACCCCTCTCAGCCTACCCATGGATAGAGTGCAGATCAGTACTGTTACTGTCATCACAGAATTGCACACACACAGATAATCAATGTGCACTTTATTTTGATAATACCCAGCTTTCACACAGAATTTGATTTGATTGGTCTTAAACTTGTGGCATTCTGAAACATATACTTCATTATTAGACATTGGATATCAGCTGTAATATAGTTTAAGCACTGACCAAAATTCAAAATTAGGGACCAGTGAAGAGGAGCAAACACACACTAACCCAGCAGAGTCGTTCCAAGTATTCCTTCCTATTTAGGATCATTTAGGTGAAATCCAGTGGGAACAGTGTGACCTATAAAGTAACACTGGCTGTTGTTCAAGGGGCAAGTTGATGTGCTCTGCACTGCTGATTTTTGTTTGCTGTGGCATTGTGAGAAAAATAATAAATGTTGTGAACTATTATGTGATGAAATCTTTTGTCAGCGTCTGATGTCATTTTCCAGCATAGCTGTCCACTCTGTCTTAATGTATCATTAGAGCGATGTTATACTTACACCACATTAAAAATACACAGTGAGCACATGAAAGTACCACAAGATCACTGTAAAGTGTTAAATTGTACAACGTGTGCCATTCTCCCTTGTTGATTTATTGCATGACTTCAGCAATAGTTTCTCCATAAACCTGATTATTGGTGTTAATGTTAAGCATGTCATAATATACTAACAAAAGACAATATCTCACTAGATTACAAAAAATACCTGCCATCATCCAGCAAATACTGATACTAATAGGCAAAACCTAGCCCAGTTAGCATCTAATTGATTTGACCATTTCCAATATTTAGATGTGAATGGTTTTTGCACCTGTTGAACAGCTGGTACCTTGCATGGTAGTCTCTGCCGCTGGTGTATGGACGTGTGAATGCAGGATCGTGTTGTAAATTGCTTTGAGTGGTTGGTAAGACCAGATATTATCTATTTAAATACAGTCCATCATCGTGATGATGATTACTACTACTGCTGGTTGTTGTTGTTGATGATGATATTCTAGAAGCAGAAGTAAGTAATTTTACATTTGTTACCTATTAAATTGTGTGTGGATGTTTGTGCAATGCACGTGCCCATGTGTGCCTCAACAAATATGGCGGACCGAGTACTCCTTCTTTTACTTCCTCTCAGCTTGAGACCGACCAATCAGAATCGATGTATTACCTTCGTCACAGCCAATAGGTTGACAAGCTGCTCTTCTCGTAAACATGTCGCCCATGAAGCTGTGTGTTCCTGGTGAGTACCGTAAAATAGAAGTTCCTCGTACTTAGGATGGAATTAAACCGGACTTTAGACCGGTTTTTCCCTTTTGTGCTGTTGTTGGCTTCTGTAGACGTCGTTGTATTGCTAGAAAGTGTAGTTACACTGTTGTCTGACAGCGTGAAACACTGTAAGCGATTCCCAGCTACCATGCGTGAGGTGGGCTTTGGGCTAGCGTCACATTCAGTTACTTTTTAGAAAACGGCTAGTTGTATCAGGTGAATATAAGAGGGTGTGGGTGTTTTCAGGGATTTTACGTGTCGCTGTTTTTGCGGTAAGTACCGTCCGTGTGCAGGGCTGTGAAGCTGTGGACTTTTACTTTCCACGGCAGGTTTCATCTTCAGCCCTGCCCATCGCCCCAGGCAGGACAGCAGCATTCCTTGTCTCACTCGTTTTGACTCACCCACCAGAAGTCATCACTTGTAATTACTGTTTGAGCAGAAGGAAATGTCAACAAAATACCTGTCATCGAACAGCTGCCTGAGCAGTGATAGTGAAGTTACACAGAAGCACCAGTTCTTAGTAGCAGTAACACGGTTTGTTGGCAGTCTGTCTGTTCGGATCTGGCAGGATTAGAATTTCAATTTCCACGTAAAAGCTGAGGTTAAAGTGAGTGTAGAGTAATCACTGTCCTCCTAAGATGAAGCACTATGAGCTAAATCATGTTCTCTGTGCAGACAGGACTGTGGCTCAGGATAAGTTCCCCCTTTGTTCCCCATGTCCCAGTAATGTTCTTCAGAGTATGAGCCTGTCCCCAGTCCGTGGCTGTGTACAGATCTTGTTAAAAGTCTGGGAATGTGTGCAGAGATACCCTGTGAAACTGTTCTGCTGAGGCGTAATCCACCCAGGGCCTTCTGTGACTCGTCCCATGAGCAGATCTTCAGCAGAGGGCAGCCTGAATAAAAGCCACACTCATAAATACAAGGTGTTCTGTGGGTGAAAGAGAGCCAATGGTCTTTTACTCCAAAGGTTAATGTTTTATATCACCAAAGTGTGTTATTTTAATCAGATTTTTAGCAGAGACACTCCACCCCCACTACAAAACACTGACATGTAGTATGTACAACTATTCTTCATCACTACGTTCTCATCTTGTTCGTCTCCAGGTGACAAGTTATGCAGTGTAGAAGACTGTATACCCGGCACAGGAGTGTACCTGCGGCACGGCTACATATACTCATCACTAGCAGGCTACGTGCTGAGGAAAAACGAGGGAGAGGAGGTGAGGGGTGGGGCGGGGAACGCTGCAGCAGCAGTCAGGCATGTGGGTGTACCACGGTGTGGGTGTTACGCAACATTTGTGAATGGAACTGAAGTAGATTTGTTCAGCGCCTGTGATGAAATACACATTGTACTTTGTGTGACCTCTGTCTGTGTGTGTTTGATTTTTGTCTCCTTCTAGTTACCAGTGATCTCAGTGGTCAGGGAAACAGAAGCACAATTACTACCAGATGTAGGAGCAATAGTGACCTGTAAGGTATGCAGTGGAATACGATACTATTCTTCTAGAATTGGTTGATCTGATGAAGTGATCAGTTCAGATTTGGTTTACCTTGAGCCTCAGCATTCTTTGCTTGTACAGGTGACGAGTATCAACCCCAGGTTTGCCAAGGTCCACATCCTTTATGTAGGCTCTACACCGCTGAAGGACCGCTTCAGAGGGACAATCAGGTAACCCCAAAAGAAACTGTCTGCACAGTGAAACAGTGCTTTTATGTCATATTGCATCATTCCCTGAGCGCACTCCTTCTGACTCCACAGAAAAGAAGATGTGCGCGCAACAGAGAAAGACAAGGTGTGCTTGACTCCACATATTCAGTCAGATTATCAGCAGCTTTTTCTGCAGCTCCTGCTAACTTATGCTTGATGACACACTCAGTGTAAAGCTTTTCTCTTTATTGTTACAGGTGGAAACGTACAAAAGCTTCAGACCTGGCGACATTGTGTTGGCGAAAGTGGTATCCTTCACCTGACAAATAACCAAATAAACGAACAATTTATTGATTACGAAAACTATTCAGCTCATGCATCTGCTACCATTTAATTAGTTTGAATGCACTTCTGTGGTGTGGATATGTGGTTTCTTCCTTGACCTGAGATGTCAGATCTCTCTTGGTGACGTGCAGTCTAACTACCTGCTGACAACAGCAGAGAATGAGCTGGGGGTGGTGGTGGCACACAGTGAATCAGGTAACTCTTAATGCTCAATTAAACAAGTTTACTTTTTTGATGTAAAGCATCAAGAGGATTGGAGCATAGCCCTGCACAGATTGGTAGTATCCTGTTTGAACACAGGGTGGTGCAAGAGTAACTGCACAGATAACTGAGGAGGAAAGAATGGCTCCTGTAGACCGTTGTCACCGTATAATCACATTACTTGTCTACATTGTATCACATCTTTGTCATGTTTGCTTTTGTGAATCAGGTGTCCAGATGGTTCCCATCAGCTGGTGTGAGATGCAGTGCCCGCAGACGCACGTCAAAGAGTTCCGCAAAGTGGCGCGAGTGCAGCCGGAGTATCTACAGGCATGAGAGCCCTGAAATGTCTTTCTTCCACAAGGAACACACAGCTTCCCCTCCCTCCTCGGCATCAAGTAGCTACCCAACTCTATTTCGGACATTTTCTGAGAGACAATGTGCATATCTCTGGCTACTTGTGGCTTGTGTATTTCTATGTGTTTGTTAAATAGCTTTCCCTCTGCACATTGTCATCATTTGGTTGTGCCAGCTTGAACACACAGAAGCACCATCAGACCAAACTGCAAAATTGTGAAGACGTCCTCTAAAGAATGTGGCGACTGTTGTAAAAACATTTTAACCTGAACTTAGTGCATGCAACAGGAACGTGGGGTTTTTAAAGTTGCCTTTAAATTGCCAGAAACCTGATTAGAACTAACCAAGTTCACTCAGGATGTTACATTGCAGCTGCCAAAACTTCCTCAGTGACCACTTTGTTGATAAGCTAAATGTATCAGAATCTTGCAGCTAGCAAAGAAAAGACTTCTTCACAGATGCAGGATTCACTCAGTTTGGCTAATGAGCGGCCTGATGGCAGATCATCAGGTCACATGCAGGATGAAGCAGTCGGTGCATGTTGCTGGGTGCATCAATGTGAGACTTGGTTCAGACTCCATCTCATGTAAAAAAAAAAAAAAAAAAAAAATGAACTCTACATTTTGTAACAGAGATCATTCAAAGGGCAGCAGCTGTATTTGGTCTGAAATAAGGAAGATTCAACCAAACAGTGACGCTGCACTTCAAAGTGTTTTTGCATGATGTCATGAAGGGGGCTCACCTGTTTTTTAATACCTTGTTCAGAAAAGTGGCAAAAACAATTTAGTTGAAAGCCATTTTCATCTCAGGCTCATTTTTTCCCTTCGAACTTCTCTAGTTTCAAGTGAACTACTGGACAAATTTCAAAGGAAAATGAATGTGACTAAGAGAGCCGACTGTTCAATCTGAATTACAACACCGCCACCATGCACAGAATATTGAAGTACATGTGATAGTGGAACATTTCTTTTTTGTTTTCCAGCACATTTTTTAAAGCTAAACAATTATGAGCTTACAAGCAAGCAGAAATGTTCCTGTTTTATCTGAAGTAAAATGTACTTTGATTCTCCTTGTTCTTTTACTTTACAGCAGACACCATTCATGTGTAACATTGATATAAAATGACTGACAGAACCATCAGTGTGTTTCTTCCTTTTATCCACACTGATTTACTGCATGTGCTCGTGTTCATTAATGAGACTTTGAGATAAATTGGGATTTTAGCCCCAGAGGTGCACACACAGTATTTAAAATCCTTAGTATCATTCATGTCATGAAAAATACTCAAACTCTTTGAAACTCCTTTAACAGAAACAAAACTGACGTGTGGAAACTCAGGAAAGTGTTTGACAACTTAACCCACCATGTCTTCATTCAGGCGTAGGCGCTGTGGACGTGTTGGCTCACTTAAAAACTGGGACTGAAAGCATGTTTATTTGCACCGGCAGAGCCAACTCAGGGTAAACAGTGACCTACTGAAATCACATGACAAAACTGAGTCAGTTAGTCTTTTACATGCGTCAGCACAGCTCCTCCAGCAGAAGGACGATTAAAATACAGTATGTACAAATGGTATTATTATGCGTTCATTCTCTGATATTCATGGATATATCAGTTCTATTCTAACAGTCTGTTTTGACTTTTTGATAGTTCAGTGATCGTGTGCGCATCTACAGTTAAAAACAACACATACAATAAATACACACATCTCTTGAAGCCCCCCCACACACACACACACTTTGATCAATCATCAAAGCGAACTGATCGACATGCGCTGATGTCAATGGAGAACTTCTTATTGGACGGTGCAGCGTATCCCAGTCCTGCGCCCCTGTTACTGAAGTCCATTCTGCGTGACTGAGCACGTTCAAACTCTCCCAGGAGACCTTGCTGCAACTGCTGCTGTGCGTCCTTGCCCAGTGCCATGTTTGCTCTTCCGGCGCTCCCCGCAGCAGGCTGGAAACCCTTTTTGAAGCTGCCCATCAGTCGGAGGAACTTCTGCTGCTGGTCGGAGCTGTCAAACTGGGCCGTGTTCCACTGGCCGAAACCCTGAGGAATGAAGACAAATATGAGAAACTTGGTGCATTAAAGGACCTCTCTACTGATTCTACACACAAAGCTCAGTTTACTCGCCACGGGGAGTGTGACTCCGACTCTGTGAAAACAGTTGCATAATGTCTGTGGACAAGGACACTTCTCAGGCACGGTGGGTCTAATGAAGAGGCTACTCAGTTGCATTATGGGGAATGAAAGGATCTTGCAGCCTCCGGTGCATCCATTTTGACATTTTTTTCTTTAATCTGTCAGCTGCAAGTCCCCCAATTTTGTCAAAGTGTAATACTAAAACAGGGCAGTGAAAGGCACTGATACTGACCGTCACTTTGGCTGCTTTTTGAGGTTGAGAAGCCCGATCAATCTCCATTTGTAAAGCCTGTCTCCTCTCCTGTGACAAGCCAAAACACGCTTTGTTAAGCTTTGCTGCAGAAAGCAGACATACTCAACAATTCATATTTGTAATGCTCTCATTAAAAGAACAGCTAAACATTTTGGGAAATACGCCAATTAACAAGTTATATCTCCTTTGTTAAATCTGCTCAAGATAAACATGAAGTATCATACTCACAGTGACGGAGTAATAATGACAGCCATGTTTACCTGGTTGATGGTGACCTCATCAGTGTTTCCAGATTTCTCTGACAGGAACACCACGTCCACTTGAGGCGACTCCTGAAACACAAACAAGTTTCAATCCCAATGCAACAAATAAAAGACAGCATCCGGGCACAGCGTCAGTCACCCCTGATGATACACACTCACATGCTGGTCCTCCACCTCTTCTTTAATTTTCTTCTTCTTTTTCGCACCAGTTTTAAAACTCGGGTTCTCCGCCTGCGTTTCCACCTCAGCTGCTGTGACAAGAGTTTCCCTGCTCTGCTCCTCAGCTTCTTCACGTTTGAGTGATAGCAGTTCTTCCTCCTCTCCCTTTGACTTTGCCTTTTTCCTCTTCTTCTTATTCGGCTCTGTCTCTACTTCGCTGACCTCCACAGAAGCTTTCCTTCTCTTTTCTTTATGTCCTTTTTTCTTTAGCTCCGTCTCAGCTTTCTCTATAACACTCTCACTCTTCGTGGGTTTGTCTTTCTCTGCTTTGCTCTCTGTGATTTTGTCTATGTCCTGAGGCGTTGCTACTTCGTTTCCATTTTCTGTCTTCTTCTTCATTGTCACGCTCTTTTTCTTTTTCACCTCTTTAACCTCACCTGTCTCTCCCTCTAGTGTTTCTAAATTCACACCATTCTCAGCTACCTTCATTGTAGTTTTCTTTTTTCTTACACTGATTCCATCCATAGCTTCTGTGGTTTCCTCATCAGAGCTTTTCTTTTTCTTCTTTACTTCAACTTGTTCTTTATTGTCCTCTGTGCTTACCACTGAAGTATTCTTTTTTCCCTTCTTGGCTTTCTTTGACAGTTTATCCTTTTCAGCCTGTTCTTCTTCCTCCTCTTTCTCTATCTTTACATTTACATTTATTACTTTCTTCTTCTTTCGCTGTTTCTTTTCCTCTTCTTTTACTGAACTCTGTGGAGTTTCCTCTTCATTCTCAGCCTCAGCCAGTGATATCTTCATCTTCTTCTTCTTCTTCTTCTTCTTTTGGCTGACTTCATTGTCATTTTCATTCTTGACACCAGAACTATTGTCGTCACTCAGGGATTCGGAAACTTTCCTCTTCTTCTTTTTCTTCTTCTCTTCCTTTTCAACACCTCCATCCCAACAGTCCTCTTCTATAACCACCACATTTTTGCACTTCTTCTTCTTTTCTTTATTCACCTCTATTAGGCTCCCATCATCAGCAGTACAGTTTTTGTTTTTAGTCAGAGATGTGTTTCCTTTCTTAGGCGTCTTCTCTTTCTTTTCCACACTCTTGTCCTCCTCCATCTTCATTCTCACCCTTTCCTTTGGCCTCTGCACAACAACAGATGTCTGGCTTGTCTGGTGAGAGAAATACAATCACTGCAACACAATACCTTTTGATAGTAGATTCAATTGCAAATACGAGCTGCAGAGTTTTGAATGAGCTGAGGTCTCTCAGTGGCGTTATAGTAAGTCGGCTTGAAATTAAGGCATGAATCACTTTTTCAGCATCTCTTTGATTTAGAAATGGTCGTACTTCTGCTATGTGTGGAAGGTGGAATAGCCAAGTTTTCATCGCCTTGTTGATGTGGGACTTGAAGCTTAGTTTTGAATCTGCCTTGCATGTGTTTACTGGTCAGCACAAATAATTCTGATTAAAACTTGGATATCTGATGTTGCAAATCAGCACCTGGTCAAAAGGTGATCTCATTTAGGTGCACACTTTTCAGTGTCAAAGATCACGTCCTCGTCGGAATCCGTGTGAAACATGAAATGAATACAATGTTCATAAGTGAGCCAACGTGTCCAGGGCACCTACACTTGAGACCTGCAGAGTACCGACAACTTCATGAATGACAACGAGGCGAAAAGAACACTTCTCAGGCAGAACAAGCTGACCAAGTTTATTCATAGCACACTCTTGGTAAACCATGCTAGCTAGCTAACCGCGTTAAATATCAAGTAAAATGTCAAACGGAGGAAGAAACAAACTAATCACTCCGCCAGACGAGAAAGGCTTTTAATATTGTTGGTGCACAATGTGTTAGAAATGTGAACGCTTTACTTACTTTGTAACCTCTGATAATTCACGTGGACGCCTGGTTGCTTTCTTGCCCCGGAAGTAGTTTCCCTTCTTTCCTGTTAGCAACGAGTCAGGCGTCCGTAGCAACGAGAGCGCGCACATGAACACATTTCAGAGTTGTACCGATTGATTGACTGACTGACTACACGTCAACAAGTGACGTCATTCATTTTTAGATTATGTTTGTTGGTTTTAAACACCTTGAATTAATTGTGTTGTTACTCATAAATTCAGATTTAATTTCAGTTCTGAAGTACTAAGGCTAAGTTAAAGTTAGCGTTAGCTTGGTCGTTCGTCAAAGTTTTTTTCTGTATTGAGCCGACATATTTATGAGATGCATTTGACTGAGCATAGTGCAAATACAAATGATACCAATAAGTAAACATACAGAGATAAACAAACAGATAACAATAAACAAAAATATTAGATAAATGAACGGGAACAAAATGTAAGCAAACACAATACAATCTACCATTAATTAAACCAGCAGTTAGTTTGGAGTCTCTGACAGCAAGTCAGCTGCAGTATCAAGGTATCAGTGTGCTTCAAATGAAGGACTTGACAGTAACCCCCTCCCCCGAAGCACTTTGTCTCAGGATGTAGTCAAACAGCATTTTCATATAAGCTCCAGCCACCACCACTGCCAAGACCAGTGTCAATCTACAGCTGCGATTTCCGGCCCTTACTTTTCGCCTCTGACACCCATTGGCACCCAACTTCAGCTTCCACCTGCAAATTCCACCAGTCACCTGCAGCTCCAACACCAGCCAGCGACCACCTTAATGGTCTTTTGCAGACATGTACATACCACATACAGGCTTCACTGGCAGCAGTTACAGTGTTTTCATGCAGGTGAGTGGTATCCACCTTCGACCTCAGCGTCCACCTGCTGCTTCTAAATTTAACATCACCATCTGCCCAACACATCCATACCAGTTGCATCCCCATCTTTTGGGGACAGCTGGTGTCCCTACTTCAGCTTTTTGCCTCTGACAGCCATCTGCAACCCCCGCATCTGACTACAGCCCATCACCACTATTTGTATCAGCTTTCAACTGCAGCCTCTCAGCACCCTGCCTTCAACCTGCGATCTGGATGTTTTAGAAGCCACCTACAACTGCAGCTTCCAACTACAGCTTCAAATGTATTTAAGGCGCCATGAGTTTACTATATCCCAGGTTACTTTTGAAACACTCCCACATGCAGTGATGAATTGTAGAACTGCTGCTCCATTGCTATTTTTGATGGATAGAGCCATGAGATGAACTGGCTCACGATCATGCAGAGGGGAGATATGGTGCATGTCTTCTCTTGGCTCTTAAACCAGCTGAACTCCATGTACTTGGTACACAGTTTCATGATTTCTGCTATATTCAAAATAATTTTAGAAAATGTTTTTTTTACATGCACTTTTAAAATATATTATTCTTCTACACCCAGTTTGTAATACAGGCTTGAATGGCTCTTTAAGGAGATGCGCTGTGATTAAATGTTTGATTAAGGTGTAATCCATCCAGTCACACAAAGCCCAGCCCTCTTGATGGTGTGTTGAACTGATGAAGCACTTGCCTTGAGTTGATGACCTTTTAAAGCAGCACCCTCTTTAGCACTTTTTACTATTCGTTTACTCACAGTTGCTTACTTTTTTTGAGACACAGTCGAAACCGATGACATATGTGTTATGTCTGCCAATAGCAGCAGAGAATACTTGAACAAGTCGCTGAATCGTCACTAAATGATGATGCGGCATCATCCCAGAATGATGACAAGGCCTATTTGACATCACCACAACTTGCTTGGAGGTCGTCGGACTCAGTTTGAGCCAACTCCCCAGATGGTTCATCGGCACATCTTGACATTTTTAAACAGGTAATGGAAATGCAAATCAATGCAGCCAAAAGTGGCAATGGAAAAGTCCTGTTAGTGCTCACAGCAGTAGCTGTAGTATAACTGCATCTGACGTGAACGATGCCCACAGTAAAGGAGGCTGAAGAAAGATCAGTCGAATGATCAGACAATAGCAAACAGAAAATTTGTACTGATGTATTAGCCACTTTGTGCAAATCACATTACAGACATTCATGTTATGCTGCTATAAAACGGTGACAGTGCTATCATTATGAGAGCATTCCAAAAGGAAAATACCATTGGTTTTTCACATTTGGATTATTTACATGATCAAAACTCAGTTATATAGGTTTAATACATAAAAATCCTGTAGTAATATTTTCATTGTACAACATCAGAGCCCACAACTGTACACAAAAGCAAAGTTGTTGACAGCTTAGTTATTTAGTTTAGTCTTATAGCAAGAAGAAAGCGTCACAATATGAATACGGTGACTGTTCTTTGAATTGTATTTGAACTGGATAAATTGTTCTGCTTTGAATTCAGTGTTGCTGAGGAGACGGGCACTGCAACCCTCCAGTCAAATATGAAGAGATTTTCATTTGTCGTTTTGCCTCAGAGCTCAGTTGCCAGTTGCAGTTGAACAGCAGCTGCAAACTAGAAATTTGTCTGGACTCAGAGCCAAACTTCGCAGTGTCACTCACATAAACAGTATACATCAGTTTGAATCTGTTCCAGTTATATTCACAGTGATGGTTGACTGAATGCTTTCTCAGTACTCAGTGGGATTTGAAATTAAAAGGGATCCTGAATGACAGAATATAATGAGATGTTGCCATACATCTCAGGCAAATGTGTAATGATCAATAGCCGTATTGAATCTAAAGTAACCTTAGGAAAACATGAGTGAAAACACGCTGAAACTGGTTGACCAAACAGCCCAACCTCAAGGTCAGTTTAGCACAGTGGCTATTCCAGAGCTCTCTATCTCGGCAGATTTTTCCAGTTGTCATGGAACTGTAGATGTTTACATTTCCATGTTCTGAGCACTTGAGATTGTTCTGTCCACTGCTGTTTCCAATGTCAGGAATGAACTTTGCAACTCAACACTAAAACTAGTATTCCTCTTCAATACGGATATCAAAAGTCTAGAAAACATTCAAAATACATTAATTCTGACAAAACACATTACCTTTAAACTGTGCTTTTACATGCATCTCAAATATCACAATGCCCAGACATGATCAGCGCTGATAAAGTGCAAAATTACAACGTCCAACAGTAAACCCTATATACTGCAGCATGGGTATTGCAGTATTAAATGGCTTTTTGTGATATGCTTATTAAAAATACTCATCCATGAGCAGTAGACTCAACCATAGCCTTCTAAATCATCATCCTCCAGGACGCTTCACAAGCTGTGTTAAATGTATGACATTTATCAATACACATGGTGAACTGCGCCAAACTGTCCAACAGCACTGATAATTGACTGCTGATATGGAGAGAAGAACACTATGAGTACTTTGGGTTTTTCCAGCATGTAACACAGAGGCCAAGCACACTTTGTGGGCGTATGCGGGTAATTTACATAAACATTCTAAAGCTTGTTGT
This sequence comes from Chaetodon trifasciatus, assembly GCA_037975065.1. Classification (NCBI taxonomy): domain Eukaryota; kingdom Metazoa; phylum Chordata; class Actinopteri; order Chaetodontiformes; family Chaetodontidae; genus Chaetodon; species Chaetodon trifasciatus. The sequence continues at coordinate 1,511,666 of JBBMOE010000076.1, forward strand.
CTTTTTTTCTGAGTGGTAGCTTGATGCCAAATAGAAAGAAAAGGAAAGTGTAGTTTTCATGAAGCAAACACCACTGATGGCATCAGTAAGTGACAACATTCGCTGTTCAGGCAAAATATTTTCTTCACTACATTTAAATCCTCCTTCAATCTTTTCTTGCTCACGGTCCAGCAGCAGCTCCTTCCATCACTCCCCTTGAATACTAAACTGAACACTGGTTTTTCATCAACTTTGTCCTCCTTATACACTCTTTGTCAGTGTATTTATATATTACACTGAAGACTATATGTGCTGATTTGTGCTGATCAAAATAACGCACCGTAAATACTCTCATGTTGTGATAAAATGTCTTAAATGTGGAAGCTGTGTCACTTTCTCCCTCTCTTGTGAGTCCATGTCCAGTCTGCCAATAAGGAGGCAACCCATAAAAACTTTAGCAAAAATACTATTAGGCTCCGACCTTTAAACGTCAAATTCATATATGTGTGCAGAACCACAAAAACATTAAACATATTTAGCTCCCTTCAAATCCATACTGTGTGATATGTGATGTCTTTAAAATCTTTTCTTCTTAGGCAACAGGAAATTCTACTATCACACACTAATGTTACACCAGTGTGTCCTCTTCAAGTCTTGTCCCATATCACCATAACCGTCGTCCAGTGTAGTTAATTGGGGCTGTGGGCATCTGCAAGTGAGAGATAAACAAGTAGGGAACAATTCCAAAACTTGTGGTTGATTATTTCATAAATGCGACAGAATAGAATACACACAATGTGTTTCTGCCATACTTACTGTCCCACCGTTCATGACCAGGGCCATCTCCGTGGGTTGGTAGACATGACCTCTGAAGGCGATGCCAGGACGGGCACTCCCGTGGCTGCTGTGGTATGTTCCACTCCGCAGAGCTGACAGACCAAAGAAGGTAAAGCACACACACAAGTTACAGGTGTCCTGCAAGAGTACCTGCTGTGATAGATGACTGTGTTACTAACTGGCACAAATCACACATGCAGCAGACTCAAGGTTGAAGTATAATTTTCTCACCAGGTGGGTACCTGTTTTCAGGACTGTGTGGGGAGCTACAGACTGTGTTTGGCTGACATCTCCGGGACTGTTTTGTTAGCTTTGTGTGACTGAATGAATTACACCTTTATCATGCTTATTGGTAGATGGGGTTTGGTGACCTCAGGTAATAGAGTTGTGAAGTGTTAGGAATTATTTCTGGCGCTCCTGGTTCCAGAAGTCCCATTCATTTTCCCCCCATCAACAGAGCTATGCGAGTACAGCCTGGATTAGCACAAAACTTTGCCAGGTGTGGTTGAGTCATCAGAGATCAAAGATTGACAACTGCACCACAAAATATCTGGTTCTTTAATAAAAAAATGAAGCTACTCTACAATCCTGTGGACATAAAAACTTCAAGGTACCAGTCAACTATGACTCCCGAGGTCCATTTTGGCTAGCAACATCCAATTTCGTAGTTAAAACACTTTTTCACAGTTTTGGATGACTTCAGCAAAGCTGGCACGTTTTTTCCTGAATCCACTGCGGCTCTGATTCGCGCCTTTTACTGGCTTTTCTCCATGGCAACGGAGGGTGATGCTCACGAGTATTATAGTATTTTGAGTTGTCTGCCACGTTAAACCAACAGACAAAACTTGATTTCTCAGAAACAAAGTTGTAATTGGTAACCTGAATGTTCATTGTACATCCAGCAGTGTCTCATGTTTCTGTGACGTAGCATTGATCAGATTGCTGAAAGAAAAAAAGTGAAATGGGAATACAAAATAGAAAAACTTCCAGAACCAGCTGCACTAATGTGAGTGATTGTCATGATGTGTCATCAGTAACAGCTGTAGTGTCACACCACTGTATTTTTTGGCATTGTTAGATGTTCACAGAAAGTAGAGAGTCCAAGAGTCCAAGAAACGGATGCTGCTTTTTTCATTTTATTGAATGAAATAGTTGAGGGCACTGTATTTCATGCTCAGAATTTGGACTCTCAAATGAAATGGTGGACATTAAATATGGTGCACCATATAGAAATTGTGGCACAATTTTGGTCACAAGCCATGTTACTTTTGCTGAACAGGGACTCACTGTGGCTACAAGGGGACATTATGTCATGGTTGCAGTGTTCTTCAGTTTTTGTTTTTGTTTTTGTTTTTGTTTTTTTTGAAAAATTCCAGTCTTTCCTCTAACTATCCAGTTTTCACAGTTCTTGCCAACATTCATAGCCATTATATTAACACATAACTCACAGAGATTACAGAGACTACAACCCTGAACCTAAACCTTTCAACCACAGATTACATGGCTGTCCTCCCTGTATGACAAGTTGGACTGGTGTTCCATTCTTTGCAGCACAGATTTTCCCCTTCAGTCAGCCATGAAAACAAAGTCTGCTGTCTTACAAGACCCTGTTTATGATTCCGTTGTGCCATTGCCTCCGCTCTTTGTTTATCCTGGATCATTGTGATTTTAGCTCTTCATCTGTGCATTTGGCTTCAGGAGAGCAATCAAAGTGAAATGACTCATACATTTCTCTGTGAGCCTTTTGGGGAATCAGGCATTTCATAAGGTTTAATTGGATTTTGGATTGTGTACAGTAACTAAAAGCAGGCCACACTTATCTGTAAACAAACCTACATGGCACTCATGGTAGTATGCTGATATGGTATCATGTTGCAAGTTTAGGACACTGATTAGCCGTGCAATGGATGAAAGGTTAGTTACGCAGCATATTTATATTCACAAGTAATCTTTGAATTGTGACTGAATCTTTTGAGTATTCAGCTGCTCAAGAAAGAAATCTGAGAGGTAAACAAAAATATAGCTGTAACAAACAGAGATGGATTATACTGCAGAAGTTTCTTGGGTAGTTTTTATGCATCTTTTTACTGTTTATGGTTACTGCATCTATGTTTTTTCCACTGAGAGAATTGGGGCCATATTCACAAAACACCCTGAGGCTAAACCTAGCTATTAGAGTTAGAAGAAACTCCCAAAATAAGGGGCATGTTAGTCCTAACTTTCGGACTCAGTCCACTTTGTGAATATGTCTCTATTAAAGTTAGTTACTTATGTGGTCTACTCCTTTTTCATTCATCAGCATGACAATGAGGCAGCAGGACAATACAGAAAAGTCTTTCACCATTTTTGGAAAGGAATCCGGGCAACATCCATTTTTGTTGTTAGTTGCAAGGCAACAGTGTTGTCATGACTTAGACATTTAAATGCCAAACATATTTTGTACTCAACCTAGCATGACTTGTTAGAAGACAGCATTCGACACAGGTTTCCTTTGAAACAGATTCTCTGTTGTACAAACACACACAGGACGTGTACATACAAAAACATTATGTAAGCTTACTTGCACCGTGCTCCTCCATAGAGAAAGCCTGGTTTTCTGGGAACGGTCGGTGAGAGTGTGCAGGCAGCTCGTCTTCAAAATGTGGAGGAGGGGACGTGTGACTGGTGTCGAAGAAGTCTTGCGTGTTGGATTGTGGAGGTTTCCGGAGACACAGGTGTGCCTCTGGAATAGCATGGAAGAGCAGCAGGATCCAGCCCTGAATGACCAGGGCCACTGCTAGTGCCGGCTCATCCAACACCTTCACATTCTTCTTTCCTCCTCCCAACCTATCCCCTTTCCCCTTCCCTCTCAGTGCCTGGCTACCATAAAGATAAAACCCCAGCCAGGCCACCCATAGCAATGCTGATGCCAGACTGGACAGGAAGAGCCACACTGCATTACACTTCCATCTCCTCTTTTCATTCTCTCCTTCTCTATCTTCCTCTCTCCCACTTGCTCCCTCTGCTTCCATCTCTCCTCCACACAGCACCACCCCCAGCGAAAGCCCCATGGCTATAAGAAGCAGCCCAAGGGTGTAGCTGCATGTCAGAGCAAAGTCTAAAGGTGGATAATCACAGGCTGGGTGACCCTCCCTAACTACAGTCAACAAGACCCACTCAGCCGAGATGATCCCCTGAACCAAGGCCAAGGCCAGACCGAGTGCTGCCAGGGAGCTGCCAGATGGGCTCGTCTTGCCAGCCACCAGCCTCTTGAGCCTCACCCCCTGCACTAGCAAGCTGGAGAAGCAGAGGGCAAAAAGGGGCCCCCAAAAGGCCCTGCGAACCACACAGAGCGCCTGATTCTTCCCCACCAGGAAAGCCAGAGAGATGGTGAAGAGCCCGAGGAGCGTGCCCAGGAGCAGTAGAAGAGGCCCAATGCCAGAGCGCCTGGCGGGGTCAGAAGTGGAGCGCAGCTTGACTAGCAGGAGCACAGCAAGGACCAGAGAGCTGAGGCCGCCGCAGCAGGCCACGGCCTCCAGAACCACACCCCAGACCGACTCCAGGTCACACAGCACTCTGTACGGAGGGTCCACATCCACACTGCATCCCCGAGGAGGAGGAGGAGACGGGTGGGATGAGCCATAGCCAATCAGTGACAGGAGGCAGATGATGATAGGGCTGACAGCCATCTTAGAGACACAGAGACAGAAAATATGCAGTGATGAGCAGAGACAAAGCCAGGGTAAAAAGAGAGGAAGAGGGAGAGAGGTACACAGAGATAAACAAGAGGAGTGATACTGTGGAGAAAGAGCCAGAGAGGAGGGAGGCAGGAAGGTGAATGTGATGAATTCATACGTCATCTTCATCATTCACAATATACAGTAGAAACAGCAGTAAATACATACAGCATGATGATCCAATAAGCCTGTTATATGTCAGAGACTAATATGTTTCTTTCTCTTTTAGACACACAAACACACACACTCACAGCGCAGAATAGAAGTGCTTTTAGCACTGGGCAATGTTTCCATGGGAACGGGAAACAGCGTGGGCTGACTACATTGCATACTGGGCTTTTGAGAAGTCGAGTTTCAGTACCCAAAAGCACAGAGAAATGTATGAGTTTGCGCATGTACGCACACACACGCAGACACGCACACACACATTTTGTACTTCTGTCCCTGTGAGGACACTCACTGACATAATGATTCCCCAGCACCTTACCCTAACCTTTACCATCACAACTAAATGCTTAACCCCAACCCTAACCCTGACCCTAACCTAAACCTAATCCTGACCTAACCCTTAAAACTAAGTCTTAATCCTCAAACAGCCCTTTGAAGGTCTGCCTGTAAGTCAGGATGTCCAAAATGTCCTCACTTTCCAATAATGTAAGCATAATTTTAATTTCTACCCTGATACCAAGTTTTAACCCTCAACCAGTGAAAGCGTGAGGGGGAAATGTTCTAACTGTCAAGGTCTATAGCTCAAATTGGTCCTAACAAGGACACAAGTATCAGAGCACACACACACACACACACACACACACACACACACACACACACACACACACACACACACACACACACATTGATACAAAATACCACAGCATTAAAATGATGTAACTCTTCAGTCATAATTCCAGACTCACCTCAGATGAATTCTTGACTTGAAATCTTGATTATTGAAAGTGAAGGAGCGTCATTATTTCCCAGTGTGCATCCCTTCAAGTAGTTTTTTTTTTTAAATAATCCCAGTTAATGCAGTTGAGGCAGCAGAAACCAAACAGTTTCCATTTTGCCTTTGAAAACGTCTCTTGTGTTGCTCTCTGCACTCACAGCTCCTGCTGTTTTTAAGTACAAAGTAACACACTTTATGAGACCAGTAATGTCCTGCTTCTGAGCTGATACGTCCGGCTGCTCCAAGAAAAATCCACAGTTATGATGCATGCCTTGATACTTCACACACCCACATAGTCAAATATATCTTCTGTCTCTCTTTCACTCTTCTCTCTCACTGTCTCTGCCCCTCTCTCTCTCTCTCGCCCTCTGTCCTCCTCTTTCTATTCATTCTCTCTGCATGTCTGTGTGTTTCTCTCTCCCTGCTTCACGCTGAATCTGCAGAGGTGTCAACAGAGATGCAATCCCAGCTTTACTTCTCTTCACCCACACAGGGGGAGTATGATTCGCTGGTGCACCTGTCTAACCAGGAAGAAAATAGGAAGTAAATACAGTATATAAGCACAGTAATTAGCGGCCAATCCAGTAGGCCTATTAGTCACTCATTTGCACATCTCATCTCTGCCTTCAGGCTCCCACGTCTTCCTCATACCACTTATACAATTCTTCCTCACACCCAGAGCTGCGAGAGATGCAGATTCATCCTTGATCAACAAAAAACAATTGGAGGTCTGTTCAGCATGTCTTCGTGTTGCTGAGTGAAGATGGGCTTTGCATGGGGAGGGGCAGATGGTCAATCTAAACGCAGGTGAGCCCTGTGACCACGTGGCCATCCTAGCAGAGTGTTACATAATACCCCTGAAGACATGATTCAGCCAAGTCTCCCTTTAGAGTGGAGTAATCTCCTTCCCTGTAGATGGCTTCATGTGGGTGAGTGACACGACATGAGGGCAACCATGACAAGGAGCGACCACTGCGCTACCTAATCGAGTCAGTTTGGATCAGAGTGAGAGAGATTGACGCTGACAGACACTAGTGAGCTCTGTGGCAGATAGAGGCAAAACACAAGAGAAGCCAAAGCTGGGTTGTGATACACAAATAAACTCATAGACAAACAGATGTAAGCAAAGAAGTGCATACCTGCACCCTGCTGTGTCAGTCAACACAGTCTAATCCAGATAGTGTGTCCTCGCATGCATGTAAACAGCAGCAGTGACTGCTGTGGTTGGTGCAAAGCAGAAGAATGGAATATTGAATGATGGCTGCTTCAGAGTCAAGTTCGTTATCATTGTTTTATTCACTAACATTCAGCAAAACTGAAGCAGCAAAATGGAATTCAGTCATCATTCATTGTATTATAGTTGGATTTACACCTGTAATTTTCCTACTCTGACATGTCAAAATGTCTTCTTTGAAAAAGGCCTATTCTGATCACAAGTCTATGTTTCTACCTCATCATTAGAGCTAAAACTATCCCAGCTAGCCTGGCTCTGTCCAACAGAGAAAAATCTGCCAACCAGCACCTCTAGCTCACTGATTAACAAGTTACATCATGTTTGTTAAACCTGTACAAAACTCGGGGTTAAGTGCCAAACCATTTCTTGGCCATGGCCAGTGGAGACTGTCTCCCCCTGTTTCCAGTGTTTGCACTATGCTAAGCTAACTGCCTGCTGAATCAAGCTGCATACTGTATTTAGTGCACAAACATGAAAGGGGTACCAATCTTTATGCAACTCTCAGCAAGAAGGCAAAGAAGTGTATATCCTTAAATTTATAGACCAAACAATGAACTAATTAATCATGATACTAAACTGCAGATTAATCAATAATGAAAATAATCGTTAGTTGAAGCCCTGGCTATCATTTACACCATTGTCCATCAGAAACAACCCAGCAACACAGATGAGAGTCACAGGGTCCAAGGTTTTTGAATAGATCTGGATATGAGCCCACCTCTCTGAATTGCCATGAGACAAACTGAATGTCTGCAAGCCTCTAACAGGCATTACTCTCTGATGTCCCTGTCTATCTTGAGTACCGTTAGGAGTCAAATTTGAGAAACCATCCCAGATTCAGCTGGACTTAATGTTCAGTGTATGTATCTGTACGCTGTTTTGTCCCATTTTGTGTATATGTCCTCTCACAGAGACAAATGAAGACAGAGGTGGGACACAACAGGGCAGAGAAGTGCTGACTAACTCAGGACATCAGTTCTAATCTGTGTAATCCAGTGGTTACTATGGTCACAGTCTAATAGGCCCCATCCCATAATCCCATCTTTATCCCACCTCAGGTTTCTCCACACAAAGCCACATACAGAGGGCACATGGGAAGTTCATGGAGGGAGGCGTGTCGGGCTGAGTCTTCATGTTACGGCTCTGCGACACCTTACATCACCATTAGACACGTCCACAGCTGGAGATGTGTCGTTTCTTCCTATTGGCCATGAGGCTGAACAGCACAGGTCAAAGTGCTTTCAGGGTCCGTTTCACATCTCCTTTTCACTGCCAATGGAGAGCTCGTATAAAACAGTGCTCTTCATATTAAACAGGAAGTGGCAAGTGGAATTGATGGTGTGTGAGATAAAGAGCTGCATCTCACAGTCTGTTAGCTCTACCTGCTGTCTACTTGGAGAACTGCACTAATCTGAGGTCATATAAAATGGGACACTGTTCACTTTTGACTTCAGCCAAATACACAAACAGCATAGGGAGGACCACAGTTTAGCTTTGGTAGATAATTCAAATAGATAATGCAAAAAAAAAAAAAAAAAAAAGGATTTCAAACTTGTTTTTCTTGGCCTCTTCATGGGAACTAAGCACACCACCATTTCTCATTGATATTCCGGTCCTGCGGCAAATTGAAAAATAACACCCTCCTCCTCCTCCTCCTCCTCACTGATTGATTTGTTCATGTGAGTGTCCTGCACCATATGGTCTGCTGCTCAGCTCATAAGACCTTACAGAACAGCAATGACAACTGAGATGGCCATGTGACAAAACTTAATCTACACTTCCACACATTCAAAAAGAGAAAATTTCAGTTTCCATGACAGAAATGTGCTGTTGTGAAGGACACTGTGTTCTCTGTTTTAGCTGCCAAGACAAAAATCTCCAGTTCTTGAACTGGATTTTTTCAGACAGATGACTCCTTGAGTCATTGTATGCAGAGCAATGGAACGAAAAATGAAATTCATCCTCATCAGTCCTCCTATCTCAGCTGCCAGCGATAATGTACCAGTTCTTACCTGATGGAAATCTATAAATTCAATTTAATATAAGGCAAAGTAATCTTGTTTCATCTGAAGAACTTTGGCTAATTATAAATCTCCTCCTTCCATTGTTCCTTGAGGATCTTTAGTATTTAAATTTTTGTTTGACTGCTTTTATATGAGAATACAAACTACTCCTGAATATAAACTGTACATCAGAAAGAGAAAATATTGCAGCAACCTCTCTCGGCCAAGAACAATTGTGTGTTCTGTCCCAGTTAAGGGTTTTTTCAGCCTGCCTTTTCTCTAGACAGTTCCACAGCCAAATTATTTCACATGTCTGCCTTCCAGACAAGATTCCCATCCCATGCCCACATCAGCAGCCCACTTTGCAGCCCGAGAAAGCAGCTCATGGCTCAACTCTGAAAAGCATTACTGCTGGGGGGATCCAAAAATCCACCATACATACATCCACTAAATACACTCCTGCAGCATGAAATGAAATGTTTTGAAAAAGTTGAAAAACCAAGGCCAGGACACATTTTATCCATCACAGACCCTAACACTCCTCCTGATGTCTCTGCCAATGCCAATTCCTCATATTTTCATTACAAACAAATCCAAGCTATTCAAAAGAACTGTTGGACTTAAAAGACATTGATCCAAGTCTCCATTTACTTTACCACAAACTCTCAATATTCAACAATATTCCTGACAACCAACACAATATCACCAAATACCAAAGGTCCTATCGCCAACTGACAAGCTGACGCCAACTGGCCTGCTGTATTACTGAAGTTATATACATAAAGGATTAATGAAGTGGGGGGAACACATCATGACCTTCTCTAGTAGTTCAAACCTCATTCTGGTAATACAAGTATAAAGAAATGCATATTTTGCATCATGATTTACTCATATAATATGTGTTACCTGTTAAGAATTACATTTTGATCTCAACATATCTTTTTTCTTTAAAGAAAATCTACATAATTAAACATATGTGGCACCTTTCAGTCATAAAGTCAAGAAAAAAGAATGACAGCTACATTTCAGCAGTGATTAAAAAGAGATTTATTCATTTGATTTGGTTATCATTGTGATTGTGATTGTGATTGTGATTATTGTGGTGTGTCATTAAAATGTGATCATGTCTATTGTATATTGCTGATTTAAATCATCACTCAGGTCAAGAAAAAATATGATAATGATAAGAAGATTTTTCACATTTGCACATTACATTCATTTGGAGCATGATTGCACATTGGGAATCAACAGATAAAAGAAAAGAGGAAATCACAGCTGTTATGTAATCTTCAATCTACACATATGTACAGTACATAGTAATGCAGGTGGTACGTGCACAGGGCTCATGATGACATGTGTTTGCATGGAGAGGTTTGGCCCCTGTACTGATGTTTATTTAGTTATGGTTGACTTCTCTGCCCTTTGTTGTAAATTCAGCAGAGTTTATGCTGCAGTGCTTTTTCACCTGCGTTTGTAGATATGCAGGACACTGTTGCAGGAGGGGCAGGAATGCTCCACATCCTTGCAAGCATCAACGCAGAATGGAATCAGACAGCACGGCCAGCATCTGGAGTGGAGTATCAGAAGAAAGTCAAGTATCAGAATATCAGAATAGAGTCAAAATAACACTTCATTCAAGATGGTTCATCGTAGTTCTCCTGCAGCCTCAAAATGTGAGCTAAAAGAACTTCAGAGTTTTGAAAATGTCAAACCAATTGTGTTGTTTTGTGAACTTGGGAAAATAAGTTCAATAAACTTAAGATATTAAGTTGAAACAACCACTGTTCAGTCATAGTGACAAATGATGACAGATTTGTTCTCTATTTACATTTTCTGAGTTTGAAAAGTCATTTCTTCATTTGATATGCCGAACTGGCAGCTGTGTCTGCTGCTGTGGTCACATCATACCACAGGTACATGCCAACATATCAGGCCGATCCCAGTGCCCTGTTTAATTAACAGTTTATTGGGGTGGGGACTGAAAACATTCCACCTTCATACCCAGTCATGATACTATCACCAGTTGCCAATGAACCTGTTTACAACTTTCCCAGTCTTTGGTTGTTCCAGTCCCAATATGTTTGAAACGTGTTGCTGCCATCAAATTCACAATTAGCATTTATTTACAAAAACCAATAAAGCGTACAAATCACATTCTGTGAAACACTTGTATTGGCACTGAAAAAAAACAAACCTTAAAAATTACTTCATCTTGTTTTGTCTTTTTTTAATGACACATTCTTTTATTCAGTCAGGTCTTTTTCTAAATGTCACTGGCTTTCATTTTCAACTTTCTGTCAATGTTTTGCCGTGGAGAGGAGGGGTTTGAGGGGAGCTACAAGGAGTCTCTGATTTACATATCTGCAGACTAGTGGGAAAATGTCCTTCCTCTGGACCCGAGGTCCACTCCAGAGCTTCTGCCATGACCACACACCCAGCATGCAGCATCAGCTTTCATGAGTTCACCTGGAGCTCCCAAAGTACAAGGACACAAGGTCTGTTTCTCTCTGCCCTTACCTTTCACTTAGAACCTAAAGTTAAGCATGATAGCTGACATTATCAGCTATGATTGTTGACATTAACTACGGTTATTGCTTGTTCCAGCAGACTGCTGCCAGACCAGCATAATGGTAATAATTAGCTCCATATGTACACAGCATCCAAGCTGTTTTGGAATCGGGATTGTACAAAAAAGAGGGATATCTCGAGAGCTTTAACTCAAACAATGCATGCTGGGAAATTTGCTAATATGAGGATCGTGTTTCTTTAAAAACATAATTTGATGAGATGTGTAAAAATTCATTCAGCTCATTTCAACGAAACAATCAAGTCAGCTAAAGGCATGTGTCTAAATTTTGAAGTGGTCTAAAAATCAAAACAAGAAATTTAAAGTTGAATTAACTTAATATTAAGAAAACAATATACTTATGTGACATTCATGAGAAAAGACTAGTTGGTTCCACAAAATTGCTATACAATGTTTTGCAGTGTATCTGAGCTGATGCAGGTGTTTGTGTGTGTTGCTGTTTCCACTCACAGGAAGACCCCTAGTATGCCACAGATCAACCAGGTGAGCAGACCATTCTTGTGCTCGATTTTGGTGACGACAGTATTTTGACAGTGAGGACACATCATCTGTCCGGGAACATCAGTTGGCAGCTGCTGCACCACCACCACCTGGTTCACTGTGAGGAAGACAACCAACACCCTGTAACACACACTGACAACTAGAGTCCACAACTCCTCACCGAGCCCTCACTGACCTCCACGCTCCCTGACTGCAAATTTGAAGTTATTTCAACTTGTGACAAGCACTCGGAGAGATACACTCACCAGGCTGAACGACCTGAGGTTGTTGCGGGGAGTACGGGTAAGCAGGCTGTTGAACTGAATATGAGAAGGAGACATTTGGCTTGAGAAAGGTTTAAAGAACAGAATGATGAACGAGCTGCCGTTAGGTTCTCACCACATGGACTGACTGAAATGACTCAAGAAAAAGCAACACTACAGAAAAGAGAAAAACAAGCAGTTAACATGACACAGGTTGAAGGACCTGTCTTACCAGGTTGGATGCCAGGCTGAGCTTGGTAGACTCCCACAGAGGGTCCGGGATACGGCGGTGCTGCTGCTCCCGGAGGAATCTCCTGACCCTTTTCCATGGTATCTGCTGAAGGAGCAGGAAAAATGCTTGTAAGGCAGAAAAAATACAGTAGAAAAGGAAGTGAAGGCTTTTTAATCCAAGATTAGGTCTTCTGTTCTTTCTAAATGAAGCACAGTGAATGCTGAACAGGACATCTGCGTAATCAAAATGTGCAGCAGACTGGGTACAGATTGAAACCTGGAGGTGCCAATTGCTTGCATTTGGCCCATCCCTCTGAAGTATGTAAACTAGCAAATCAAGTCAAAGAGCATTTTAACACAATGAATAACAATACTCTCTCCATGTCTTTTACATGCAAGAAAGCTGGTTTGGTTACATTGTAGACAGGAACAAGTGCCTAAAGTGAAAGGATAAACACTTGTTACTGTAAAGTGCCTCCTCTCACATGACCAAAAGTCCCAATGTTATGTAAATTATACTTTTATCTCACCGCTTTACCAAAATGTAAAGCAGCGATGTGCCAAATGTCCACAAAGGCTTTTTTTTATCAGCAATTTAAGTTCGCCCACACACCTCTGAACAACTAATGAGAACAAGCCCCTGTTGTGAATCTGAAACTATCTTGACACCACGAGTATGGGTCATCATTCTGCAGAGGAGTACCGCTGATTGAATACAGACAGGTGTTTGTTAAAGTTTACCGTAATGACCTTGTTGTGAAAAGTGTGAGAGAGATGTGGACATTTCCACCTGTGTGTGTGTGAGAGTGTGCGTTGTGGGTGTGTGTTGTGCAAAGTGCAAGGAAGTTACAGCCATATCTATGGGAGCTGAGAGAGATCAGTGCACTACCCCTTAAGAAAACACAAGCAAATGCACAAACCACAAGCACATGCAGACAATGTTGCATACAGTAGACAGCAAAAGGAAATACAAATACTGAAAATGCACGCAATGCTGCGTAGAGGATAGCAGAGATTACAGCAACAGAATGTAGCCATGAACACAATACACCTTTTTACAGAAGGCATTTTGACATGTCATAGTAAGAATGATGGTCAAATACACACACACACACACACACACACACACACACACACACATATACCCACACAGCATATACAGTCAATATCTCCATTGCTATCTGTATATCACTCTGATCCTGTGAATCTGACATATCTACAATAATACTATGCAATAAGAATGTCTGACAATACAATGTTAAAGTCCACCCACTATGTTCTTTCTGGAGCTTTCAGCCACGCCTCACACTTCAGTAGAGTGATCTGAGATTTTTTTTTGTAAAACTACTGTGTCAAGAATGAACTGAAATGATGAATCAGAATGTTAAAATTATATGTGAAGATGTTTTCTTTATTTGCATGTTTTCTTATGTGGCTTGCGTCGAGCGCTCTTGGACACCGTACAATTCAGAGAATGCAGGCTCACCCAGGTGACTGACTGAGAATAAAAGGGAACGGACATAGAGCAAAGTATGGAGGTGAGTGACATGGCAAATCTCGTCCAACCTGTTTGGGGAATCAAAAAATACACTGTTGCATTTGCAATCATTCCCTCTGTCGAAACCTGTAATGATGGTGATGATTGAACTTCCAGTCAGGTTTATAGGGACAAATAAAAGCTATAAAGTGACTCACTGGTCAAATTCAAACCTTACACACATGAAAACCAAGCAGCACACACAAATTTCAGCATCACTGGCTTAGTGTAGTTGTTTCAGTTCAGCACAAAGTACACAACATTACATCTGCATCCGCTTTACATATTTCATTTGCATTCAACACAAAAGGCGGTCAATGTACAGCAAAGATTTACCAGAATTCAGAATGAGTGCTTTGATAGACAAGCCTTTTCTGAATCTGAAGAACAGATGGACTCAGAAGCTGCTTAAAACCTCAGCAGCTCTTCACACTCCTGCTCCAAACAAAGTTGCTGTTACTTGATTTTTAAGTGCAGAATCATACAAGTCACCAAAATCAGATAAACATGAAACTTTCAGTTCATGTAATATTTATTCATACTCTGAGCCTTTTTCACTCAGCTGAGGACAGATGTGACACTGCTTACCTTGATAAAGGAGGGCTTGTGAGAGCCTGGCACTGCTTCCTCCTCTGATGTTTGAGAGTAACTGAATAAGACAATGAGACAATGAAGTGTTTCCTCAAGAAGGTGGAGCAGCTTTGTGGAAAAACTGCAGTCATCCAAGGTGTGGACCTAACAAACTTACAGAATTTCAAAATATAGATATTTGCTACACGTAGTCATATATTCCAACAAAACCCTTTAAAGAGTCAGTATTGTGTTGTTTTATTTGTCTACTATAGTTTGTGTTGTTGTATGAAATGACTTGATTCTTACACAAAGTGTGGCGGACTGACCTACCTTTGTTTATACAGCAGAAATTCACAGGGCAAGGAGTGCCCGGTTTACAAGGATATACAAATAATAAATGTGACAAGCAGTAGTTACATTTAGTTACATAATAAAAGACAATATCCACAAAACTGCTACTAGACAATAAATAAATGAAAGAAAAAGGACTCAACATGTTTCAATGTTTGAGGCAAACTAGGAGACACTTTTTATTATGCCTGTTCAGACTATGTGGAAAGATATTCTATTTGTATGGTACAAAGTAAATAAAAACTGTATTCTTACAGGGATTTCTAAAAGAAAACGACCCCCCATGGAAGCACTTCAAGCCATAAGGCTGGTGTTGTTTTTCTCCTTGTCAACAAATCCTATAAAAAGACCAAAACAAACAATGCATTAGTCTGTCTATTCCCCAGCTTGCCTCAGCCCAAAGCCCAAAAGCGCCTACTTAGGATGTAAATCTTTAGAAATGGCTCACAAATATAACCTTTTTTTTTTTAAAAAAAAAAAAAAAGCTAAATCATTTCCTCAAACAGCTGGGCACCGTGGCTCTTAGCAAATGTTATTCAAACAGGAGTGAATTGTGTACATTAGACCAACTTACTGATGCATATTTAATATGTTTGGGGCAATTATACAGGTTTATTGCACAGAGGGATAAGATATACCAGGATACAATCTCTATTCTTGTTAGAAGGATTAATTTATTGTTGATCATTAGAATATGAACATATTACCAGACTTACATTGTTATGTGAACCATTACCTTCTAATCTCCTGTCGCTTGCTCTGTGGTCAGTGGAGGTGGTACTGTGTGTGAAGCTGTGAATGTGAGGCAGGGCTTCAGATATGGTCCACTTTCCCTTAAGAGTAGTTTTTAAATGATCGTCTTCATACTAGTGCAAAATGTCATAGTAGTAAATGTTGCCATGTTGGTGGTACTCACATCAAATATCCAGCAGGAATTCAGAGAATTGAAAAATGCAGTGTGACAGTGTAACAGCACCAGCAGAGGGCTCAGTTTCACACATAATGAAGTGTGAGCGTCCAGGCTCATCTGATGTGAGTGATAAACCCTCTCAACCACAGGTTAAACTGCCTGAGATATGACAGGCCGTCTATGCAGTGCCACTATTTCACTGGCCTATTCCTCATTATTTATAGCTTGTGTGCATGTCAAATATTCATCCCTTGTAACTGCTTTCAAATCATTTATTCCAGGCTTTGCTTTATTGTGTCACCAGCATTCATTTTAGTCCTCAGTTTTACTGTGATGCTGAATACTGGTCATTTGGTGAAGGCAGTCATCCAGGAATACCTACAGATCTTATTTGAACATGATTACAGTTTTACTTGCACCAGTATCATTCTCAGGTGGTCTCTGTCACTTTGCACACCCATCCTCATGAACCTTTTCCTGCAGCCAGGTAGTCTCTGTAAAGCCCCTCATGACACTGAACAGGTTTATTAAATAGATGGATGGATAGTTCAAGTTGAATGTGTTTATTTAGATACTGTAGATATTAAAGTGATTAAACTGAAGCTGAACATTGCAGACATGAGCTGCTGTTTTTGTCATCTCTTACGGGAGTGATGACTTTCATTTGCGTTTAAGAAATAATTGTGTTTCTTTGAAGTCTACATACTCAGGAGTACCTGTGCCTTTGTCTTTAATATATAACAGCAGAAATATAATAAAACCATCATTTCTGTTGTGCTCATCTTTTTCCATCTCGTGTGTGCTTCCCTACGGTTGCTTTTACAATCTTTAGAATAAAAGATGTAAGAACAGTGCAGACTGACATCTGTGGTGGAAAACAACGTCACTGAAGAGAAGCTGGAACTTTTCATTAATTTTCTCATGACATCTTAAAAATTATTTTCAATAAGTGTTTGCTATTTCATCATGTGATCACAAACAATTAAAAGCTTGTTTTTTACACTGAAATAAAGCAAACTATAAAAACTTCACTGTGAAACAAAAATGCTGGCCATGAATGTGAACGGTTGGCTGATAAGGTTAGAACAATCCATTGTTCAGGTGTTAGGACCTCACCTACGCACATTCACATTACAAAGCAGGTTCTGAGTCTGGATTGGGCAGTGACATCTAATTTCATTTCTGTGACACCTGTCAATGCAAAGGTCTCATTATAGTATTTTTACACATACTTCATGCACAGATGTAACACATGTGGGGGAACATGGAGACAAATGTTCATATGTGTTCACACATATAATCATACGGGGCCCTGCTGCTGAAGGTGCAAATTGAAATGTGTGTCTGGCTTTAAGTGTGCTGACACGAGAGATGAAAGAAAAAGCAAAATGACTTAGTGTTGCAAAATGAAAGCCAAGTAAAGGAGGGCACAAGCAATATAATAACACAACCGAGTCATTTATCAGGACATAACATTCAGAGTGGGGCAAGAAGACAGACGAATGACAGATGTTCACACTGTTCACAGCTTGTTATTCTTTTCACATCTAACTGTCCAAACCAAGCAGAGGACATTTTTAGCCCTGCTGTTGAATTGATGAAAAATTCAGTATACTACTTTCTGTACACACGCACACACACACACACACACACACACACACACACACACACACACACACACACACACACACACACACTCTTTCATTGTGCCTGTCAAAAATAAAGTGATGTTCCAAAACTGTCTCCAGATAAATGAGCAGAAATAAAACTGTCTAGCTGCACAAACATCAAAACCTGTAGCTGGAAATCAGGGTGTGATATTCGACAGTGACCTTTCAGTTGAAGAGCATTTTACAAAATCATTCAAAATGTTTTTATCAGCTGAGGAGCATCTTAAAAATCAGGACTTTTCTCTCTTGGCTTGATCTTAAGAAGGTCATTCAGGCTTTTATATTATGCAGGGTTAATTTTTTTTAATTCAGTGTATTCAGGGTTAAGCCAAAAATATCTCACACCTTCAGCAGGTACAAAAAGCACCAACTAAGAAGACATCACTTCTGTTTGAGCTTCTCTTTACTGGTTACCTGTCAGTTTTAGAACTGATTTCTCAGATTAGCTTTACAGCACTTTGTGATTTAGCTCCCAGTTATAGTGCTGAATTTCTGCTCCCCTATGAGCCGAAGCACAGGTGGACCTTTGGGCAGGGCTCTGCTGGCTGTTCCTGGGTTCTGGCTCAAGACTAAAGGGACTTCCTGTCTGTGGATCTGAGGCAGCAGAATCACTGACACCTTTTAAATCACTTCTCAAAACTGAAAGAGCTTACACACTGTTTTATTTCCAGCATGTCTTATCTGTATTATCATTATTATTGTTGTACTTGTTATTTGTGTTAGGACCCCCTTTTTTCCCGTGCGTGGCTGACGGGTCGGGTTCAATCCCCTCCTCCTGAAGTGCAGCTGCATTCAATCATTCAATCAAGGCTCACCTGCCATCACAGTGTATGATCCTTGGCTCTTCAGTATCTGTCGAGTCATTCATTCATCTCCGCGGTAAATGAGACGCAGCAGAATCTGCTTAATACCTTTTGATCAGTTTTCCTTGTTCACCTGCCTTCCTGACTCTATGTATGTGCTCAGGTGCCTTGCCCTCACCTGTCCTTGTCCCTGCCCTGTCAGTCCATGCCCTGAAAGGAAACTGGATCAACACCCTTCTAGCCTCCTCCTCTTCAAGATCAACCCAAACCCTGAAATCTCTTCACTGCCTTAGTCTTAGTTTAGATTAAAATGCATTAAACCTTTCCCTGTCTCTGTCCTCTCTGCTTTAAGTGTCGCTTTTGGGTCCTGTATTCATTGAAACTTCAGTGAAACAGTATGATTTGACCATTTTGGACGCAGCCAGCTGAGGCAGAGAAGCAGAGAATCTACAACCAGTCCTGCTCCATCAGGGCAGACTGTTGGGACAGCATGGAAACCTTTGAGGAATTATTCACGAGCAGCAAATGACCATGCACCATAAAACAGACTCATTTCAATCTGTCCTCCTCAGCTCCAGCCTTGCCCCAGCCACCCATGCCACCCTCCGCTCCAGGGGCTACTGCTCCTGCTCCTCTTCCACTCAGGGATCCTCAGGCTTCTGACCTGGAGCCATTCTCAGGGGAGTTTGGTAAATGTTGTGGTGTTCTCCTCCAGTGTAAAATGATGTTCAGTCAGAAACTTTTAGCTTTTCCCTCTGAGATATTTAAGATTTAAGGAATGTGAAAGGGAGAAATCATCTAGAGTACACGTGTCTCAGAAGGAGAGACAGACAGGTTTGTGCTCATACTGTGGTGATGCGGGACACCGCATAAAGAGTACTACGGCCTGGAGAGGTCTTCAGTAAACATTTAGCTCTCTCTCCACCCCCCCACCGCCTGTATGATTGTGCCATCAATCTCCTTCCTGGGGCTCCCCTTCCTTCCAGACACTTGTACAACCTGTCTTGCCCTGAGAGGGAGGCCATGGAGACCTACATCCAGGAGTCACTTGCTGCAGGAATTATTCGTCCTTCATTTTCTCTTCGGTACTGGATTCTTCTCTGTCTCTAAAAAATACAAGTCACTTCGTCCATGCATACATTACCAGGATACCAGTTAAGAACAAATATCCTCGACCACTCACCTCCTCCGCCTTCAAGTCACTACAGGGGGCCACCATATTTTCTTAATTAGACTTCAGAAATGCATACCACCTGGTGAGAATTAGGGAGGGGGATGGTTGGAAAACTGCATTCAACACTCTACTGTGACATTTCGAATACTTCATTATGTCTTTTGGTCTCACTAATGCCGCAGCTGTTTCAGAATCTGCTCAATGACTTTTCAGAGACTTCCTCAATCAGTTTGTTTTTGTCTATCTGGACAATATCTTCAGGAAAAGCATGTTGTACTTGTGTGACAAGTCTTGCAAAGGTGACTTGAAAATAAACTTTTTGTCAAAGCTGAAAAATGCAAGTTCCATTCAGCCTCTGTTAGATTCATTGAAGTCGTCATAGCTAGTGGCCAAATAAGACCAAAAAATTAAAGTGGTGGAGGAGTGTCCGACCCCAGAAAACCACAAACAACTCCAGCATTTTCTGGGGTCTGCAAATCTTTACCGGCGCTTCATTTGAAACTACAGTTGTGTTTTAGCGGAGTTACAGGATCCAAAGTGGGCTCAGACAGAAGAGGCAGGAGGCGGAAAGCAGTTTAAAAAGTGTAAATAAACAATGAGCAATGAATGAGTTCAGGGGAGGCAGAGTCTATAATAGGCTCTGCCTCCCCTGAACTCATTCATACAATAGACTGTTTATTGTACTGAGCTGGAGTGTTGGCAGATCCAAGTTCTTCTGTGAGAGCAGACTGACAGGGCATGGACAGAGTGATGTGGGCTAGGCACCTGAGCAAAGCATGAAAAAAAAACAGGAGTGCAAAAGGCAGGCAATACAAGAAAACTGAATACAATTTTCAGGTCTGGTTGTTACGGCGCAGCAATGCAGACATTCAAAAAACACTGGTTGTAAGCTGGGTGCTTATATACTGAGTGAGCAGGTGGGTCTTAATTAATGATTGTGTGCAGGTGTGTTCAGGGTGTCAAATACTGCTTCACAAAAATACAGCAGAAGCATAAAAGAAACAGGTCTTTTTACATGTAAAATGATTTGATTCCAACTCATTTTTGTGCCTTTCTCATAGAACATCTATGCATGCTACTGTAAATCACTACTGAATATATGAATAATTCAAAGGTTTGAAATGTGGTCTACAGACATAAATGCTTTTTGTCTTGTATGTATTTGTCCTTTTGTCCTGTCTGGCTATGATTGCTTTTGCTGTGATGATTGTTCCTCTTGCCTGCTTAAGTTAAGTTTATACATAAATTAGATATATGATATAGAAATAAAGTTATGTTACTATAAAATAAAACACACACACCAATGATTAGATAGACTACAGAAAAAAAAGATAATCGAAACTGAAAAAAAAAAGGTTTGTATGTGAGACGTGCACAGTACACCCAACATAAGACCAGACTGACATGGGGCTGCTGGTAAAGGACCTCTTTTCACTCTGTCATTGTGGAAAGAGCCAAATTGAAATGTTCCTCCCCATGGGCTACAGCTGTTCTGTGTTTAGTGTCAAAGGTCTACATTTAGTCAAGCAACAAAACACTTTACTTCTTTGTATTGACACAAAGGCTGGATTTTTATTTTATTTTATTGCACAAGATCACACAAGCTGCGAGTCCATCTTGTCAGGCTTCAAATTATGCTTTGTGGCCAAACCCCAGCGGTTCAGACTGATCAGCTTTCTATCAGGAACTACTTGCAGCTACATGTGGGCGTTGTTTTAATCTGAAAACAACAATGGAAGAACAACAAGCTCCTGAAGAGGTTAGCGTAGATGCTGCTATAGCATCAGTTAGATCAGAAGTGGAGAGTATTTCTTCACTGACAGAAGAGTTAAGAATGGTACTGAAGGATTTTCTCCACAGAATAGGTGTCTTTGGCAGGAGTCCTACTACAACATATAATTCGTTGACGTGATTGGTTGAAATTAGCCCGTGATAGACAGTGATAGTGTTATGTTTGACACAGGAGTAAACAAACCCAAATGCTGAAAACTCAGACACAGAGGCAGAAAATCAATGGCTTTAATGAAAGTTCCAAAAATATTCAGGCAAACAGGCAAATCTGTTCGCTGAAGCTAACAAGTAGGCAGAGAGGACAGGCAGAGAGGAAATCCAGTTCCAGATCAGTCACGGTTCAGACTGACAGGGCGTTGGCCAGAGCACAAGGTAGGCATTTGAGCACAGGGAACAGGAGTCAGGGAGGCAGACAGGCAAAAACTGCAAAAGCTACTTGGAAGAGCTCAAGAGTCACAGTTGTTATCATTTAGGTGAGCAGATTATCAGACGAATACTGGGTGGAAGGTCAGTGCTTTTATACTGTGACAGCAGGTGGGTCTTGATTGAATGATTGATGTCAGGTGTGCTCAGCAGAAAAGGAGGCCGGACCAGACCTGCCCGCCACGGCCTGCAGTGAGACACACACACACAAGACATACAGAGACAGACAGAAGACAGAGGGAAAGAGAAAAACACAAAGCTACAATAGGACAAAAAGGACGGAAAACTGCAGATCCGAACAGAAAGCCACAAATTTTTTGAAAGTGTCTACCCTTTTCCAAATATGGTCCAAGGGTGACTTCCTGGCTAGTCAGGTTGCAAGATGTCTGGATGTCTTTAACAAAGTAAAAAAAAAACAAACAAACAAAATGCTATGGAAACTTTCTGGCAGATGTATTTGTCTATCCACCACAAAGCATTTTTCTCTTATCAAGACTATGGTGGCTGTAAGAAGAAATAAAATCTGAGTCTATAAAAGTGAGGGGGCCATGCCAGGTGGAAATTGTGCAATTCCTTGTCCTCTAGGCAGGAATATAAAATGCTTTCTTCCAGCATGAAGTGAACCCTTCAGTGTGCAGTATTGCAAAGAATCCTGTCTGTAAGTTGATGATAACCTTCTCCTTTCATTGCTGCACTGCGGACAGATTGTAGTCAAAAGACACAAAGGCTTACAGACTTTTTATTAATTCAATTAGGGATAGATGAAGGAACATCAGCACTAATCCATTATCATCAAAAATGAGGACCACTAATCAAGAAAATTGAAGAACTCAAGGGGGAAGGAAGTTGGTCTGGTTTTTTTTTTAATTTCTTAATTTTTTTTCAATTTGCGCTGACAATGTTGACTCCCTACTGGCACTTTCTCGGGCCCCTTGCTTTTATCCAATCAAGTTGATGGAAGATTGTTATGGCAACACTTTGTTTTCTTGGCCCTGACATTCTAATTCAACTTTGCTTGATCTGTCATCTTTGCTGTCTTGCTGAGGAATAGAATGACTCACATCTTGTGCATAGATTACATTCATTGAAAAACGTGGGGCTGAACACTGCGATGAATGAAATTCACCCCCCGCAGTTCTCAGGACGTAGGTGCCATTTGAACGCTATTTGTAGCATGCTGTAGAAAACAAGCAGCACTGCAAGTCTGGAGTAACAGGACTGAGGACCTTTGTTATATGGATCAACATGAGAAAGATTATT
Organism: Chaetodon trifasciatus; assembly: GCA_037975065.1. Taxonomy (NCBI): domain Eukaryota; kingdom Metazoa; phylum Chordata; class Actinopteri; order Chaetodontiformes; family Chaetodontidae; genus Chaetodon; species Chaetodon trifasciatus. The sequence continues at coordinate 1,534,431 of JBBMOE010000076.1, forward strand.
TTAATGCAAGTCATTTTCAGCTCATGACAGTGTGGATAAGGTGTGACAGGTTACGGATGAATCACTGCTGCAGAAATAGCAGACTAAGAGCTTTTCAACATTACTGTGTTTTCTGGGTACAAGGAGAAAAAGTGCACTTCTAGAAAATGTACAAGTAACAAAAAAGAAAGATTTTAAGCACAGAAGTCGCTGCAGCTTGACAATGAAATCAATAAATAAAAACCATTCCTCAGGAGCATACAATGATTGTGGACAAAAGATGTGCAAGCTGAAGGACAGACTCTGTCTCTCAGCTTTAATTTATGGTCTTTGTAGCTCTTTTGATACATAGACATACATTTTTCTGTCTGTCCAGGGTTTTTACCTGTAATGTGTGTTTTCTTGTCAGCCGTGTTTGAGGAGTGGATGTAGAGTTTTGCCAACTAATAATGGTGTTTCTCGCCGGGGGCCCCGAGCATGCTGTCAGGTGCAGGTTGGTGGGGCCTTTCGCCTGCCGCCCCGGTTTCCTGGTCTGGCCCCCACCCCTTATCACCTCGGTCCATTGTCGCGATACTAAACTAAATTTTGTTTTGTTAAGTGGTGTAATGTTATATAACATTATATTATGTTATGTCATACTATATTATATTAGATCACACTATATTATGTTTTATTATGTTATACTATACCATATTGCATTATATTATAATGGGTGATATCTTATTATATTATATTGTACTATAGTATTATGTTATAATATATTTTTATAATACATTACTCCATATTGTTTCATATTATGTAGTGTCACATTATGTTACATTATGCTGTGTCATATAAATATTATATTAGCTATTATATTAGGTTACACACACAATTATGATACTGCATTACATCACCATTTATCTATCTACTTGTTTATTTATTTATTAATTTATTTATTTATTCTCTCTCTCTCTCCCCCCTCATTATAACCCTAATGCCTCACAATTTGTTTATCTGTTTGTTTGCTTGTTTGTTTGTTTTTAAACCTATTTTTCTATCCCCATCATACACGCCATACCCCTTCCTGTGTAAATCAGTAATCATGGACATTTACCCCCCAATCAAATATTGAAACATGCCCATACTTACGACAACCTGAATTTACATGAACTATGAATGTAAGCTTTGTTTTTGTTTGTTGTTTATATGTCTGCTCACCGTATGTCTACTGTTTATGCCCTATGTCACTGTTTTTGCTGTGTTCTGTTTTTGTCACTCTGTTCCACAATAAAAAAAAAAAAAAAAAAACTAATAATGGAGTTGGCTATGCAGGGTTTGAAAGCATAAGCTGTATAAAGGGTACTGAATTAATTAACTAGATGGTTTGACCTACACGATCATGGATAAACAATGATTTCACTGATTTATTGTAATGCAGAATGTAAAAACACATGCAAGGTTGCGCTGTTGCTTCTCATTGCCTCTGGTATAATGAGGTTTTTATTTTATTTGTTTCAGAAATGGACATGAGCGACGCAATGCCCTCAGGGAGCGCAGCTTGTGGGGTCAGTGTAGCAGTTCCACTTCATTATAACTGAATCGCTCTACTGCTGGCATGCTATGGCCCATGTGTTGCACTGCATCTGCATACTGCATAATTGTGTGAAATTCACCCATAATTTTAATAGAAGACATCATTTAAAGAAGGAAAAAACAATGCTGAAAAGAATAGCTCTATAAAATATGTTTTGTTTTTTTTAACCTTTTGCGGTCAGTGCAAAAAAGTTACATATTACGTTGATGTGGCAAACTTGTTTGTTAACAGTCACTTATTTACACATCATTATCATTCATTTGGAGCCGTTTTTGTGCCCACTTCATGAATATCCAATGCTCAGTTTTTTTTTTGCTCAATTTTTGGTCTCTTCCAGCTCCCGAGGGAAATATTTGTCTCTTTAGCAGCTGAATGCTCCTCAGTGTTCACCGACTAGTTGCTCATGGTATCTGTCTGCTGATTGGTCGAGCAGATGTAGTGTGTGTACGGTGTATTTTTAGGGCCTTTTTCTTTTTCTTTTCTTTCTTTCTTTCTTTTTTTCTGTTACAGCTGAAAACAACGAGTGTGAGAGTGAACCACAAGAGTTAAGTCTTTGTAAGTTTTCTGAATGTATATGTATAATATTTAAATCTGCACCACGTCTGCTGCTGACTCCCATGTGAGAAGTGCGTAACACACCACCAATGCATTTTCAGCAAACTATAACAGGTGATGAGACCAAAGACGATTAAGTAAAAGGTTGTTCGAGGAAGCCAAGAAGAGAAAAAGAGAGAATGACTGAGCTTTTAGTCTTTGGCAAGAGCTTTGCAAACTGAAAGGCTTCAAGGTAGATGCTGAGCTGGCCTTCTTGCTGTTGAAATAAAAGCAATATTAGCTGGCTTGCTATGTCTTGTGTTGTTGAACTTGATTTTGGCTGTGTCAGCAAAGTTGATGACTTGTGTCATAAGTCAAGTCAGTCCAGTTAGTGTTCATGTCCATTCACAGTAGATGAAATTATGCGGACTCATATTTGTTTAAAAACCTTGAAAAACACTAGTCAGTCAAAGTGGTTCTTTGTCGGCTTCAAGTCCTTCAGTTTGTGTTTACAACAAAGGTGTAAAAGTGAGCTGCACTGAGAAACTGTACGGTGCAAACAAATACCATTTGTTGCATAGCAGAGCATGAACATGCGGAGGCTGATAACCTCTTACTGCGTTTTTTATTCAACATGTTTCAGATTCTGTAGCTGTCCCCAGAATCAGCAGCTGTTTGTCCTGTCTCTGCACAGAGCATTTGTTTTTAATCTCCTTACCTCCACAGGCTGATAATGGGTTATTTGCCGCACTGCGTGCCTGACAGGACACCCAGATTCTGTTTCAACAAAATGAGAAAACTCAGGATTTATAAGAGAGTAGTAAAAACCAATAGAAATTGTGCCTTAAGGAACAGGGGAATGCAAACATAAACTGAAGCCTCAATCTTACGACTGGACACTGTGTCCTTTTTTCCATAGATGCTATTTTTTTAGTTGGTTTTGGATGAAGTGAAAAAAAATTACTAATTTACTATGGCCAACTCATTTAAACTTTTAGGTGAGGTCAAGCCATGCACTTATGGCAGGATTAGGTGAAGAACCACATAAATCTATACGTTTATCCTTCAAACTGAGCACATCTTCCATACTTGAACCACAACAGAATCACTTGTATAGAAAATTTCAAAATTTCTTTAATCCTTATTTTTTAAAAATGTGAAATGTTATTTGCACTGTTTCACTATAATGACAGACTACAGCCTCCAAATGACAATAAAGTTTCATTATTATTACTATTGAAAGCAACAACTCCATGCCTGTTCTTGCACTAAACTTGGGTTGAAGCCAGCTTGTGATAAATTTCACTGTCCATTGTATATCATGTCTATTATATTGTGTTATACATACAATAATATAAAGAATATGTATTATTATAGTATGCTGGCAGTATCATGTAGCCATACTCCACTACTCCATACTAAGCAATGTATATGAAAATGCTAGCAGTATGTGAGCAAAAGCAAAGCTTTTTGTCACTTTTTTGCTACAAGTGTTCGTCTCCGATGATTGTTGACAAGCACATGTGTGTAGCTGTTCATGTATTTATGACAGTGGTGTGAATGTGAGCTGTGAAGAGATGAGAGAAGACCAGTAGAGAGTCTTAAGAGTAGGCCGGGGAGAGAGGGAGAGAAGCTGGTGCTGTGGAGCTGTGATAAATGCAGCCTGCCGACAGCATGGCCTTTCATATTTCAACACCCCTGCTCCTCATTTTTTTCCCCAGCAGACTTCACTGTCTCACCCAAGAGTCTCATAATCTCATAGGGGGGTCAAAGAAACACATGATTTCGCTTGAACGCACACACAAAGTCACATACAAACATGCTAACTCACACAGAAACAGGATTTCTGCAGAGGCTTCAGGTCAACTCTCGTCCAAACAGCAAATATTGCTCTATTTTTTAGACATGAGTGCAAATGTCACAATGGCCGACTGTGATCAGAGTAGACATGAAATCACTGTGAAAAGGTATTGAGTGCCACTTCATCTTCAGTCCTTTTTATTTGAAGTCAAAGCAATTTACCTACTTTTTCACATCTCCTGCTGTCCTCTGCCTCTGCTTTAGAGCTCCTCTTCTGCTCTTTAATCCCTGAAGCCGACTCTTCATGTGGGGATCCTCAGTTTCCTGTCCTTTTTCCCCATTGTGTCTTTGTGTTTACCCTCTCCCCTGTCTGTTATGTGTGAGTTTGCTTTGCTACAGGGCGTGTCTGACAGGTCGGGCTCAGCCTCCTCCTCTCCTCCTGATCACAGCTACTCTCAATCAAGACTCACCTGCCTCCACAGTATATAAGCACCAGTGTTTCAACCAGTGTAAGTTGAAAATAGTGATAGAAAATGAATACAATAGTATTAACAGGGATGACTCTGGTACTGTGAGATTGTGTAATTACTTTGATACCTCACCACTCTTAAGTGTACAGGCCTCTCATGGAAACCTGTCTTGAACCAATCTTTGTAAAACTTCCTCCAGGAAGCTTAGGGCTGAAAACTTTTTGTTTTTTTTGCACCATAAAACAGAGCTACTTTGAATATTAAAAGCGAAGTGAAAAACAGCCATCTGCGGCACAAACATCAGCAAACAATTCACTCATTCTTATGTGCTCTGTTGTAAGTGCTGCTGGCTCATTTTGCAGTCTTGACAATTTATTGGGGTGGCTCCCACTTGAAGTGTGGCTTCAAGACTGTCATCTTAAATGTCATTAGAGATGTCAGTGTTCCCTCCCTGGCCAGGCGGTTTCTAGTTTTCTTTTTTTATGCAATCCCACCAAAAAAAAATGTGTAGCTGGACTAACACCAGTTCAGCAATGGAATTTGGCCCAGAAACCCTCAATGTCTGGGTCTGCTGCCAGGCTATGTGTCGACAATGTGTGATCTGAGTCTAGGAAATCTTCCCCTATGTGTCATGTTCCTGTGGGTTGTGGCAGGGGAGCCAGTGGACATACATTTTTTAAGGAGAAACAAGTATAAGTTACAAACTTGTACTCCTTATGAAATGTTCTTCAAATGCTAAGGTGAAAAGGAGTAGTTGTTCAGAACAAATGTCTTTGTTTTAATTAGTTATTTATTTTTGAAGAAACAGGGATCACGTGATGAAAGTTGATGAACATGTCGATGATGTCTTTAACTGAGCTCCCACACAACTTTAACCATATTATCTACAATTTACTGTGCTTCCTTCAGTTTATTATACTAATACGGTGCTGTACGAAGTACAAATGAAGATGATTAAAAGTGTCCCTTTTGATGACAAAATGTCAAACCAGATGAAAATTCAGCCTCAGAAAATGACACCTGCTCTGGTTGCTAGCCAAAGAACAAACTTGTCGTCACAAAGTGATTGTTTTGATTCTTGAAGTAACTCAAAATTTTGAACATAAGGGACGCTTTCTAAAAAAATCAAAAGAACTCTGGAAAGAACAGCCACAGTTTTAGAAAGCCAGTCCAAACGCATTACAGAGGCAGAGCAGTAAGTATTGGGTGTGGAGGACATAGTGACCCGTCTGGAAGAAAGTTACACCAAAGCAGAGAGAAAAATGGCTGATGGCATGGATGATATGGACAATCTGAAAGAGGGCATGGAGGGAAAATATCCCATGTTCAAATTGACCAAGCACATTGCAGATTTGGACAGCTACGCACGCTTACTCACCCAATGTTATCAGACTCCACAATTCCAGTACAAACCAAGGATAATAGCAGCAGTGAGGACAAAGCCTAACCTGGAACATGAAGGACAGCAGATCTTCATTGATCAGGACCTGTCTTCTGCAGTTCGAGAAAGACGTCACGCCTCTTTTTTTTGTTTTAGTTTAGTTTAGTTTTTTCATAGCCTTTGTGCTCTGTCATTGTTTTCATATTTGCATAGTTTTTTGGACATGAAGGAGGTTCTTTCTGTTCTCCCACCTGTAGGAGATTGTACCAATGTAGTTCACCACCAATTAATAGAAAATAGCACAACATTTTTTAATGGGTTAATTTCCTGTTATTGACTGATGTCTCTTCAATTTGTCCATCTTGTGTAATACTTATTTAAATTGTAGTCTGGCTGCAGAAATGGATCACAGCCCACCTAAAACTCTACCTCCCTCAAAAATGGCTCAAGCCACAAATGAGTTACGATCAGATCTAGGCCTACTGGATGCACAGAGAGTTATCAATCATGAGAGAGAGACTTTACACTGTTCTCTCACCCTCGTCACTCTTTCTCAAGGATTGATTATATTTTCAAGATTATCTGATCATTTCCTGTACTTCCTCATTTCCACCAAATCTACTAGTCATCCTTCCTGATTGAGCCACACTAGCTCAGTCCTTAACAACTTGGCATGGGGACCAGAGAGTGGCCAGTTTGAGTCCAGCATGCACCAGTCCATACAGAGGTGGACTGGTAGCTGGAGAGGTACCAGTTCACCTCTGAGGTGCTCCTGAGGTGGCCTTGAGCGAGGCATCGAAACCCAAACCACTCCAGATGCTGCGCTGTGTTGACCCAGTACTCTGACACCTCTCCACATCAAGTGCATATGTAAGTTTTTCAGTGTGTGTGTGTGTGTGTGTGTGTGTGTGTGTGTGTGTGTGTGTGTGTGCGTGCGTGTGTGTGAAATAAAGTACTAATCAGACTATAAAGATGGATTTCCCTCAAGGGCGATTAATAAGCAAATTCTTCTTCTTCCTCTGTTGTTCACATGACATGTCAAGTACCAACCTAGCTGTCTCCCTCACCACTTCATAATTGCCCAGCCATCTGTCAAATCTACCACCCAACGTCTGTCGTCACTCCTCCCTGAACTCCACACAACAGTCCCCCTTCTTCAACTTCCACCATTTGATCCTTGGCTCTGCCTTCATTCTGTTTCTCCTCTTGACCTCCATTATCACACCTTCAGTCTCCAGCATCATACTTATTACTCTTCTAACACTCTCTTCACTTCCAGCACACTCTTGACCTACTCTTCTTTCAGGATTATCCTGACCGTATTTCTCCTCCTATCCACATCCTCCATCCTATCCATGATAGAACAGTTTCACTTGCACACACACAATATTCTACCCTTCTCTCCATCATACCAGCAAGGTCTCCCCCTTTACATGTCATAGTGTGAATATTTGGAGTTTCAACTCTCACCTCCACACTGCCACTACCCTACCTCCTCTCCTGCCGCCTCTGGACTTGCCTTCTCCTTCTTCTTCCCCTGTAGGATTTCCATGTATTCTGATTCAAAGAGCTCACAAAACTCAAATAATACAGAAAAATGCAAATAATATATACAAACAATATAAACAGAATTGTTTAAGAGTCATGTTACACCAGTTAACTGTTTAAAGGAGAAGCTCACCAGTGTTAATGGTAAATAATTGGAGCAATAAATTCCTCATGTTATGCTATATTGACAGAGAAAGCAGAGTTTTTCCTGAGTTTTGCGGCTTACACAGCCATTATTGCAGTGCCTACATGTGCCAGGATGCATTACACATGAGCACAACCTCCAAATACTTGCCAAACCCGACCAGCAAATAGAGGTATCCACTTTAGCATGTCCTCTGTATTGACCATTGGGGAGGTGTATTTGACTGTGAAATAATGTACACAGGCAGGAAAAACCATGCCGTTCCCTTTGCAAACCCACTCAACAAAAATAAGATATAGATAAGATAATATGACAACAACAAGCAGCCAGACAATATTGTCTGCAGCAAGCAAAAGACAGGAAAGAAATTGGTTATTCATCAGAGAGCTACCAATACTGATGATATACTGTAATGTTAGCAGCTATTGTAAATATAAAACATTGTAAGAGCAAGTTAGCAAAGCTGTCTTAGCTTGTCAACAGGACATGTAGTTAAGACTTAATGCAGGCGTGTTGAGAAAACAGGTTGCTCAACGTTGTTGTGTATCACTAACCTCAACTGTAGTTATTGGTTTGTTGCCCGAAATATGACATTAGGAGACTAAAATACATACTCAGTGATCATCTGCCCTCAGTTCCACTAAATCCTGAATCCAACAGGGGCAAGGCTACATACATAGTCAGAGACACAAGGAGAGGGTAATTACCAGAGATGTGGAGAACAGGCGATGTCGATACTGGGAAAGCAATCCGAAGAATAATGCTGGAGGGTCTTGCATGATAGCGAAGAACAATCTGGCACAATCTGAGTGAGTGGAGGGGAGCTGCTTAAGTATTGTACTGATTGGTGATGTGTCCCAGGTGTGCGTCAGATGATTGAACAGGTGGCTGTGGTTGAAGGGTGAAGATTGCTGGCTGAACATATGAACAGATGAGAGTGGCAGCTACTAAGGAGCTGACAAGTGTGACACTGATGAAGTTACTTACCTACTGAAAGTTGAACTATCATTGACTGATGTTAGTAAAACTGCAAAGCAGACATAATGAGCTCCACAGTGTGAACAATACTAACACTGCAGTTTCTCCAGCCTTTCTCTCTTCATTCTAAGCTGGTTAGTTGCTTGAGCACACAATCATTGTGACTGGCTGCTCCCCGCTTTCAGCTCAAGATGATCGCACTGATCATCATCATTCATGGACAATCTGTGACAAGTGCTGCCTTGTTATGCTCTGTGCATCAACCATCAGAGGAAGTGAAGATGAAAAGTTAGTATGAGAAAAAGTCTGTGTGGTGTTGCCTGTGTGTTCATCTTCAGCTTTAAAGGTTAGAACCAGTGCAACCTCCTTCTTTCTGGCTTTGAAAGGAATTTTTTTTGTCTCTACAAGGTGTGAGAAACTACTGTTGCCTACCTGCCAAGCCAATGGCTAACACTTTAGTGAGCTAGAAAGATGCTATCACTTGTAAGTTTCTCCAGCCTCCTTTTCTATTTTCAATTCAATTCAATATTCCTTTATTAGTCCCACGAGGGGAAATCCCAATTTAGAGCATTGATAAAGCGGATGGAGTAGTGAACAAGTGCAAGCAAATTAAAAACAACAAGTATATACAAAAACGTCACCCTAAGAAATTATAAATAGTATTTAGAGACTGTTATGCACAGGTTATTGCACAGATTATTGCACTGATTACTTGGAGAAGTTTTTGTTGTGTAGTCTGACAGCTGCAGGAAGGAATGACCTGCAATGTTGTTCCTTCACACACTTTGGATGTAGCATCCTGTCACTGATGGAGCTCCTCATTGCAGTGAGTGTGTGTTGGAGGGGGTGGGAGTCATTGACTGTCATGGAGGACAGCTTGGCTGTCATCCTCCTCTCCCCCACCTCCTCCACCAGTTCCAGAGGGCATCCCAGGACAGAGCTGGCCTTCCTAATGAGTTTGTCCAGCCTCTTCCTGTCGGCTGTTGTGATGCTGCTCCCCCAGCAGACTACACGGTAGAAAATGGCAGAGGCCACAACAGAGTCATAGAAGGTCTTTAAGAGTCCCCCACACACCCCAAAAGACCTCAGCCTCCTGAGCAGATAGAGTCCGCTCTGTCCTTTTTTATAAAGTGCAGTGGTGTTATGAGTCCAGTCCAGTTTGTTGTTCAGATGAACACCCAGGTACTTATAAGATGTCATCATCTCAATGTTCCTTGACCTGAAGAGGAACGGTGCCAGCACCGTTCCCTGGGGGGGCCCTACACTGCAGAGGATAGTCCCTGACACACAGTCCCGTGTCCTCACATACTGTAGGCGGTTGGAGAGGTAGTCCGCTATCCAGCATGTGAGGTGTTGGTCCACCCCCAAAAGCTCCAGCTTGTTTCTCAGGATGGCTGGCCTGATGGTGTTGAAAGCACTGCTGAGGTCCAGGAAAAGGACCCAAACAGAGCTCCCAGGCGACTCCATGTGAAACAGAGCTCGATGGAAGAGGAAGATGAGGGCATTGTCCACTCCGATGCCAGGAAGAAAACTTCTAAGAGTCTAGAGATCTGCTGTAACAGGCTGCTGCTTGTACGGCGTCTTCTTTACATTTTTTTTCCATTTTCTATTTTTGTTTACTGCCCTTTGCCATTTTATTTTCTGGATTTTACATTATTGCATTCAATATACAGTTATTGAAGTGGGATAAAGAAAGCTCTCTGAGCTAAGGTGTTACAGGTACTGGCTGGCACCTGGCAAACAGATGATATATTCTGCAAACAGGAGAAATAAATGAGACAGGGAAACTTCACTTCTGTTTGTTTAGCCTCAGTCAGCAGAATTTATTTCCAATGTGCACAATAAACTCATTCCTTTAACATATCACAGTAACTGCTAAATCTTTTACAAATTTTCTCCTGTAGCTTTAAACTTAAGCAACATACTATAAAATTAAACTACTATTTTTATATGCCCTTGCAATGTATGGGCTTACAGCTTTAACTTTATTTTTGTACTTGTAAAAAGTGCTTAAACTCTGTGCAATGTGTCTGTTTAATCATCTTAATAACACACATTATAACAATATTACCAAGTCAGCAAATAAACTTTACACATTATACAAATTATTCGAGAGTTCTTTAATCAACACACATGTCCAGATAGTAAACATGTTTAGAAAGTAAGATTTAGTTAGTTAGCTTTAGTTATTATTTTACACACCTGCAAACAGGAGAAATAAAAGACACAGGGAAACTTCACCTCTGTTGAAATGCACTTCATATGCATACTGTGAAAACATGTTAACTACATGTGATCACACATTGGTGGGCTTCACACATTGGCTAACAGATCTTTGCTAGCTGTCCAAATTTGCAAGATAACAAATTTACCTGTTCACCAAAGTAGAACTCAACACGAAATATTCACACATATTTACCTCACCTGTGCGCAAATCCACTGATCATAGCAATTTTATTGATATCAACTGATTTTGCCTCAAAAACTTAACAGTTTTAAATGCAACAGAGATGTCTTTGTCTGTCCTTCACGTATGAGTTCAAATCTCAGAGTATTTTTGATGAAAGCTGGAGGAATTAATCATGCATCTCACGTCTTTGTTGTTTCATAGGTTCACCGATAGATCATGGTGGTGCTTCACTGATTGTTTAGTCAATTGACCATGAGAACCAACCAACATCTCTGAAGCCACTGATTGCAGAGGTAAAGCTTGGGGAAGTGACACATTTCATGCAATCAAGCAAATTTTAAATACACTGATTGGCTGAATAGGATCTCTACCATCACAGGTCAGAAAGAAAGTGATTGGCCTGTTGTTAGTTGGCAGGGAATACAATTCCATCATCAATAAAGGATGATTGTATAGAGGATGTTTACACTCCTTCAGCCTACAGTCCAGCTCAAGCTGCTCTGCACTGGCCTCCTTTGAAATTTAGAATTGATTTTAAGGTCCTCCTGCGTGTATACAAACCCTTAATGGGCTAGGACCAAGCTACATTGCTAAATCCCTTGTTCAGTTTTTGCTTTCAAGAACAATGCAGTTGTCCGCCGCTGGTTTATTGGAGGTTTCCAGCAACATTTGAAAGAAAACCAGAGATGCAGCCTTTGTCAATTACACTCAAAAGTTGTGGAACACACTTCCTATAGATACCTACAGATATTTTTAAAAGAAAGCTAAAACTTATCTCTTCACTTTAATCTTTAACAAGCTATGACTTCCTGATAGAGGCCTGAAACATTTGTGCTTTGCTTCACACTTATACACTGCAGCACTTCTTTTAAATGTGGTATTCAATTTTTTATGTACTCTATTTTCAACTTATTTTATTATCATTATTAAGTGGATTTTATTTCCATCCGTCTTATGTTTTGCTTTCTCGTTAATCTGTTTTCATCCTCAACCTATCGGCACTATTCTTATCATCAAGTAGGTTTTATCCTGCATTTTATTTTATATTAATTTTCTATCCCTGCTTTTATGTTCATTCTATTTATTTGCATGTGATGTCTTTGCTGTAAAGCACTTTCATCTACATTTCTTGTATCAAACATGCAGGAGATGGCTGCTGGCAATTGCACACTTTCTTTAGTCTCCTTTTGACCCTCTCTATACACAGTATCTCTTCACATTTTCATGGTCATTTTTTCAGTGGCAGGAGGACTGCCCTGCATGAATAAGAATTCCGAGGGAAGAGATGTATAGCACAGGACACGCAGAAAGAAAGCAAATACTGTAAGACCAGCTTTCCAATGTGGATTCGGGAGAAAATGATAAAGCTTTGAATAAAGAGAATAAAGAAGAGAAAGGAAGAGATTTAGGTGGTGTATGCATTGTGGAGATGACAGAGCAAAACCTCCAAATAGCATGACACAATTCAAAACTTAACAGGAAGAGTAAATGGGGAGTTCAAATCAGGAGGAGTACAACTGAAGGAGTTGGCAAAAGTGCACTGTATCTTTTCTTCATTCAGCACTTGATTGAAGTTCCTTTGGCAGCAATGACAGATTCAAGTCTTCTTGGAAATTATTCTACATGCTTGGTTCATCCTTTCTCCCATTCTTCTTGGTAGATTGTTCTAGCTCAACCAGGTTGCATTTTCAGATGTCTCCGGAGCTGCTGTATTGGGTTCTGGTCCAGACTCTTGCTTGGCCACTCCTGGTTTTTCACAGAGTTTTCCAAAGCCTCAATCCTCACTATTTTTCCAGTCCCTGTCACAGAAAGTTATTCCCAGAACATAATGTTGCCAACACCATGTTGGACTGTGGGGATGGTGTTGAGGCACAGTGCACATTACCACATTGTTCAATCTTTGTGTCAGCAGTACAGAGAATTTTGCTTTTCATGGTCTGACAGTTGTTTAGGTGCTGTCTTTTAGTGAGGAAAGGCCTCTGTCTGTCAACTCTATGATAGAGGCCTGATTGGTGATGTGCTGCACTTATCGTTGTCTATCTGTAAGGTTCACTATTCTCCACAATGGAACTCTGGATCGGGTCCTTGGTTACCTGTCTAACCCAGGCCCTTCGTCCCTGATTGCTCAGTTTGGCTGAGCAGCCAGACCTTGGAAGAATGTTGGTCACTCCAAACTTCTTCCATTTGACAGTAACAGAGGCTGTTGTGCTCTTTGGCACTTTCAATGCTGTAGAAATTTTCTTGTATCCTTCCACAGATCTAAGCTTTCACACAATCTTGTCTACTAAGACAATGGACAAGTCTCTCAACTTGATGGTTTGATTTTCACTCTGGCATACACCATCAACTGTGAGACATTGTGCAGACAGGTGTGTGCCTTTCCTAATTATGTCCAGTGAATTGAATTAGGCAGAGGTGGACTCCAGTCAACTTGAAGAACCGTCTCAAGGACCATTTATAGAAGAAGGATGCACCACAGCTCAATTTTCAATGTCATAACAAAGGGTCTGAATACTTAAGTTATTGCTTATGTCTTATATTTATAATAAATTCACAAAACACTCCATAAACCTGTGTATAGATTGATGAGGAAAAAATAAATTGAATCCATTATAAGATGTGTCAGGAACATTAAAAAAAATTGGAAAATTTGAATGACTGAAAATTTTCCATATGCACTGTATCAGCTAGCAATGAGTCAGGGACAAATGGTCACTGCATCAATTCTTTGTCTGTTGTTTAACAGAATCTCTTTTAGGCATTATATGTCTCATATCAATTCATCTTACTGCTTGATCTTCTGAAATGCACATGTTTAGACCCTTCATCTGTTACATCTCTGTCTCTCTCTCACCCACACACATTATTGTCTTTCTCTCTGTCACCACATGTCATCACTCAGCCTCATGCAGTCTCAGTATCAGTATGTAGAGAGGAACTATTCCATTTGTGGCCTCCCCTTCCCGCTTTGTTAGCATGCTCATGCCTGTATGCTTCTGATGCTGTCTAAGCTTGTTTGTTGAAAAAGCAGAGCTAAAGGTCAAGGAAACCAAGCTTACAAAATGACTCTTTCCTTTTGCTCTGACATTTTGTCAGTGTAGCAACAATCAAGAACTTGCTTTGAAAAAACAGCTTTCTATGGAGTTATTGTTATTTTGATGATACTTACAAGAAAAGTAGACTTTCAAGTTTTAGTGTGCAGGTACAGGAAGGTACAGAAGACACAGACACAGGCTTGAGGTGAGATAAGGAAAATTTATTAGAGGGAAACAGGAGAATCGAAGGGAAGGAGGCCTGGGAAGAAAAGAATGGCGGTGTGGACAGAAGGCTGAGAGAAGGGCAGAGCAGTTGTAGAGGAAGACCAGGAGGCAGGGTTAATGGGCAATGCTACTCAGGGAGTCAAGCGGATGACCAGATATGCGAATCTGCTCAGGAGTACAGGGTAGCCAGATGGGCAGGGGAGCTCAGGAGGTGTCACACATGGTCCAGACTCACTTGGGTGGTTGGCCAGTAGGACAATCAGATGTCAAGGTGGCTGTGGAGGAAAGCCCAGAAGATGGGCAAGACTGGTAGTGAAGGCAGGGCCTCTGTAAGGGCCAGGCAGGAGGCCATGGTGAAGAAGAAACCCATCTGGGGGTGAGTAGGAGGCCCTGCAGTAAAGGTGGAGTGTGTCAGGAGGTCGTACATAAAACCGGTGGCAAAGGTGGACACCTCTATATTGGGCTGGAGGCCAGCTGCAAAGCTCGTCTCTGAAGGTGGGGCCACTCTGGAGACCGTTGACATGGCTGGAAATCAGGACTAGAGTCTGCCAGATGGAGTGTGGGACCAAGGGATCTGACCTGGAGGACAAAAACAGGGTAACAGAAATGAAGGCCAGTCGGAAATAAAATGTCTGACTTTAGAAACCCCTGGTTTACATATAATACAAATAATTCAATAGATGCTGTCCCTATCCTACACATAGGGGCTTTTAGATTTATAAATCTCCTGCTTCCCACATAATCTGATTGTCTCCTTCAGCTTTCTTTGTTTCTTCATATCAAAGGGGCTTCAACAGCTGTCATTGCGATTATTTTTATCATGTGTTGATGCAGTGGAGCAAACATCCTGTGAGTCTGTAGACAGATATGCTGAGTGACAGTCAAACCCCAGGTGATTAACGTCAAGTCTCAATCCAGAAAGTACAGTATAAGTACTTTGCAAAGAGCCATATAACAAGCTTTGATGGCCACTTGACTGGAATGTCTTTTACTTCAATCATAATTTTATAGCGAAGAAACAAGGGCACTGAACTGACGACCGGGCAAAAATGGATCACTGTATCAGAACGAGTTATAGTCGGAAATCAAGACCTTTTATTTCAGATGAAAGTTTACAGTTGATGTGATGCATATGACTCAGTTAATACTGTACCTGTGAAATACTGATTCAGATGGAAATTATTAAAATTGGTGTGGTCTTGTTTGTGTGTGGGATGGGATATAGCATGTAATCAATATGGGTAATATAAGAATAGTCCCTAAAACAAAAAAAAACACATACAATTATTTTCTCAAGGGTTGATTAATCAGCAGCAGGAGGTTATAATCAGACCCATTTTTCATGGTACAGGAGCCTGGAAGGAACACAAAAGAAACAGACCTTCGCCAACTCGATGCTTAAACTTGCATTCTCATACACATAAATTCTTTTCTCTTCATTTTTTCTCCGGATTTTGTTCTGAAATGTTCAGAGCAATACACAACATTTTACAACGAAGCTAACGAGTATGGTAACTGACCTCTGATATTACCATTACAAACAAAAAATGAACAACTGCCAAATGCTCATTAATTCGTACATGTGTTCAACATTACAAGGACTAAACTCAAACAAACACAAAGCACTTTGACAGAAAAATTCTCTGAGATGGAAAAGAATGAGTCTGGAGTCTTAAAGTTAACTTGCTGGTATCTCTTAATACACGTCCTTCTCTCCCACTGGACCCAGCTCACCACTGAAATCGGATTAATTATTCCTCGGCCAGAGGGAAGGTCTGTTTACCGAATTTCATTTAAATGTGTTGCTAATCATATGGGAAATCCTGCTGACAGACAAACTAATAAGCCAAGATGGAAGCAGCCTTCTGAGCAGAAGTGCTTACACAGAATAAGGCTTTTCCCACATCTGTTCAATGTAATATAGATTTATGAATAAAGCTTGTTGCCTGCTGCTAGTCTTTGTTTTTCTTTTTCTGCTCACAGCTGTGTGTTACAGAGTATGAAGTGTACACTGATAAAAAAAAAAAAGACTAAATATGCCATTACATAAATACCAAAACATACCATTAAAAAATACCACCTTTCCTGTGGTGTTGCTATCAATCCTTATTGAACTTGCAATAGGGTAAGGCTTCATACAGTGGTCCATTGTGTTTTCTAGTTAATAAGGCTCACATAGAAGAAGAAGATGAAGACATCCCTTTATTTGTCACAACACACAACATGCAGAGTTGTGTGAGAGGGAAACTGCATACGCCATGCTTACGTGAAATTCTTTGCTCCGCTTTTAACCCATCTTGGTAAGTCCTTCCTCCACGGCAGACCAGGAGCGGTGGGCTACCAGCCAACAGCGACGCCTGGGGACCCAGGGCCCAAGCATTATCTGGGAATCATCACCTTTATTCACATTACATGGAACTAAAATCAATACTGACATGTTAAATGTTGTTTCCAAAATGAGTTAGTGTCTGTTTGAGTTGTAAGAACTCATAAATAATCTTTTAGAAGAAGTAGATGTTTACACACACACTCGACTCTGTGAAATGTCGTCTCTCCTGCACTCACCATTTGAGAGGCCAGCTGCCAGCAGCAGCTAATGGTTTTAAGATAGCTAGATTTATTAGTAGGCTCTAATTAGGTTAGCTTGTTTATATACTGGATGCTGGCATTTGCGTGGGCAGCTGACATGCACAGAGCAGCAAAAACAATCATATAGTAAGAAAGTCACATGGAGGCAGTGAGAATCTGCTCTGACATGGCTACTGTGGTATAACTTCAGCTGTCCACCTGAACAGGGCCACCTATTTTCTCCCATCTTTATTGCTCAGGGCAAGATTTTGCAGGCAGCTTTAGCTGTTAATATTGTTCAGTTTACTTAGTCGTTACAGTTTAGTCATGAAATTAAATGATGTCAGTGAATACTTATGAGATTTGACAAACATAAGCAAACGACCCAGGAGCAGTCATCAAATTTTAAATCTAAATCCTGACTCCACAATGTCAACTCTTTCTGACGGAGCCTTACCCATCCTATTGTCATTATCACACAGACAAGACATATTTCCATGATCAATCTAATTTTCTTACCTTACTGAGATGATATTTTGTTTGCTTCCCCAAAAAATTATTCAACAGTATATTTCAGTAAATGGCAGAATGAAAAAGCCATATATCAATACTAAGCTACACAGCTTTTTGATTCTATAATAACAAAATTCTATCTGTGTCTTTTATTTTTAGGTTTGTATGTAAGTATCTTGTGTTACGATACCTGGCACAAATTATTCGGCAATAGAGTATTTTATGTTTTTAATTCCGTGAGACGCCACATGAGGGCGCACTTGCACCTGAATATCACTTCTTCTATTCGAGGGTTAATCTTGACATACGTGCACAAACTAGTTAACTTGTTAGCTAGCTACATCATTGTAGGTACAGATAGCCTACCTGTAAGCCCATAAATCTTTAGCGACATGCTGTGAAAGCAAAACCAATAGAAGTGTGACAAAGAGATTGGCAGGAGGGGAGGAACGGGGGAGGAGGATCACACAGTTTTATTATTGCTTCACCACTTTAGGATTGTTGGCGGTACTTCCATCTCACATGCGGGAAGTCAGGTTCGAGTCCGATGAGCAAAACGACGACGACGACAAAGTTACGTTGACTGTAACAAGATATATAAAATATAACTAAGTATATAGACATAGAATAAAGGTTTGTCAAACACAGTGTGGATTTGATTTTTTATCTGCTCTTTCATTGGCTGTGTAATAATAATAATGTCTTTCCCTGCAGTGATGCTAGTTACACAGTTGAATTACGTACATTGTTAAATGTTAAGACATAAAAAATTAGACTTGGAGACAAACATTGTCAATGACAAGCGAATCTGTTTGGAAAGAATCAGAGACACTGTTTTTGTTTCTTTAAACCAGTGTGAAGAGCACAGAGAGGAAAATACAGTGTGTCTAAATCAGTATTGTGAGGCATGCTGACCTGCAAATTGAAGGCATAAGGTCATATCATTATCTACACAGAGGACATGTGGGAATGAACAAACACTTCAGGTTGCAGTGGCAGACAGCAAGTACATTTACTCAAATACTGTATTTAAGTACGATTTTGATGTATTTGTTCCTTTCTCAAGTATTTCCATTTTATGCTACGTAACATTTCTACTCCACAACATTTTGTCGGCAAATAATGATATTTTTTTTATTGCACTGCATTTATTTTACAGTTTTAGTTTTAGATCATTAATACAAAAATAGTAATCAACTGATAAGTTCTGATGTTTTGTTATCGGTTAAGCTACCCTGCAGTATGTAAAGTAACTAAAAGCAGCTCCATCTTTATTACAGCTGCAACATTAGTGATGAAATTATGATCCAGTAATATAATGCATATGATTCTGAAGTGTTTCAATCTAATTCTTCTACTTCTACTTCAAATACTTCTTCAACCACTGTCAGGTTGTGATTTCTGTGTTCAGTCTGTGCAACATGTGTCTTCCAGCTGATGTTTTTCATGCACTGTCAATAAGAGTTTGAAGGCTGCACCTCTGACCACAGCTTGATGTTACAAAGTATGAGCCTCCAGCTGATGCTGCGTCTCATGAAATATGCAGACTGCTTGTGTTTATGTAGATGGGAGATGTGTTTGTATTTGTGTGTGTGACAGGAACAAGCAGAAATGTCTGGTTTTAGATCACACCATTTATTCCAAAGAAACCTGACAAACATACAGCAGTGAAGCATCTGAACAACAATAAATAATCTGGTAAATTATACAACACAGTCTCTGTATTTGCATGGGAAAGCCTTCACTAGCAACAGCCTTGATTTTTTTTATTTTTTTGTTCTTTCAGGGACAGTTTCCATTCATATATTCACCTAATCAGCCTTGTTTTTTTATAATACAGGTGAAAAGTGGCCGAAAAAGCTATCTATCTGCCACTGATATTTTCTAAACAGTCTCACTCCAATATGCGCCACTACACTAAACTCATTCTATTTATATGAATCAATGAAATAGAAACTGTTATCATTAGCGACAACACAATACTTTAGGTATCCTAATAAAAAAGATGCTTTTGCAATGGCCATTTACTGTACTCCTGGCGAAGTGAAGCTGCGTTCAACTTGTCATTTAGAAAGTATGTTTATAGGCAGATAAACTCATGTTTAGGCATGTTTTATTTGTTAAGCAGTGGCATGGCATAAGCAGAAATATGGTTGCTATGGTTACCTGTGTTGGTAGATGTGGTTGGTTATAAATGTATCTGAAGTGTCCTGTCCTATGAATTAAAGGGACACCTGCCAGCCACTCAGACACGAGTATTTTTTGTGTCCATCATACAGTCCTCTCCATCCTGTCCCAAAAAACAGCTGCGTTCCTTTTATAATAAAAGGTTATGGGTTGACACATTTAGAAGATACTGCAAGCATTTCAAAGGCAAAACCTCATGAAAGCTGAGGTACTGTGCTGCCAGCCTGATTAGAAATAGCTTCTACTGTACAGGAAACAAGGCGCTGTGCAAAGCATGTCACCACGATACCAGCATGACGGCTTCTGCAGAGAGAAAACATGTCCATACAAATGCACACACACACATACACACACATAATGACACACAAATGCACAAACACAAAAAGAGGTCAGAGGTTTTGTGTTCAATGCTGGCTACATGAAAAACACAGAGCAAAGAGTCACATTTCCTGCGATCAAGAAGCTGACAAACAGCAAGCAAGGCATTTTTTGAAAATACCAACAGTAAAAAACACTAACACAGACTTTTTCTACACAGCTGTACAGATGTCAACTTCATTCATCACAATTTAACCCTTGTCATTAGGTAAAGAAAACAGAAGTGAGTGGGAGAATGGAAGAATGCATTTTTACTCTAATGTAGAAACAGTTGATACTGAATTAGTGCGCCGTGCTGTTTGGCTGATCAATTAAAGCTCTAGCAGGTGAGATTTTTCTCTGAAAATAGCCTCATCTTTTCAAACTAAATCACAAGGGTGTGTTTACAAGAAAGAATCCTGTAATGCCAGAGTTACACTTCTGATATTGGGTACCTGCAGGAAAGCTTCGCTAATGGCTTTAAAGGTCCAGTGTGTCAGATTCAGGAAGCAGAAATGTAATACAATATTCATACTTGTGTGTTCAATAGTGTACAATCATGACAAAATAAGAATTGTTGTGTCTTTGTTACCTTGGGGTGATGTCTTTATATCTACAGAGGGGTTCTTCAGCACACTCTGCCGTGTTTTCTACAGTAGCCAAAAATCGACGAACCAGCACCTTTTGAGTGTTCACTTGGTTATAATCTGCAACCTCACCACTTGATGCCGCTAAATCCTACACACGTATCCTAAAGAAGTAAATATATTCTTACGTCTTGTGTGACAGAAAAACAGAAAGTGAAAATAAGGAAGCAGCAAATGTCTCTGTGTCTATTCGGAGTGATGATGATAGCTGACAGCGGCTGGAAAGGCACTTATGTCCATGACTAGTTTGAAAGAAAAATGGTGCTCAGACATGAAAAATATTGATGAAATTCTTCTGCTGACATGGAGGATAAATATTGCAACGCACATAGAACGACTGTTCGTGTGTGTGTGTGTGTGTGTGTGTGTGTGTGTGTGTGTGTGTGTGTGTGTGTGTGTGTGTGTGTCAGAAAAGAGTCCAGTAAATTGATTTTTACATTGTAAATGCAGAAAAGCATTCATTTTTGCCATTTTGATCAGCTAATCCAACTCCTCAACACACATCTCTTCTTCCACTGGTGTAGTCTCATATCATGTTTTTCCCCCTGAGCGTCTCTTTTCTTTTCCCTAAAACACCTGACGTTCATCATCTGCTGGCTACTGTTCTTGTGGACCTACAGATGCAGATGAGGGGGGGGTGGTCAGGGCAGTGATGGTGGGTAGTTCAGTCGTGGTTACCATGGACGTTACCACAGAGGCTGCTGTGGAGGTTACCATGGCAGTGGTGGATCTGATCCCAGGGCGAATGGAGGGAGACAGATATGTCGGGGTGGAGCGGTGCAGGTCTGCTGCTGTGTGAGACGTTGACAAGCCTGGAGGATGGGGAGAGATCTTCAGAGAGAGGAAAAAAAGGGCCAGAGTCAAGGAGAGGGGAATATAAAGAAAAATGAGGGGTGGAGAGGGGGGAGGTGGAAAGACAATTAATTCACCTCTTGGTTACCTGGATAAAGCACCAGACCTGAAAATATTTGCAAACAGGCTGCGATTGGGCAAAAAAAGAGCTAAATTATGACAAGCCTATAATAAACTATTTTTTGCATTGCCTTGAGCTTGGCGCCGCCTTTGATGCATGTTCCCTCATTTCTCCTGTCATTCTCCAAACAAAAACGTGCCGACGTTAATTCATCAGTGTGCAGGGTAAGTAATTATCACAACCTTTCAGCATTCAGCAGCAGATTAAATCTGTGTGTGTGTGTGTGTGTGTGTGTGTGTGTGTGTGTGTGTGTGTGTGTGTGTGTGTGTGTGTGTGTGTTTTTGGCACCACTGGTTTGAAGCGTGTGTGTGTGTGTGTGTGTGTGTGTGTGTGTGTGTGTGTGTATGTGTGTGAAGAGTTGGACTCTTCTTAATTAGGAAAACAGCCTGACATGATGCAGCGAGAGGAAGGTCTAGCATCAGCAGCGTGTAGAGCCAGAATATTTTCACATTGAACTCTGTGGATTAAGGTTTTATTTTGACCGAACTGGTGTTGGTAATTGTTGCAACAGTGGAAAAACAAACTAGGATGGTTTGAGTTTTAATTTGGTTTGTCGAGTTGAAGTATGTTTTACAATGAGTTAGTGAGGCAATTAAGCCAGTAAAATAGAGAAACTTCAATTCAAAAGGTGTACGGTTGTATTTTTCTGTTTATTAAGGAAAATAGGTGCAAGAATACTTCCTGTCTTGACATTTTGTACGTTTATTTTGTTTGCTTATTAGGCTAAAAAAGTTAAGAGAGTTGGTGAAACGTGGGAAACTCACCACTTGCATATTACAGCATATTGTAACATATCACATATTGCACCTTTAAGCAGCACTGACTTAGACAAACACACACAGACACACAGAGTACCTGGCTGCTTTGGGGATCGTGGTAGACCTGATTACGGGTGGAGAGCAGGACGCAGTCGTGTGCTGTGGTCTTTTCAGTACGGGGAGCGCTGGGGTCACCATCATCTACACCACTGGCCTTGCACCTCATACTCCTCACACACAGCACCTGCAGGGCCACAACAACAATTACCTGTAAAGGCTGTGAAGATACACTGGAAATCTCCATGAGCAACAAGAGCCATTGAGTTGAAGGTCCAGTGACTGCATTCACATAATAAGAAAAAAGTATTTGAGCGGCCTGCATTAATAGGACACAGTAACACACAGTAAAGGATTCTGAATTAAATTAAAGCCACCATTTCTGAATCTTTTGGCATCTTTCATATCTTTCGAATCACATACGTTTTGTTTTTTTAAAATGTCAACCCCACTGAAAATAGATGCTATCCTTTCAGCCCATTCATCTCAGTGTCTCTGGGTCACAGCTATGTGAGTCTATTGCCTTGCTTTGCTGTTATTCTTGATACTTCCACCAGTCAGCGCCACAGTAAGGGTTTAACAAATACTACACTTAACAGTTAATCTAAACTAACATGACTGGGCCTGTGTGTGTTGTTTGCAAATAATCTACACAGCAAAAAATTAAGCAAGTAAGCCGTGCAACAGATATGGCCCACTATTTGTCCATATTTTTCAACGCCATGTTTTTAATTTGTGTCTGTGTTCAGTTTGAAAGTACATTAAACAATGAACCTGGTCTACAAGTTGAGCTCGTTACTGAATGGAGGGATGAGGGAACCGGTCTGATCAGACAAACTGTAGGGAAATACACTTCCAACAACACTTAAAGCCTTGTTCTGGTTATCTTAGACTGGACGCATTTTCTCAACAAATACAAAAGTTCACAACACAAAGCAAAATCTTACCTTGTACAATAATGCTCACGAATCTTGCTATCATACCCACCTCCATGCATAGACCTCCACTGAGGCTGTGAAACCCCACCCTTTAGCCTGTCAGCTTTTCCCAACCAAACCACGAGTGAGTGCTGAACAAACAGACAACCTGAAGGTTAAATGAAGGCCTTGTCATGCATATAACCTTTGGGTAATGCTCCATGTATTTGTTTCAGTGTATATTTGACTGTATTTTTCATTACCCTGAAGATTTAGCTAATTGCTAAGAATATAGCTGCATTAACTGATGCTAACTAATGGTGACCTGATTTACTTTATTCATTTAATCTTTTATTCACAGCTAGCATTTATTACCAACACTCTCTTGGTAATATTTCACCTTTCACCTTTGTACAGGAAAAGCATCTGTCTTTATATCTCACTCTAATAAACTGTTGGAACAGCCTCTGGGTCCCTGTGTTTCAAGTGATGAAATTAGCAATGTTGTAAAATAATTCAGAGTGTCTCTGAGTGGCTAGAGGAGTTCCACATTGGAGAAAATGAAACCTTTATTTTATTGTTTGAGCAGAGTGAACACTGGCCCCACAACTCACTAAAATTGAAAGATACGCCTGCTGCGCATTGAAAAAGGGCGTTTATTACCTTGTTGCTACCTGGATAAGTAAGAATAAAGTCAACCAGACTTTCTTTTAACTATACAATACCAGTTATGAAATGACAGACACTTTGACGTGTGTCACAAGCATAGAGGTGCAATCAGATGCTCTCAGTTGGGGCCAGACTTAGACAGGAAGGGTTTCATCATCTGTTAATTTGTCCTACATGCATATACTATACAGACTCTGACTTGTAGATTTCTATACTGTATGGTATACAGGGCAAAGAAGGAGTAGAGTGTTTCGCATTATTGCAGCTTGCAGGAATAGTTTGACACTGTCGCTTTGCTCCCAGGTAGTCACTGCTCACAGCCAAGAAATAGCCTGACACATAATCCCAATTAGAACCATTTTGCATCTAAACAGAACTGGATTAGTTGCCTCCCCCTGCTTCATATTGAATGAACAGAAACAGCAGTAGTATAGATCTTCTCCTCTGAGAAATCAGTTGGGCCAATTTCCCAAAATGTTGAATTATTTATTTCAGCGTCACCTTTACACTGTTTTTTTTTACCCAGGGGATATTCAGCCTACTTTTCTGAAGCTCTGTTTGAAGTTGTCCGACAGGAAGCAGTAGAGCACCGGGTTGGCGCAGGAGTTGGCGTAGGACAGGATGACGGCAAAGAAGTAGATGCCAGCAGTGGCGCTGGACTCTGGGATGATGACCACCAGATTGACCATGTTGATGATGAAGAACGGCAGCCAGCAGAGCACAAACACCACAACGATCACCACCACCATTCGCGTCACCTTGCGCTCCGAACGCCGACGTTTGGTGAAGCCTGCCCGCACCCCTGAGGACTTCACCTGCAGGAAGAACACCAAAGATGTCTGAATTCTGACAATGGTGAGAGGGATGAATATGAGAGCGATGATGATAATGAAGACGACTGGGAGGATGTTGATGATTGAAATAATCATTATGCTGATACAGATTACACATGAGCTTTTTTTAATCAACCTCATACACACACATATGCACCTTGATAACGATAAGTAGATAGCAGAGGCAAATGATGAGCAGCGGTCCAAAGAAGCCCACTGTGGCAGTGTAGAGGATGAAGGCTGTGGACCACACGTTCTTTGGCTCTGGCCAGATCATGTTGCAGGAGTTAAATGTGTCCTAAAGGGAAATGAAATAATAAATATAATAATAATAAATAAATAAATACAAATACAATTTAAACATGAAAGGAAATCATCACAGCAAGTTGAGAATTCAGCCATTATCAGGTGACAGGTGTAAAAATATAGGCGGTAGGAGACTGACTTTGAGGCCCACAGGAAGTTTTACACTACAAAGCTCTGAAATTATGCATCGAGGATTGTTTGGAGAAATGCAAATTAAATGCTCTGAGCTAACTCTCAAACCAACAAGTCACTTTTTTCACCCGACAAGGCCTTTTGGTCCTGTTGTTATCAAATCAGTGGCCTTCAGCAGCATAGCACCAGCATTATGTCATAGCAACTTTGTCACAAGCTTCATTATTCTACTGCCTTTCTTCTGAAAGCTTTTGTGTTTTCTCAGAACTTGCTGCAGTGCTCTTCTTTCCTTGCTCATATAGCTTCTGCTGAAATTTGGAACTTTTACATCAGTTTGCACGTTTAATGATTTCAGCAATAACTTGCATATTATTGCCATGCAGTTAACTCTGAAATCTAAAACGAGTGAAAGTGAACCAAAAACAGTATGTACAGGGTCAGGAGATTATCACCCAACTCCCTTATTTCTACAAGCATCACTTTATACATTGTCATGGTTTATCCACTGGTAATATAAAAATACTGTTGAGAGCATAACAAACTATCAAGCTACAGCTTTTAACTGGACTGAGAAGAAACTTACTTTTTTTTTTTTTGCTAACAAATTAGTATTTAAAGAGTGGCAACCAGGACTGAGGTTCATACCTGAACATCAGAAAAAATGACCACAGGTAAGACCACCACAAAGGACATGGCCCACACAGCTGCGCTCACCACCTTGGCCACGCGGGGGTGTCTCCATTTGGTGCTGCGGATTGGATGAACCACAGCTAGGTAACGATCGATGGACATCACCGTCAGGCAGAAAATAGATGTGAACTGATTCATAGAGTCTGCCGTCATGACCATGCGGCACAGGAAGGAGCCAAACGGCCAATAGGAGAGTACATTCTGTGTGGTGAGGAAGGGGAGCCCAATGATGTAGAGCTCATCGGCCACAGCCAGGTTCAGGATGTAGATGTTGGTGACCGTCTTCATTTTGGCATAGCGCAGCACCACATATATGGCCAGAGTGTTGCCAGTCAGACCCACCATGAAGACCGTGAGGGAGATGATTGCTGTCATCAGAGTGCTGCTGCCCTGAAAGGGGACACTTTGAGTGGACAGGTTGGAGGAGATGTTGAAGGGACAGGGGTAGGAGAAGAGGTATGGAGGTGGAGTGGCCGCATAGGAGGAGTTGAGGTCTGATGGAAAGGAAAACCAGTGGATCTGGTCGAGAGGCTCCATTGTGGAGACAAAGGTGGTGCCACAGAGTCCAGATGAAGAATTGCTTCTGTTTTTACTGATTTAAGAAGAAAGTCTTTGTTTCTGCAATGTTAGGTTCCATGTTTACTTTGGAACAGAGACAGGAGGAGAATCGGCATCCACCACACTTCAAGGTATCAGATAAAAACACACTTTGACATATAGCTGGTCAAGTCTTGTCTCTTGTATCAAATGCAAGCGTGACTTTGAGTGTGCGTGAGAGAGAGACAGACAGAGAGAGTCATAGCATGCAAGTGTGCGCTCTGGCCACAGCTGAGAAGAACACTGAGAATACAGAGTCGCCTCCGTAATTACGCACCAGAAACCCCTGCTGTTTATGACCTATAATAGATGTATAATCGTAGTCACCTTTCCGGCTTATTTACACTGATAATTGACGTCTCGCTCTACCTGACTCACCCGCTGCGTCGTGCGTCAAGCGCGAGTACCGCTGGGAACAGTGCCACAACCTTTACGCACGGCCGATCTGCTTAACTACAAGCTCTATAATAATGCGTGAGTTAAGAATACATACGATACTGTATTTGTCAGTCATGCCTACACTACTGGCATCTAAACTCTATGCTCAACGAGAAAACACGTTAAATCACGCACACACACTGCATTAAAGATTTATTCAGAGATCAAGACAAGAACATGCTTACTTGGCCGAGCAGAGAAAAAGTCTCTGAGTGATCAGATTAAAAGAAGTGGAAAACTAAGCTCCTCATTGTCAATCAATCCTCTGATTCTCCAGACATTCTCCCGTATCGATGGATAGCTTGCGTCCGAGCTCCCGATCGTTCGCTGTCCGTGGTGCTGAGCAGAATGTGTCGGCAGCAGCTCCCCGCTTCTCCTTCCTCCCTCAACTTTCTTCCCACACAGCTCTGTGGCTTATTTGATGCGATGTGTTGAGAGAGAGAGAGAGAGAGAGAGAGAGAGAGAGAGAGAGAGAGAGAGAGAG
>JBBMOE010000076.1:1562031-1654531 GCA_037975065.1 Chaetodon trifasciatus
AGAGAGAGAGAGAGAGAGAGAGAGAGAGAGAGAGAGAGAGAGAGAGAGACTCAGCAGGCGCAGAGGGATGGGGCTCCTCAGTCTGGTCACGGGTGACTTAAGTGAAAGACAAAGGCCTCTGTGGACACACAGTGTGCGTCCTGGGGCACAAGTTGTTTTCTGCTTCAGCATCAGTGGTGGAATGTAACTAAGTACATTTACTCAACGACAATTTTGCCCATTTTTTTTTCTAAGCACAACTTTGAGATACTTGACTGAGATACTTTATTGCATTACAATGATCTTTACAACTATTTATCTTTTAGTATTCAGGTTAAGATTGATCAAAAATATGATGATCATATAAATTATGATGCAGTGCTATAGATGAAGCCACCAAAATTGTCTAAATGCTGCTTATATGTTAATGTGCCAGTGGTAATAATCCAAAATATCAAGACATAATGATATAACACTGACAGGAGACACTGTGTCCGATGTCAGCTTGTAGAATATTTACTTACAATTGACTATCTTTATATTCTGGTATGATATTTTCACACATATGCTCAGTCATGCCTTAGCTTCTGCAGTAGTGGTTTTAATTTAGACCTTAATTGTTGTCTTGTTTTCTAGACACTGAAAGAGTTTATAATGAAAGGTTTTTGGACAGCATAGCATGATTTTGTCAGGATTTCTACAGGGCAAAATGCAAAATCACATGATGGATTTTACAGGGCTTCTCTGTCGAAACGTAATCTCATCAACAGGCTAAATTTGACAACTCATGTTTTATTTATGGGCTGGAAGGGGTTTTTTGTTTGTTTGTTTGTTTGTTTGTTTGTTTGTTTGTTTGTTTGTTTGTTTGTTTGTTTGTTTTTGGAGGGTGATTTGAAAAATCTCTACCTCACTCTACACACACTGTCACACACAGATGAAATCAGATCTAAAGGTTGTGCAGGGATTATAGAGGAGAACACAGACACACATATGCACAAAGGGCAAGGCATCTGAGTATAGACCATTGACCTCAATATCCCACTGAGAACCTTACGTGAATGAGTGTGATTAAGAAAAAACGGAGCATCCCGATTCTATGATAATGCTGACCTCATCTCTGTCCCATAATCTCATAGGAGCTTCACAATGAGCATGAACTGCGACACACCTGGAAGGTTCAAGTACACACAAACAGGTCCAGTGAATACACACCAGAGGCACTGAAACATTACAACAACATTACAGTGCTGTGAAGAAATGGACAGTGGCTGTGGTAAATCACAGACTTGCACATTCCAACTAATACAATGTAAACCTATTCCCAAACCCCCAAATGTAGATGTTCAGAGCCAGGTGGTGTACATAATGTGCTTACGTCACATACATAACATACTTAGCTTGCATCACATAAACATACTTATTTGAACCCAAACCATCATCTTTTCCTCAACCAAACCATGTATTTTTGGTGCCTAAACTTAACCAAACTGCCATCTTTTCACAATAGTAACCACGTGTTCAAAAGGCTTTTGGGCAGGTGTCCCTTGTGTGGTCGGGTACCTTGTGTGTGTGTGTGTGTGTGTGTGTGTGTGTGTGTGTGTGTATGAGATGCCATGGGGTGTGACAAAAATATCACTGTTTGATAACCTGAGAATGAGAACAGGTCACAGTGACACATGTACAAGCTTGCACAAGCGCAATACAATCAAAATGGGGACCCACTCTTAAAATACAGTGCTCCTTAGCGCCACTCAACTGATTAGTGCAAACTGTCAAAGCAAGATACAAACCCATAAACTGTATTTGAATGCATGCGCCGTCAGAGATAACATCCAAAAACTGATATATCATAAGGCATGAGGTAAGGACTCTATGGTATCGTATCAATCTATCTGTGGCCTTGGTGTGTTTGATTTAGTGAAGGACTGGTCATCTGAAAATTGGCTGAATATTGATTTAAAATATGTGAGAGCAAAAAAAAAAAATCAATCCGACCTGTGAGTGTTGCATATACCAAGGCTACTTGCCCGACAGCCAGTTTCCAGAAAATGTGGTTTAGTTGTTACTCCTGGTTTTGTTGAGCATTTGATTTAGTCCATCATACATAATTGCAAGGTCCGTGGCACGGTGGCGTTCTACAATCTTCCTCCTTGTAGTGAAAGCAGACGCAGTCCTTACATTGACTTTGCTATCTATCTCATGCTTGAACTAATTATTATGGTGTGTCAAAACCAAGGTCAAGTTGAAATCTGTTCTGAGGCACCTTCAGACTCCCACACCTACATGCAGAAATTATCAACCTGCCTACTGGGATAGAGAGGAGCATGGGCCATGTAACAAGTGACTGTCAGCTGCCTCAGCTTTGTTTCCTGTGTAAAGTGAGTCTGTGAAGCCCTTTGAGCTGCTGCAGTCAAGAGCTAAAGAAAAGAAATAAACTGTTATTCTTGTGTTGTCACAAAGTCAAAGAGAAATGCACAAAAACCAGTTGACTGTGCAAATAAATACGGTCCTGTCTTTCCATTATGACCGTGGTTCTGACCCTGTCAGCTGGTTTGTTGATGATAGAGATATCTCTGTGTGCCTCTTGTGTTTATTCCTCATGAATTAAAAAAAAGGAACAACCTTTGTTTAGCCTTTGTTGTCTTTCTTCTGCTTCTACTGCACACAGCTTGAGTGGTCTGAGGTAATCTGTAAGATTAGTCCCCAGAGAAAGCCACTGCCATCTTCATCACTGCCAAGGCTTGAATTTAAAGCTCTTTTTAAGCGTGCAGGCTCCTGCTGGTATGACTTTTAATTGCTTTGAATGACAGCTCACCAATATTAAATGAGATGTTCCATGCAACCACACTGTCAGTCCTAGAAACACAGCGTTCCAAGCACAGACATAAATGGATGTTTTCAATCCCAATTTATATGAAGAACATTTATACTATTAGAAAACTCAAAGTTTACAAACAGGTGAAAGTAGTTCATTATGTCAAATGATACAATTCCCAGGGAAGAAGAAGAAAGAAGAAAACACTCACATAGCTCACAATACACAATCTACACATTTCAGTCGTTAGCAACAGAGTTTATGTGCAGAAGAGGATGTGATGTATGTAATTTTACATCACCTCACAAAAACAGATGTGATTTTCTATAAATGCTTTTAAAAAGTTTTCTGCCTGCTTTGCTTTTCATTTGTTTAAATTGTGTACAGTAAGCAGCATTTTCATTATCTCTAAAGGTCAGTCATCTGAAAACGTGTTACTAGCAGACTAATTCTACCTGTTACTTTCTAGCTCCCTGCACACACCCACATGCACAAACACTCACACATGCACACACACACGTGCGCACACATACACACACACACACACACACACACACACACACATAGACACATGGAGTAACAGCAGACAAACAGATACATCATGACGCTTGTATGTTCCTATAACCTTTATCCTTGACTTCCACGGCATTGCAGCCTCCCACATTACCTCTCTTTCTTTGTTTTCCTTCCATCTACGCACAGAACATGGTTGCAGGAAGAGGAGGACCCAGCCCCCGACTAAATAACTCCCCATGACCACACAACTACATAAACACACTTAGGCGTTAACTGAAGACCGTGTGTGTGTGTGTGTGTGTGTGATGTAAATCATTAAATTTTAGGGTGAAGACTGAGGATAGGGTTACGGGTTAGATAAGGTTAGGTTAGGTATAGGGTTAGGAAGAGGTAAATAGTGTTTAAGGTTAGGGTTAGTGTTAGGGTAAGGCTCCAGGAAATGAATGTAAGTCTATGTAATGTCCCCACAAGTGATAAAAACATATGTGTGCGCATGCGTGTGAGTGTGTGTGTATCTAAGTGTCAGGTGGGTAAAGAGTGGACATCTTATGGGCATGTCCACAACAATACCCTGGAGTGAAGCTATCACACAGCCCGAGGGTTGACCTTACCAGCCTGTCAAAGGCCATTATTGTCCTATGGGCAGTGTGAGTGAGAGAGAAATAAAAGATAAACAGGAAAACATGGCCGCCCATGTTTCCAGAAGAGGAGAATGAAAACATCATCAGCTAGAACACAGGCAGCTATATACAAACAATATAAACATATTTGAGAATAATGAATGAAATATATGAATTACATAGAGGCTACCACATCTTATTTCTGATAAGAGCCAATGATTTGGTCGAAGGCAGTTAAGGAAAGTGATAATTAAACTGGCTAAGGAAATAAATTAAATAAAATCCTAGTGTGGAAGTAATGGAAACCCAGACAGAAGTTTGTGCTTGTGATGCAAAATCTGAGTTGAAGAGATTTAGGAATCAGCCTGTTTATGTGGATTTTGTGAGTCGTGTAATCTGGGAGAACAATAGGATGAGTCCCATGTTCGTCTGTAATGCCCATTCTATCAGGAGTGGATTTTTCCTGAAATGTCTTAAAACTCCTGAAACTTTCAGAGGAACAACGGGTCACTTTTTATTTAACGGACAAGCTTGAAAGTGGTACTGTATCAATCATCTCATCTAACTCCAATTTATTACTCGGCATATCTCCCAAAATGTTTAGCTGCTTGCTCAGATTATTACTTTAATGTCATTTGTAAATGTATGTGCATTTCCAATACATTGGTGATATATTACAATTGCACTGCAAGTGTGTTTTGAATGCTGATGATTTTCACTGGTGTCCTTCAATACACTTAAAGTTGTGCTTTTAGCATACTTGTATACTTGAAGGTGGCAAAATTCTAATTTAAGTATAATATTTTCTCACCTGGGTGTGAATGCAAAGGAAATGTTTTCTGGTAATCTGGTAATCAGTCTTTAACACAGAGGAGTGCAAATCAGCTTTTTTGCCACATGAGACTCACCTCAAATACTGGAACATCTGTATTGCCACCATGTCAGTGAGACCGGATAATGAGTCCTTGAATGGCCACTTCAACTTAATTAGGAGATGCTTTTGTTCAAAGCGACTGACATTTATTTCCTCAAACACACATTTAGAACAATTTGGGATTTAATGACTTGCCTGAGAACACTTCAGCAGGAGGAGGCAAGGAGCAAATGCTATAATTAATGTCAAACCTGCTCTACCACCTGATCTACAGCTGTCCCTCATGTGGCACCTGCACATGAGTTGACAGTCAAAGGTGTTGCAGTGTGAAAGTTAGCAACCGAACACCAAGTATTTTTGCCTTATTGTAGACAAGTAGCCTTCAGTGTCTACTGCTATTTGCAGATGAAAAACAACCCAGTGGGCAGGTTGGGAGAGGTGTCGATGCAGATTTCTTGATAGAACAAAGTAGTGTACCCTCATTAAAGCGCGCCACAGTGTGAAGAGTAGTACAGAGAGAAGGTCAGGGCTGAGTTTGGTGTTAATTACTGTGGTAGATGAACCACTGTGCCACATACTTAAATGAAAACCTCTCTGGCTCTTTCCCTCTTCCATAAAAAAACAAGACTAAGACAGTGATATAATTGACTTACTTTACACCTCACCAAACCCAGCCCTGATCAGTTTGAAAAGATCTTTCCTTTGTATATTTAATTTATACCCTGGCCATCAGCCAGTCAGCATATCTACCACTTTGTGTATTCTAATGCACATTTTGGATGCACATGCAGATATACCATTTTCTATCATTAAAAAAAAAAAGACATTCAGATGATGTGCAGCCTTTGGCGGAGGTATGCGCTCTCTGAGTGCTTTCTGCCTGAGCCTATTTATTTGAGTCTATATGTTTCTCATGGCTGGACTTGATTGGCTTGTGGTCACTGTTTTTATTGTATCCAAAGTGGGGGTGTGTAGTCTGATAACGGAGGTAAAGCACTTATCTGCACTCTGATGGAGAACATAACTGCCTGTTGTTTGGCCTTGGTACATCCACTGGATAATAATACCTCCAAGTCTTTTAAAGCTGAACGAGTAAGAACTGCTTTTTCTTCATTTTTGTATATTCACTATTGTGTAGCAGATACTGTCCTTATACTCTCTGCCAACATGTGACGAAATGTCCCTTAGAGTTTAAATTCACAGTCAACATAAAAAGTGATAGATGCTGTAGCTTGGTAGTGTAACATCGTATCATTCTGACGGTTAAGTATGTTTACTGTATGAAAAGAAGTATGCAGCAAGTTTCTCTGACATATACAGAGTGTTAAATGCAAAGCAAGTAATAAAATACAGTAAATACAAGCTATGTCATGTTGACGTAAATGATCAGAAAAATGGAGATTCATAAATGAACTTATTATTATAACTGTTGTTGACACTGACTTCAGTGGTTCCATGCTAAGGCACTTTCATTGCTGTGATGCAGAACTTGTATCTCTCTGGGGTGCTTCTGTAAATGCAGGTGACGTAGACATCAGATGACTGTAATTTGTCTAATGTGACACCATCAACTGGAAAGAGTTCATCAAGAAGTGTCACAGCAAGTGCCAAAGTATCAGTGTGTCATCTTAATGATGAATTTAAACAGGAGGTTTGATTAGAAAAGTATCTATTACATGAAAACAGTAATTATAGACAGGCTATTTGCAACTTCAAGGTTAGAAACGCCACAAACCCCAAAGTAACTTATAGATATGAGCGCCATGGGTCCATTTCACAAGCACTGCTCACATACTCATCGCAAATGATAACAGCGCTCTGCAGGGCTCTCACATTTCAAGTGTGGTATTTGTGCTGATTAGTGGCATGAGTCAAAATTAAGGAAAAACAATGAAGAAATGATCTCTTGCAGGTCACAGCTTGCATGTTTCACAAGCTATATATACACACACACACACACACACACACACACACACACACACATATATATATATATATGAATATAGATACATGTTTTAATATTATGCAGTCCATCACATCACCACCACAAAGTCCTTAAGTAATAGTAGTAGCTGTGGTACTGCTTTGCATTATTTCATATGGATTTTTCTATGTCGAATGTCTCAAAGGGATTTATACGCCCACGCCCAGCAATAGTGAAAGCAGAAAAGGAAAAACTCCTTAGAACACACAGTACATGTGAGGAATGCACAGCATACATGTCCTCCACACAGATGGGGACTGGATAATGAACATTATTTTTCCACCCGAGGAGAAGCTAGAAGAAGATCTTATAGATGGATGCTGAGGTGGAGGTGGCGCTGAAATACAATGGGAGCAAGAGTGGAGGTGTTGGCGAAAATGCTATCATCCATTTCTCTCTATTCACTCACTCGTTGCTATTAATAGATAAATACAGAGGAGAATATAACATATTCAGGTCTTTTTCAGCTGTCAATCAAAAAATCTAATCACATTATTTCATCTGAACCAGTTTTAGGGGCCTGACAAGCTGTAATGACAGTATTTTGCAATACTTATATAATCAATACAGTGGTGGAAAAAGTGTGCAAATTTAACTTAAGTAAAAGTTGCAACACCACTGTGTAAAAATAAAGTAAGATAAATTTCCCAGCAGGGAAATTCAGTTGAAATACTCTGTTAGAGGTAGAAGGTCTGTGGTAAAAGTACAGTGTTATTATTAAGCATAAAAAGTAAAAGTAGTTGTTGGGGAGGAGAGTCCCTTTCAGACCATCATTATACAGTATATATGATATTCTTGGATATTATTATTGATGCATTAACACATAAGTGTGGAGGTGGAGCTCATCCTAACTTGCTAATCTCCAGCAATGCAACATGCTTTATAAACTGATAGCATGTTTTGAGTGTAAAATTTTGATCTCCAGCTAATATAGCAGGTAAAGCAGCACATGTCGCGATGACCTCCGATGCATTATTGCCTCTTATTTGACCATGGCACATTCACTAAATAATAATACCTCCAAGTCTTTGTGAGGCTGAATGCGTAGGAACTACTTGTCCACTATCGTGTAGGAGCCAGAGACTGGCTATACTCTCAATGCCGATGTTTTTGTGCCAGTGAAAGTCATTTTTATTTCAATGTCTTTTTTTCATTTCTCTGTTGAGAAATGTTAATAGATTCTGTCGTGCTCAAAGTCACCGGTAACTATCACTGTTAGATAGAGGTAGCTGAGCCAAGAACACAATATTTCCTCCTGAAACTTAGTGTCAATAGAAAGTAGCATACAAATGTTACCTCACATTTGTATTTAAGTACTTAACTTGGATAAATGTGCTTGCTCTCCATCACTGCACCATTCATTTCTTGACCTCTCATCGGAGATGGGAGCTGCTGGCTGGGGGGAAATGAAAGATTTTTGTTTTTTTCCTCTTCTTCTAACTCTCCCCTGGCTTCTGTCATTGTCTCTTTTTTTGCCACATCCTCAACTAGTCTTTCTCTCTACTGCGTGTCTCCGTCTCCATCACCCTCTCCAGACCCTCCTCACTCTCTCCTTCTGCATTCTGTCTTTATCCGTATGCCCCTCTCTCCCCCTCTCTCCCCCTCTCTCCCTTCCTGTAGCCTTATAATAACACAGACTGAGGCCTCAGTAAGTGCTGTTTTCCTGGCCAGGCTAGAGGACCCTCCCCATAACCAAACAGGAGCTATGCTCATTTTACCTTCACCCAGCCCAGACTGGACCAGTCCAGGCCAGACAAACACAGAATACTATGTTTCATACTATTGGACAAACTGGTTGACTGGGCCAGCTTCACTAGTCTGTAACGGTCAAAAGGAGATCAGCTAAGTAGCTACTGGACTCACACTTTTATACATATGGAGAGGCTGGGTGGCCAAAATCAACATATACTACAAAGTATACGCTATTGATTTAGAATATACTGAAAACATATAGGATATGCACCATTTAAGCTTTTCAAGCTGTTGTTTGATGCAATGAACTGTGTTTCTGTGTATTACAGATAAACCACTCCATACATGTGATATTAAAACATTAACAACAACTATCAGTGGTTATATGCAGTACTTTGGTGCAGACCATAGGTACAGACTGAAAGTTTTGGATGAGTTGGCATAAAAAGGATTTGTAAAGACATTTGTGATCAACAGAGAACATAATTCTAACGATTTCGGTGATCCCCTGACTTTTCCACTGGATTGACATTTGTGTTTTTGAGAAAACAACTACTGGACTACCATGTTTTATGACCAAATACCTGCAAAACTATTGCCATTCCAGCAACACTTTACTTTATGGTTCCCTATTTCTTTCCTAGAAGTGAACTGACATGTACGTGTAAATTGAAAGGAAACTTCCCAGACCTCATTTGTAGCTATATATGGGGAAAATTGAGTCAGTGTTTGTCAAAGGTTTGTCTACAGGCAAGCATACAATTCAGCATGTATTAAGTTTATAATAATACATGAATAAAGAGTGAATATCTGGGTAGAAATAATCTTCTTGAAACCAACAAGGGTGAGGGTTAGAGTAGTAACACAAGTATGCACGTAAAATATGTCATTTGATACAAACACATACATATACACATACGTGCACATACAAATGACATATTTCTGAACAAACTCTGGAAGTATCAGTCTCATTTTCATCAGCCTCAGCAGTACATTGTGTTTTGTGCTAATTAGAAAATGTTAGTATGCTATCACACTGGACTAAGATGGATGCCTGTATTATATATTAACACTCCACACGATGAACATTACACCTGCTAAACATCAGCATGTTATTGCTGTTAGTATGTTGGCATGATGATGTTAAAGCCAAAATTCAGCCTCACAGACCAACAACAATGGCTGTATTGTTTGTTACAGTTTGGTCAGAGTCAGAAGAGCAGAATTTTGTAAAATGATATGCAGAACAGCAGATTCGTTGACTACACTGAGCAAAAGCTAACTGACCTGAACATGATAAAAATCAATGTTTCCTCCTCAGGGAGGGTTCTGGTGGTCTAAGTCTACCACTCTCTGAGTTCCTTTCGCTTGACTGAGATGATTGATCACTTTGTGTCACTGTATAATGTGGGTTTGTGAGCCTTGACATGAATTCTGTCAAGTCCTTCCCCCCTTGTCTCACCATAAAAGCTCCCTGTATAAACTGGCTCTGTATCTTTTACGAAGGCTGCACTTCAACTTCAACGATTGGGGTTCAAGGACTTAGAGCCTTGGCTCTAGATCAGATGGAGATGCTCTGGTGAGAAAGTATCTAAAGCTTCACTCTTAAACGTCCACCACCAGTCGCTCTGAAACAAAATGTCAGCTGTCCGGGACATGCTGCTTTAAATAAAGTCAGCTCAAATTTGTTCTTTTTTGTTTGTTTGATTTTAAGTCAGACATATGTCGGGATGTAATGTTTTCTGATCTTTATATTGGGTGAGGGACATGAATTTTTAAGCTTCAATTAATATTTTCAATTTCTCTGGGATGTCTATCATTTTCTTTAGTTTTTGTCTTTCAATTTGTCTGACAGTTTAAGGTAATTTCTTGTCAAAAAGCTTCTGCTTCATAGATAACACTCTTTTCTTAATTATGTCCATCAACGAGCACTCAGTCAATACAGACTCAAACTGTGCAGCCAAGCTTTGTTCAGACCCACAAAACTTTATATCAAATCCAGTCAAGATCCCAGCATCTCAAAAGATAGCAGATATGTTTTGGAGTAATGCATATAAATGAGGCACAAGCCATCCAGAATATTCCCATTTGATTGGATGGTTCGGCCCTAAAAAAAAACATTGAGGCATATTTCACTCTAAAAATCATGCAGCTTCAGTCAACTGTTGGAACAAACTGATGCAGAATATATGAGCAGTGACAGTCTGAAAAATGAATATTTTCTCTACTATTGCATTATACTGTATGTTTTGAAATAGCAGCCATTGATTACAGTGCCGTTGTTCACTTAGAATAGTATAAAACCATTTGAGTTATTTGACCTAGAACATTTGCTGTACCCGCTCTTCCACTCACACATGTTTTGCTTCTCAGATATGAACTCTGCAATGAAATGGTGCCAATGAGGATCAGAGAGCACAAGATTTATTGCAGGACTCTTCTTTTCTTTGTGCAGAGCTCCAGATGCCTGCAGGCAGAATGGGTGGGCCCCAGCCAAGTCAAATACCCAGGAAACACCTCTAACACGTGCCCTGCACGGCTTCAGGAAATACTGCAGAGAGACAGGGGGGTGGAGGAGAGGAGGGGGCCCTGTTTTCCAAAACGAAAAGATGTGAAGTTTTACAACTGTCATTTCATAATCAAATCACAGCAGAGCACAGTCATGTCTCCACTTCAGAGAGAGTCTGAGGGTGAGGGAGGCCGTGCTGCAGTCATGTCTGAGCCTCAGATGGAGAGTGACTGCTTCATAGTGATTTCTTAGTACTCACCTGAAAAATTCAGACGTTTTCTGCACTTTGTACTTTGATGTTTTATCTTTTCAATAATTTCAGAGTCTATCTATGCATAGTGGGGATTTTGGTTACAGGGTACAACTTTGATCAGCCTGCATGTAGCTCTTCTCCTGCAGAGATACTGAATCACACACACACACACACACACACACACACACACACACACACACACACACACACACACACGCATGATGGTGCTGCTTTGGCAAAATTGCAGATGGTTGCTTTGCCAGTTAAGAGTCTATAAATGTAAGTGAGGTTGAATTGATTTGGCTTGAACTGAATTTAGAAAGATTGCATCTTCGCTTGAGTCAACAATGCTGAGCTTTTTTAAAGTAGTGCAACACGCCCAGAGAAGGACTTTCTGAGAAAATTCAAAAGAGACCTGCCGGCTGAAAAGCCTCCATGCCTTCTCCAAAGCACATCTGAGAACAGCAAAGGGGGGAAAAAGAAAAATGCTCCAAATGTATGATACAAAGAGCGATTGTTAGCTGAACAGCAAATAATATCAGGTATGATATCTGGTTAATGTCTGCATATTTTAGGTTGTTTTTCTTTATTATTTTATTGTATTTATTATTAATAATACTATGAATATTAGAATTCTTTACTGCCCATGTTTTGAAGTCAGTGTGGGTTAATTAGGATGGGAGCACTGTTATTCAGAGGATTTTATAGATTAAAAAACTGCACCTTGATGAATGCTGCATTACTGAATGTCCAAATCAGCCTGTCAAGCACCCTGCGGCCCAGACCCTCAGGCTCCGTAATGGCCAAAGTGGATGTCAGTTGCTGCTAGTTTAATTGGTTTGTAATCAACTGCAGAACTGATTTTGAATAAGTGGCTTGCACTGAAGCAGAATATCAACTGAAATGTCAAAGGGCCTTTGCTTTACTTCACATCTTACCAGGTTTACATGATGCATATTCCTGAAGAAGCATGTGATTAATCAGGACGGCAGACGGGGGTCAACAGGGTCTAGCTTTTGCCTTGAGGCCCCCGAGTGAAATAGCGACTATTGGAATATAAAGAAGACCACAAATATATTAGGTAGACTTGATTAAGTCTGAAGACTAAATAAAGAATTACATACTTATTTCTTTATTTTTTGTGATTTTTTCTGTTTTATTTGTAACTTTTGTCCAACATAAGCCCAAGTAGGCTTTATTCCTGAGACTCTTTCTCTTCTTTCAATTGATTTTCAATAAGAGAAGAGAGCAGCAGTCTCTGAGCAGCTGCTTCCTCCTGCATAAAGGAATGACAGCTGAATGCCAGCTCTCAGCGGCGACTCGGGGAACTGCATCCAGAGGAAAGAG
Organism: Chaetodon trifasciatus; assembly: GCA_037975065.1. Classification (NCBI taxonomy): domain Eukaryota; kingdom Metazoa; phylum Chordata; class Actinopteri; order Chaetodontiformes; family Chaetodontidae; genus Chaetodon; species Chaetodon trifasciatus. Next base: position 1,574,621 of record JBBMOE010000076.1, read on the forward strand.
GAGGAGAGAGGAAGTTCTCCCAAACTTTTTTCTCCCCTCAACGGACTGTGGAGAGACTCGGTTAGATTTTCAGAGGAAGGGGATCCGACCAGAAGAATAAAGAAGACGCAGGGGGAGATAACCGTGTCCAAAAGCTCATCCCTTCTTCTGTGTTTGTCCCCTCACATGAGAGGAGAGAGGGACGCGTGTCTGTCTTTGTCCCGTCTCTTTAGTTCCTTCCCAGACTGAGAGGACTTAACACCATCAGAGGCGATGAGATGTGAGTGAGCTATGCCTTGTGGAAATGGACAGACTTTATCCAAGCGAAAACATGGCGTCTGCGTCCCGAGGATTAGCTTCTTTTCCAGTGTGCTTGTGGCGCTCTGCTGCCTGGAGGCATGGGGCTCCGGGCCGCAGGGGGACGGCGGCAGGATTTGCAGCCCCTGTCCCGTTAACTGCAGCTGCGCGCTGGCGGGGCCCCAGCCGTCCTGCGTCGTCAACTGCTCCAACATCGGGCTGGAGAGGGCCCCAGCTGCGGCAGACATCCCGCTGGCCACTAACGTGCTGTAAGTAAAGTGCCTGAGCAGGACAGGGATGCACAGAGCAGCGTTTAATGGCTGCACTGCTGTAAACTGAAATCCACCCTGATGGGGGTCACCGAAGTTTGATAACATGGCCGGAAAATAATGGATTACTTTAACTTTTTGTTTATTTTCTCTCTGTTGTTGTGGTTGTTTTGGCACTGTTGCGTACTCTATTATTTATTTATTTATTTATTTATTTCTAACTAATAACTGCTTTACCATGTTTTGATTTCCACCTCATCACTATTTTTTTATCTTTTATTTTTATTTTTTTGCATCGTCAGCCTTGAGAGAATGATATTTTATTTACTTTTCTGTTTGTTGTTGTCACGTCTGGAGCTGAAAATACTGGCCCATTAATCCTACTGGATTTTCTGGACCAGTAGTCCAGAAAATCGGCAACTTTTTGATAATTGATTTATCAATTTAGTGACAGATGAAGCAAAAATGCTCAAAACGTGTACATTCGCTGCTTTTCTGCTGGAAAAAGCAGAAAAATGAATGTGGTTAACTTTGGCTCAGGAAAGTTCTGAAGCGCATTTTTCACACTTTTCTAACATGAGGCATCAATGATTAATTGATTAATACCAAGAATGGTTAGTTGCAGTCATGTGTAGGCCTGACAGATGTGCTGATTGGATTTATGTGGCCTTGAAAATCTTGCAGGAGGCCAGTGCTGTGCACCAGTTTAGGATGTTAAAAAATGCCAATAATATTTATAGAAAAGCATGGAAAGTGTGGGTGCACAGAAGGATAATAATAAAAATAAATGTAGGACTTTCTATACTCAAAGGTGACATAAGGATCTATGAAAAGGCCAGAGTTAAACTGTGCATGTGTGTTTGTGTGTGTGTTTTAGTATGTGCATGTGTGTCTTAGTAGTTGGTAGTTTAAGTGGAGGTTGGAAGTCACCTTAGAAGGGAACCTGGTGTTTGCAGTGCAGATCAGTCTTCAGCCTCTGGTGCTGCTGCAGCGAGAACATTCTGTTCTGCACCAACGGAAGACATATGTTATCAATTATTTATTTCCCCTCACACTACCCTCTTTTATTTAACTGAAGGTTTGACCTTCTGTACCAGGCTTTTAATCAGTGAGCATTATTTGTGAACTTCACTTTGAAGGGCCGACTAAATAAGCATAAAAATATTGTTTAAATCATTTAAATGGGGCTTTCAATGCAAGTGAAACTGGTGAATTCAGAATTCGTCATAATATGCCACCGGGCATATTGGTGATATTTGTTATTGTTTTGAAAGCATATAAACCTCCCCTCTCATCTCAGCAGGCTCCTTGATATCACTTGACATTTAGTGAGACTATTTGCATAAGAGAGTTAGAGTGTTCTGTTGGGTGCCACGTTAATCACAGACAGACCCTGCAGCAGGATCTGTCTCTAATCATGTCAGACTCTATTGCAGCGCTAATTGCATCAGTCTAGATAAACCTCCTTGGTTGTACTGCACCAGCAGAAGCCATATGTGGAGGTGACTGACTGTGAACGTTTACTGTCCTCACTGATTTGGCCACCTCTCTGCTGCTCCCACCCTATAGACAGAAGCATGGAATTCAAATCAGATATTTTGCTTTTAATTAACTCTGATTTCATGGCCGTCCCGTGGCAGGAAGAGACATCCTGTCAAGAACCTCACAATGTTCATTTTTATACCGCTGCAGGCAGTGCTCGGCCTGTATTACCTATCCACTCGTTTTTAAAGAATTATGAAAAAAAGGTCATTTGCGTGCAGGGACTTGTCTGGGTAATTGGTAGAGTGTCTGAGGCAGAGAGGTGAGTGCAGGACTCAAAGATGAATATAGAAAGATAGTGAGCCCTCCCAAAGACATCTTTCTCACTGTTTTATTGTAGAGTACAGTTTGCCTGCTCATGACCATGAATCTTTACAAGGTGCATTCACAGCTTGTCTTGCAGCAAGTACAGCTGTCAAACTGATGTTCAAGGTATGAGAATAGGGTCTTTATAATGGTAATTATGTAAACAGCCATGTCCATGCTATTAAGGGTTAGAGATATGGCCCAGAATTTGAAAAGAAAGGTAATTTGAGCCCTTATTCTTTAGGTTTTCATCTCCACAAACATGAATAGTGAATGACAGATTGGACAGTTTTCTCACTCTGCGGATTCAGTGCAGTTTCTTATTGGCACTGTTGTGTGTGAAGTTGAGACCTTGGAGTAGAAAACACACAGTGGATTTTCACAGAGCTGTTCTTTCACCATGAACGAGGAGAAACGCTGTAAATCAATAATAGGCTGACAGTGGTGCTGCTGGCGTTAGTGTGTGTGTGTGTGTGTGTGTGTGTGTGTGTGTGTGTGTGTGTGTGCGTGTGCGCGTCACCATATGTGTGCGCATACCACGGCCAAACAGTTGGATCCCTCGCTCAGGTGGATTGTGTCTGAGGATGCTGCCTCAGCCTGAAGTTTACATTGTGTGTCACTGCGACTCCTCTGCTACACACAGACTCAGATACTCCTGCTTTTACAATGTCAGTGTGTACGTGACGCCGTGGACAGGGAGGGGGTTGAAGCAAATGCTTCGACTGTACAGTCTTGATAATGTTGTGGCAGATCAGGGCTTCAACTGATGATTCTTTTAATTATCAGGTAATCTGTTGCTTAACAGTGATACTCTCACTTTTGATAAGCTGGAACCAGAAAGGCTTTAGCATTTTTGCTTGCAAATTGACTTTAACAATTAATTATTAGATTATTGAAAAATCTGCCAGTTAATTTTCTGTTGATGAATGAATAGATGAAAGGTAGCCAATATGATGCTGCACTGTGGATCAAAATGAACATTTTCATTGACTTGAATTGAAGCTCACTGTGGTCTGCGCCTGGCTGTCTGTGCATAGTCAAAGTAAGAAGTTGTTGCAGTAGTGCAGATCACCAACACGTTGAGTTTCAGCAGGCGCTTACTGACTGTTTTATTTGATCAAAAGAAATTTCACATGCATTTCCTCTGGCAAAGTGATGAAAGCTTAAATTCTGATGTTCATTTTATCCAACAACATCAGCAATGCAATGTGACCTTCAGGTGCTTCTGTGAATATCTGCTGGTTATTAATGTGTGTGAGAGAGGAAGAGAGTGAGGAAACAAGATAAGGCGGGATTGATTTATTTCTGAATTTCTGTTATTTTTCATGCACTTCATTGCTGTAAAAATACATTCAGACCAAGGCAGCGGTGGATGTTTTGTCAGAACTTGATTGCACTTGTCTTAATAATGTTCAAACGTAAGCTTTTCACTGGTGTGTGATCGTCTGGCATTTATTAGAGTCTAGATTATTGTTCTGACAAGAAAAAGCCAGATTCCTGGCTGTAAAAGCTTATTTCATCAGGCTTAAAATATTGAGATGTTGCCACTCTAAATTTTGCTACATGGATATTTTTTAAAACAGGGTTTTTGCCTTCATTATCAAAAGAAATCCATCCATTCGGGAACTCTGTCAACAGCATGCCAGACTAATAGACAGCGATGTAACACTAATTCCAAAGCCATGTTGGACAATCAGGAGCCTGAAAAAAAGCTTTTAACAGTAGGCTACCTGCAACTAGGGCTTCGATTTTACCATGCCTTCGCCATAGTAAACAGAGGAGATAACAGCGCACTCTCTGATGCCAAACAAAGGATATAACGTTCCACACTGTTGGCACAAGCCATTTACAGTGACCTAAGACTGCAGTTGTGTGCAGATGAAAGGCAAAGACGCAGAGAAAAAGCTGCATTTTGAAAAATGCTTGTGTACGTATGGACTAGGGATTGAATACGCACACACATTCTGTGGGACTGGATGGCTTTTTCATGCTTGTTTTCTGTGTAATGTAATATCACAAAGCTGTTGGTAAGCACAAAACTACACTGTAAAGGCAGTTTTCCTTTCAGTAAAAAGCAGCAGATTTTCATGTGATGAATTGAAAGTTTAGAGAGTAATAAAACCTGAGAGAGAGGACCTAAAAATAACGTGGAAGCAGCGCTGTATGTGCTGCTCTCCTGTGTGCCCCTACCTGGCCCCATACGAAAATGTTTTCAACACGCCCCTGGAAAACAAAATCATCCAGTGGTAGTGAAGTATTTTAATATACTGCAGAGTGCAACTGGAGAAACGCATTCCCGTTGCACACCAGTCCATCTGTTCCAACCCACACGCATAATAAAATCTCTTAGCACTTCATACGGACGGTTTATGCAACTCTGAAGTCACTTCTGGGAAGTGCTTGTGGAATGATCTCTGAAGTTTTTAAAGTCTCTGTAGCCTTTGTTTAGTATGCAGATTGCTGTGACACAAGTCGCCAGTGTCCTGTGCCCGTCCCACAACAGCAGGCAGAGAAAGTGAATGAGAGAGTTCTGTCAACATCTACCTGAAAGTAAACCGTTTGAACATCTCATCAGTTCACAGTGGAAGACATGGGGCTGCTGCAACTCAACCTTCAGTTTGACTGTGATCACTGATTATTTCAGATTTCCATTTCATTGATGTTATTTTCCTTTTAATGGCTTGGTGGAGGTCTTACATCTGCTGAGTGATTTGACCCTTCATATTCAGTACTTTCCACATTAAACACATTAGCTCAGCTAGGAAAGGAACCAGAAGCCGTGTCAGAGTTCATCCAACATGTTATCGATGTGTTCGCTTGTTAGATTACAGAATAAGTCCAGAAAGTGCGTTGCCAATGCTGGGAAGCAACCATGTAGCCTATTCAATTTATTTTAGCCTCAGCTGTGAGGCTTTGAATGTTAACACTGACATGCTAGAATAAAGCAGGCATGTCAATATACTAACATGTTAGTGGTTTCTTAATACTGATGTTACTTTTGCGAATGGGTGTGTTTGCAAGGTTGCTAACAGACTACAATGTTAACATGAGCTCAGTTCACAAGTAATTGTCATTCCACCCATTAAAAAGCCCATGAAAATACAACAACAATGAAATTATTTCTTGGGGGCATACAAACTGCACTTCCTCCAATGGCCACTTGAGGCTGGCTCCAACAGCAAGTCAATCCCCATAGACCCCCATATTAAAATGCTCAACTTCACAGCAAAAACATGTTTACAGCCTGGTACAGGAAACAGTTTTGCTTTGATGATAACTGCACAGGGAGTGAATTTTTATATACCTCACTTCAATTATATTTTACATCATGAATAATTATGAGCATTGTCAATGTGATTGACAGCTAACTGTTTTGGCAACCAGGCTTCATTCGGCCCACCTCAGCTCCACTCTCGCTCCACCTCTTCGGCCATTTTTGGTTTAGCTGGGGGTTTGGTGGAGTCAAAGATGGTGATGGCTCACTGAGCTTCACTGTGGCTGTTCAGACACCAATGGGTGATGTCACAGAGACGATGTCCATGTCTTACACAGTCTATGAGGGCATGTGAATTTATTACCTCACTAAACGTTTTCCCAATGAGTTTATGGTCTCAGTCGTTCGTCTTCTTCAGTGCAGCATGATGTTTTGTTATATATGGACCCATTTGGAGTGAAATAGACAATAAATTAGGGTATGCTTCAGGGCGTGGCTACCTTGTAACTGACAAGTCGCTGACATGGCAGGTCCATGGCTTCTCAGTTGGATTCAATCAGGACAGACGTGTAGCAATGCATATCCTCCCCAGCTCCTCCCTCTCCAGATATGGTCACTTCTGGCTGTGAAAAATCTAGATGGCGATGGCCATAATAACTAAAATTATTATTGTTTGTGTGCCCAGTTATAAAAATATTTTCATGCAAACTGATTATTTATGCTGTTTTAGATCAACGGGCTTTCCAGTCAGATTGGTTGGAAATGTCAAAAGCCAAAGTCACATAATATTCAGATTATTCACATAGTAAAGAAAGTATTTAATACTGTATGCAGGCCAAGTAACAAAGTAAAGTAACTATTTAGTTTCCAAATGAACTTTGCTCACATTATCGAGACCTGTGTCTGTCTGAGGTCCTGCAGCATTTACCTGAACTGTAAACACACTCATGCTCTCACACACCACATGTCTGTCCTTCTCGGGAGAATTTTGTGGTGCTACCATGGCAGCGAGACGCATATACACACAAAGACACACTGCAGGCGTGGTGATGTGCTTCTCTAACAAGTCTGTTTACAGGGAGCAGTTTTGGCTTCGCTCTGGGTCATGAGGCTCCACAGCTGTCCGACAGACAATACTCAATATCTAATTCTCCCACTTTTTTCTGCTTTTTCTATCTCTGTTCCTCTCCTCCTCCAGAGGTGGTTATCATCTATACACCCACCTATACACACACACACACATACACACACACACACACACATACACACACAAACACACACACACTGACTAATGAAGTGGGAAAGGAAAGATTGAATGTACGGACCATATGTGAGGGAGAATTTGTTTTGTTACCATGGCAATTGTAAGAGGGTCATAAATAAGAGAACAAGGGAAGAAACAGGGAGAAAAGAAGAAGAGACAGCTCCCATGCTGCTCTCTGTGTGTGTGCGTGTGTGTGTGTGTGTGTGTGTGTGTGTGTGTGTGTGTGTGTGTGTGTGTGTGTGTGTGTGTGTGTGGACTGAGTGATTATTAACTGCTTGTACCAGAAATGTCTTGGTTCATTATTAACCCTAGTGGCAGTGGTGATTACACAGCAGGCTGAAGAGGGAACTTGTTTTAGCAAAAAAGGCCAGTGTGCTGTGTGTGAGCACTCAGTACTTTTGACATTGTGAGGACTGGAACAAGTTTTTAACCATTCTGGTCGGTCCTCACTACTTCAAAGGGGTGTTTGAAGGTTGAGACTTAGTTTTAAGAGTTAGGTTAGAATTAGGTTGAGGTTAGGGTCAGGGTAAGGGTCGGGGGAGGTATTTAGTTCAGGTTAGAGTTAGAGGCTAGGGAATGCATTCTGTCAATGAGTGTCCTCAAAAGGATAGAAGTACAAGTGTGTGTGTGTGTGTGTGTCTGCGTGTAGATGATGCAACATCCTCTGGACTGAAGTCGTTCTTTGTCTTTGAAGTTTTAGATACTCTTGTAAGTTTGTAGCACTGCAGCTCTTTGCTCACTAACGACAAACTCGGAGACTCTTGAGCACATGTGGGCATCATTCACACAGTTGGCTGCAGCTCTTCCTGCCAAACCTCTGCCAGATGTATTGTGTTCATAGACAGACAAGCCAGAAAAAGAAACAGATTCACAGGCTGTGAAGTGGCAGTTGTCTTGGTTGAATCCAGCTGGAGGTGTGAGGGTTTAGTTTTCATACCTGCAGATGAAGCTATTTGTTGTCCTTCATTTTTAAGTAGTTTGAGACGAACTTGAAAATTGCCTGAGCTTGATGTTACACCACACTAACTTTTTAAATCTTTTTCTCTTCATCTTATATGTTTGTTGAGTTGACTGTTTTCACGTCAGTCCTCCAGCTGTATTAGACACCATCAATCACAGTCAGGAATTGGTGCCCCAAAATCGCAGAGCTAAAAATCACACATGTTCTTTCAAGTGATAGTCCATTCAAAATGTGTGTTGAGTATCAAACATGCAATGTAGACGTGAAAAGTGGCTGTAAAAAGTTTGTAGTTTTCTCATTAATAGAACAGTGGTTATGGTCAGCTTGACTTCATTCTGTTACAATGTTGTCAACTGTGTCCACAGTAAAAGTCAACTTCTCAGACTTTTTCAGCATCACACTTGGTACATACCAAACCGCCAAGCCTTTACCAAAGAAGAACGAGATTATGCTGCAGTTTCTTTAGATGCTTTGGAGGGTATTACCCATGGAGTCCGTTGAAACTGATTCATATTCAAGCAGACCACAACCACTTTTACAGCCACCATTTACAACTGCCTCTGGAGAGTGAGCCCTTGATGCTCAAAGGCTTTTAATTAGACTCCACAAGAAAACACTGGCACTCATGGAGCAGAGAAAAATGGACATTTGATATATACAGAAGGGCAGTATGTGACCTACATGTACAATAGACACAATACATCACTTATATTGAGTATAATGAAGAATCAAAGCACTGAGTACATTCAGGCAGTGATAAAATTAGGTAGGTTGCAGAGTTAAGTAAGAGGCTTGCTGTGCAGCAGGGAAACATACTGTGAGACAGTCACAGTAAATAGAGCAGACATGAGTGTGTGTTGTTTTTGGGACACAGGGAAAGACAAACTGGCACTGACTCCATAATGGCTCTAAAATAGCCATAATGCTCTAAACATGGCCTCTTAATTAAAGTAATTCATTGTGATAGATTCAGGGCCCATTTAGTTGCTTTTAAAAATGCATCGAAAATGCCAGCCATGCCTCTTTCATCCTTTTATCCAAGGTGCTTCGTAGGTTTCACTACTCTCACTCCTGCTGTTACTAAGCAGCCGAGACCACTTGTGCCAATTAGCATTGTCAGCAATTAGCAATTAGTAATATATCTCCAGGCTTTGTTCCATCTGTTGGTGTCAACATAGTAAGGACCTGACAGGTTGTACAGCTCCGGGTATCCCTGAATGAGTATAATCCACCTTCAGTTTGACTGACCTTTCAACTGGCTGACATGACGCTCTCGGACAAAAAGGGTGAACGGAGTCCATCAGGAGCTGATTTGTTAATTCTTGCCACATGACCTGCGGTGCACTGGCTGCATTCGAAATGGCTGAGATTTTTCCACCTTGATGCACCAAGGAAACACTACAAAAAACAGGCTCGTCACAACAACAAGCACTTGAGAGTGCACTTGTCTTGCATCTCCACTGAAAATAATTCATTTGTGCAAAAGACGCAACATCTGAACAGCCCCTTAAATGACACATGAACTGAGGGCTTTATGGTAACGAGGTTGTATTAGAGATTCATTTAGCAAGCCCAGCTAAGGCTGACTGCTTACCCTTGTTGAAACCTAATCCCTGCGTTGTATTTGAATGTGACTGAAGAATAGAAAAGAACATTTAAGCAATAAAGGAGAAACCTGTAGAGACTTTATAAACTCAAGCTTGTTGGATCTCTTACTAATCAATGCCTCATATATCATTGTTCTCCATGCAGCAAATTTAAAGTGTTGCCCTTTGGACTGGGTCGTGATAGGCAGCGAGATGGCAGGACAAACTGCAGCAGGTGTTCACCGCAGAGGGAATGTTTGATTTCTGCACCTTTTCAACTAAACAACTTAACCTGTTGTCACCTTCTTGCTACTTTAGAAAGAGGTGAAGAGAGCGATAATTGGATTCTGCTCACCGTGTTGATATATAAAAAGCCAAGACATAAGTGTTTGTGCATGTGTGTGGTGTTTGTGTATGCAGCATGTGTCGCGGCCTTGTGTATGTGAGAGAATTGCAGAAACACACCCTGTTTGTGTAGTCTGTTCACAGCGGGTGCAGAGAGTCACAGACTTAAAGATATCTCAGAAGAAGATTCTGTCCTGTGTGGGCACCAAGGGTCTTTGAGGCTGAAAATGGAAAATTGGATTGTTAACCTCTAAAGAGTGGAGTTATAACGCTGCCAAAATTCTAATGAAGTGAACGTCAACAGTGTGTTTCATTTACATTCAATGTCATGACATAACTCAAAAAGCCTGTTTTTCATTGTCATTTTTAAGTCAAGGGACAACAGACACATTGTCTGCCGTCACCAAACAGGAAATCCAATCCATGTCCCATGTCCTTTCCTGATGCAACCTCGTCACAGTTAAATGACAAATGTAACCAAAGCATTATTATGAAACAAGGACATAATGCAAATGCCATCCTCCCATTTGTAAGTCCACAGAGGATCCATATCTGTGGACCTGTGCATGCGGCAAGTCCCAAAAAGATGCGTTTGAGCTTTACTTATTTCATGCCAGTGAACCTGAAAGCCACACATGAAACTGATGCAACCAGCAAAACAAGCAGAGAGCACAAAGCTAATATGGAAAGCTAAAAATGAAGTGGTGCAGTCGGTCACCCAGCTCATGATGTAGAGCTAAACTAGTCATCATTTTCAGCATGGATTGTCTCGGCAGCCGACCTCTGTGCTGTCAGGGTGGCTCATGCTTTGCTTGTCGCAATGGTGTCGGAGGATTACTGTATTTAACTGCTAGGTGACAGGCGTCATTATTGTGCTCTCTCTGCTGCTTGCTTGTTCCATAGAATTCCTGCTGGCTGTGCTTTCTGCTCTCTCTTCTCTTTCTGTTTCACTTGTTGCATCAGATTATGTGGAGCTTCCCACATTTATAAACATGAGATGAACGGTGCGACAGTGCTGCCTGCACAGCCTGATTGCCTGTAGCCAAATGCTTTGTTTCTTCAAGGCTGGAAATATGCATATATACACTCTTTGTGTCAGTATTACACAGCAATGCTGAGATGTGATTATGTTTTTGGAATTTGAAACATTGTTAAGCTGTGCAGATGTGCAAAGGCCTGATTTCCATCCAGTGTGTACATGAGGCAGACATGCTTACTCTGCTGTTTGCATGGAAACAGTCTGAGTAAAGGGAAACTTTATAGACTTTGTAAAACGCTGTTTAAGACAAATTCTTGATTATTTGTCCCCTCTTGTGAATTCCGCAAAAGGAATACATTAAGTTATTCCTTTCTTTGTATAAAATATATTTGTCCCGGTGTGTTGCAGTACCAACATGTAGGCCACTCCCTGACTAAATGAAATGCCTCGCTAACAGCAGATCAGCCGCACAGATGAGTGCAACACACACTGTCACACACACAGTTATTTCTGACTGTAAATCATTCATTTCCCACCTTTATTGCTTTCATTTTTCATGCACTTTTGACACTTTCATGGCACAGAATCGACATATAATCAGTAATTAGAGGCGTGTTTCTTTCAGCTTCTCGCTTGCGTTCTAAATCTGACAAACCAACATTTCATGTTAGTTAAAAACAAATATCTGTCTCAGAATTGTGTTGGATATGGATGGCAGTGCATTGTATGGACTGCATTTACACCTACCCATGAGCCGAACACAGTGCCAGTCGGTCTACCTCCAGATGTGGTCGGGCAGATTCGATCACATTCCCATAACAACACATGTCCACCTTGTATTTACTTTTTATCTGGATAATGTGTCTGGATACAGATCGTATTGTAGTGGCATCTCTGTTGTTGGTTTTAGATTCACATTTCAGCCACGCTAGTGTTGTCACTCTCCTGATCGTAGTGTTGGACTGTCAGATGCTCCACCTTTTTGTCCAGACTTGACAACTGTTGGATGGATCGCCATGAAATCTGGAACAGACATTCGTGCTCTCCTCGGGATGAACCTTACTTTGACTGTCCCTTATCTTTTCGTCCAGTGCCATCATCACGTCGACTTTTCAGTTTGTCCAAGACTTTGGTTTATGACCAAATCCTTGTAATAATGGCTTTCTTATCAGCCTCAGCTGTACTTGTGTTTAGTGCTCATAATAATAAAAAGGTCGGCGCCACAAAGAGTGTAGACAAATACATTAATTAAAACAACATAAATATAATCTTGTCACCACTTCTTGAAAATATTAGCATAGCATTTAGTTGATGGAAACAGTGAAACATCCTTATTCACATTTTAATTTGCTGGAAACGTACTGCAAAGAAAATGCAAAGTCTGTTTAGCATTTAATTATCTTAGCTGTGATGACACCGTCCCGTCATAATGTGAAGGACATAGGAAACCTCATTTAAAGCAGCAGCTGGACATCTTGTCGCATGTGACATAAAAGAAATGATAGTTGCTTTCAACATTCAGCATTTGATGAGCATGTTTCTGTGGCACAGGGGTGACGTTAATCACATTCAGAGGGACTAGCACTGTTTTATATTAACATTTTTCAGACGGGCACATGTCTACCCTACCAGAGTTCAAATGCAAGTTCCAGCCCTCCTTTACATTTTCATGAGTGGATTTCAAAAGAACAGGGGTCAGATGTACAGCCTAAACAATGCAAGCACACGAAAACCAACCTTATGCCATTTCCCACACGCAGTGAACGAGGCCAGGTTACACGTGAATTTTTAGAGTGGAGTATGACAGAAAGAAGCTGATAAGCCTCAGTTTTCTTTTACATCGTTAGCCATATTCACTAATTATGCATGATTTTTTTAAGCTTGTTGAGTGGCAAGAAGTTGTTATTTACAAAATGCCAATCAAAGGCACTTAAATTTAATTTCACTTTAATTGATTGCTTTTGTGTGCTCAGTTTTATCATCCTGTTTATTTTAGCCAGCCAGTTTGGGGTGTTTTGCACTCAACATGAATTTATTTCTGTGTTTATGTTCTTTTCATCTATTGTTATTGTGAGGCGCTCTGTGACTGCTGCCTTGGTATGATTGGTATGGTTGACATTTTGATATTGGTGATGGAGAAATCACTGTTCACTGTGTTTGGTCGACCCTTCAAAACTGACATAGCAGTAGATTGCAGCAATGTGCAGAAGATGTGTCTACGCTGTCGGACATTAAACAAGTAGAAGTAGATGCAGGTCCCACTAAACCACATTTGTTTCCATATACTGCAAAGATTCTTACCAGGTTTTTCTAATTCTTGGCATTGCCATTCAGTTTTTTGTGTGCAAGTCCACAGGAACAAGTAGGGAACAAAATTCAGACCAGACTTTTCTATTTGATTTTGAATTATTACATTTTTGCACTTTAACATCAATAAAATATAGTTATTTCTCAAGAAATGATGCTTCACTGAAGTAATAAGTTGTTTTTCCCTTTGCATAGTCACACCCCTCAAGCACTGCAGGCCTGAGACCCATTTTCGGTTTAAACCCACAGTTTATGACTTCAAGATATGTGGGACTCACACAGTTTCGTTTACCAGAAAAAGAGTGAGCAATGAACACAGGACAGTGTTACAGGATTTTTGTTTTCCTGCATGCAGTGACAGCATGTAAACGTGTGTGTGTGTGTGTGTGTGTGTGTGTGCGTCGTTCTTTGAGCAAGTGTGTTAAAACCGCTGCGCACAGCTGCCCTTCACTTGCCAGCTGGACACCAGACAACCCAGGCAGCAGCAGCTGGAAAAATGGACAGAATGTTCTAAAGAGGAGAGGAGAGGAGAGTGTTTGTGACCTAGCCAGCCAGTCTGAGAAACAAAATGTTAGGCTTTTTGGCCCAAACTTTTTCAATCAACACCCCTTTCTCCCCAACTCCGAGACCGATTCCTCTAATTTCATGCTCCCTCTCTTCCTGCAGTAGGGAAAGTACCCAACTGCTCCTGAGACCTCCCCCTCCACTTATGGCCCAGCCATGAGATGCCGGCTGGCAGCTCTCATGTGGAGCAGTGTGGAGGAGAAAGGCTGAGCCAGAACAGGAGTTCAGGGGACAGGCAGCCCACAGTGGGACGATTGTTCTCCAGACCTGGCCTGTGTCGCCTGCCGCTGGTGCCCCCAATTTCTCCTCTGCTTCCCCTTCACACCTGCGTCCTCCTCTAACTCTTCTAAGTAACTCTTTTACTTTCATCCTGCTCCCCTTCCCATCAGGTTTGCGTAGATCTGCCCAGCCTTTCAATATAAACAAAGCAGCAGAGCTACAGAAGGAAAAAAGGGAAGGAAATATGGAGAAGAGACTGGGGGAGGGAGGCAGCAGAGGAATCAGACAGGCAGGCTGAGGGGATGAAAGCAACCACAGAGAAGTCTGTGTTTAGTGGGTTAGTGGAGCGCTGGCCTTCACTTAAAGGGACTTGGACCTCTTCGCCACCACGATGCAGCAGATACCAATCTATCCTATGATCAGACCTGCATCACAGTTTTCACTGAAGCTTGTCAGAGTCAATCTTCTTTGGTGGCTTTCTTTGTCTTTTTCGTGTTCTCCATCTCTCTATCTCTTAACATTTAGATTTTCTCCAGAGCCAATGCCCGCTCCCCTCTGTCATTCCCTCTACCCGAGCACAGAGTACTCAGTGAGGACTGTGTGTGTGTGTGTGTGTGTGTGTGTGTGTGTGTGTGTGTGTGTGTGTGTGTGTGTGTGTGTGTGTGTGTGTGTGTTCTCATCCTCCAGCTCAGAATAAGTGGCACCAGACAGGCCTTATAAGGACTGGTTAGATCATTGGCCACACCGTTAGTAAAACAGAACCATATGTGTGATGTGTGTGTGTGTGTGTGTGTGCGCGCGCACAGGCCTATACCTCAAGTGTGCTCTACTGTGTGTACTGTGTGTGTGTGTAAGTAAAACCATGTGTGTCCAGAGGTAGCTGAGAGAACGGGAGCCTGTTGCTAATAGACATGGTGAAGGTCACATTATATGGTCATGTTAAACACACACACACACACACACACACACGCACACACACACACACACACACACACACACACTTAATCTCCTCTTGTCCATTCGTGTCACCAATAAGACCTGAAAGAAAGTTTTTTGTGTCCAGTGGAGGAGTGCACACGCACATGCACACATCTGGCATTGATGTTGAGAGCACTACATGAGGCAAGGTGTCAGACTAATGTGTGAATGATCAGCTCGTGGGAGCAGAGCATCTCAATGCTGTCCTGTTTCATCTGCTGATGTGTTTAGCAGAGGAGAGCTCTCTCTCTCTCTGTCTCTCTCTCTCTCTCTCTCTCTCTCAATCACTCGCTCGCTCTCTCCCTCTCTCTCTCAGTCTCCATCTTTCTTACACAGCTTGTCTGGAATGTACAGATGTTTCCTTTTGGGAATGGGCGTCCTGCTCTGTTCACACACACACGCATACACACAGGAAGAAAGAGAGTGAGAGCGAGAAGAAAGGGGAGTACATTCCCATACACTCACATACACATTTTCCTGTCTTAGACTTTGATTTTTAAACACTCCAGGCCAGCAGTATCTTGTCCTCTCTTCTCTCTCTCTCTCTCTCTCTCTCTCTTTCTCTCTCTCACTCTCACACACACACACGCAGAGTGATATTTCTTCCTCTCACACCCTCTGGCTTCTTGTCTCCTGGCTCCTTCTTTTCTTTTCTCTCCCTTTGGCCTGTCATCCTCACGTGCAGCTGAAGCTTTGCAGGTGCACAGAGGAGCGCGAAGCCACTTCATGCAACTCCACTCTGTCCTGCCTCCTCCTTGTCGTAGCATCTCACCTCCACAGTTCATCTCCTGTGTTTCTAGGTGATTGGTTTGGAAGTGATGACATGATAGCGTTTGGTGTGTGTGTGTGCCTTGTACAGTGTTTAGTATGTACACCAACCAGCAAGCCAGTATTAGCTTATTGCTAGCTTTGTCGCTAACAAAGAATTATTATACAGAAATGAAATTAACTAAATTTAAGGGACCATTATATTTTTTTAAATAAATTTGTTATACTATGTCTGCTTCCAATTTGGCCAATGTGAAGCCTGTCTGCTGGTTCTCATTGTTCTGCTTGTCCTTCACCTCTGCTTGGCTCTTCTTCACTGGTGAATGTGTGAAAGTGTGTATGTGTGTAACACGCCTACTGTGTATGTGCGTGTGAGAACAGAAGGGGATAAACAATGACACCTGCCGTCATTTTTACATGTGCTGTTGTACGCCAGACTTGATAAGCATGTCTGTGATGTTCAATACATGAATACATGTTACAGTGTGAGCGACGTGTGACGTTTACGCTACTTTTCTCATTAGCTGCCCTGTCATTCACAGCTTAAATGACGGGGAGTAATTTCTTCCTGTTTAATTTAAATAAATCCCGGTTACTCACAAACTGCCCAATTAAACCACTAATCATGGATCTATAGCTGGATGGAGCATTTCATATATGGTTTGTTTTGGTAAGCTTTTCTTGACTTGAAGTCATTTGAATATCTTTTAACTTGAATGTTTTTTGGGGGGGGGGGTTATGCATAAAGCCTACGGAGCCTGTGAAACCAGTCTTTTGTGGTTCTGGGATTTTTGAAGCTTTACCCATGAAAGGGACAAAAAGTCAGGATGTCTTCACCTCTGCTGCTTCGATTTTGACCATTCTTTTATAAATGTGTCTCTTGTAAGTCTCCCAACTTTATGAAAATGCAATACTGAATCACTCCAGTGCCCCTTTGATATAGGCGATTTTCATTATTTCGTTTTGAGAAAGGAATTACATTACTTGGGGTGTCCTGGTGGCTGTAGGGTCTGACACACACACCGAACAATCATTTTGACCCCAGTTTAAATTTGGCAGGGGACCTTTGTTTCATGTCATCCCCTCTCACTCCACATATTTGCAGTCACTCTCTAATAGCAACCATTCACTGACCCTTGAAAACATTAAGTGAATGAAGTGGAAGCACCATGTCACCAATTTTAAACAGTTATTTTTGTAGCTCACAAAGACTTTGATACAAGTTGTATCATGATCACAAACAAGATATTGTTATTCATGCGAAGCAAATGCTTCACTTTCTCTCTGGTTTGTTGTTGCATTTCATTTCCCAGCACTTACACAATCACATTATCTTGTAAATTACTCAGAACTTCTCATGAAGCTTTGCAAGTGTGTGTGTTTGTCTGTGCATGTGCAATCCTCTTACCCTCACATGCATTTCAAATGTTGGGTTTGTTTCCGCAGAGATCTTTCAAAGAACCACATCTCCTCCATTGATACCAGCCTGCTAGATCGTCTCACTGGCCTCCGAGCTCTGTGAGTACGCAGCATAATTTCACCTACAGTTCACTCCATCTATCAACATGCATCTCTTCCATCTATCTAACCTTATATGCACTATACATCTGTCTGCCTGTCTTTCAGGTATCTACAAGGGAACAGGATCAATGTTCTCCCCAGAGGGGTTTTCTGCTGTGGACCACTGTCAATCCTGTGAGTACAAAGTGTGGAGAAGATGAGGACCTGGTAAACCCAAGATCGAGAGCAGAGGAGAGGAGTAAGGGAGAATGAGGAAGATGAAAAGACAGGCTCGGTTTAGTCTGGCTTTAAGTAGGCAGAAATCCCTTGAGTAAGCTAACCGGACCAGAGAGCATTCACAAAAAAACACACATACTGTATACTGCACACACATACACACACATGCACATGGACGCACACGCACCAATCACAGCGTGATTAAGTTCAATTACAGCTTACTGCTCCAGGCTCCCACTACCTCCCTCTATCCTTCACTCCATCTGTCCATCGCTCCCTTCCTCCACCCATTACCTTATTTCTTCCACCCATTGAATGGGCGTTTAAGCACATGTTTGTGAGTGTGTGTGTGTGTGTGTGTGTGTGTGTGTGTGTGCGTGCCTGCGTGCCTGCGTGTGTGCATGTGTGTGATGAGAGAGGACTCTCGTGGTTTCCATCAGTTCCTTCCAAAAACCACCACACAACGGCCCCATTATGTAGCCTACTGGATGGAGGAGAGAGGGAGGGAGAAGGAGATTATGAGCAGAGAAGGAAAAGGGAGAGAAAGAGAGGGAGAAGCATGGAAACAAAGCAGGCGGGTGGAAAGAGGGAGGTGGTAACATCAAAAGTCTGCTGCTTTCTGTTACTCAGCACTTCACTCGTTTTTGTTTTATTTATCTTTCAGTTCAGTGTTGTGCTATATATCTAAGTCATATGGTTAGTTTTTCTATGTATAGAGGACGCATCAATGGCCTTTTCTTTAATCAGCACATATCTAAAAGCCATTTTGTGTGACTGCATCAATTTACAACTAGACAATTTCCCCTAGGGAAATTTTGAAAGGGCCTCGGGGGCTACCGCCGCTAAGCTAAGCTAACATTAGCATGTCAAATAACACATTAAAAAGGTCTTGAACACCATTAGAATGCATTGAAGAATAATTTTACTGTAGATTAGCATGTTAGCATTAGCATGCTAATCATTAGCATATTAGCCCAACAACCTGACATCAAAAGTCAAACCTGTAAGCACCAACAAGTTCATAGGACCTCATGTTAGCATTAGCCGCTATAGCATTGTGGCTAATGCTAACAGGCCAACATCACTCATTACTATACTAGCATTTCAATTTCATTCAAGGGCTACTCATTACATTGCTAACATTACAAACTCACCAGTTCAGTTGAACCACAAGGCACACACAAGATTACAGCAATTACACACACACACAGACACAGGTGTGCAGGCACGCGCTCGCGCGCGTGCTCTCAGCTCAACACACGCACACGCATTCAGATGGAGAAAAAGCGATTTTCTGCCTCTGCGCTGCTCTCACATTTAGGCTAATACTGAGAGAACAGTAGCTCGTATCAGAAAAAAACACAGACCATCATCGCTGTAAGGACTTCCTGAACGCTTCGGTCTGCTTGTAGTGTTTCTACAGTCAATATTTCGCAGACAGTCGCGAGTTGAAAACAGGGGTCTGTTCTGCTTCTCTCAGACAATCTTAGTATGGGAGTCAATGAGGAGCAGAGACAGACATGGCCGCACTTAGAGGCCGCTAATTCAAATTCTATAAGTCTCTCTGATTTTTCGAGCACATTGTGAGAGACAGCATAAATTTGTCTACAACTGTGGAAAAAATCATGCGTATAGAGCGTAAATTGTGGCCGGGAGGAGCGTGGAAAGAGAAAAATTCAGGACTTTTTTCCGGCTCTCCTCCACTCTAACCGATGACATCACCCACTCTAGCCCGAACATTCCGTGCAATACACACCCATTGAAAGCTCAAAATTTCTCCCAAAACGATCATGGTCATTGAACAGCGATTGATCAAAAACTATATGACGTATCAAAACGTGGAATAATACACCAATACACAAGACTTGTGTCTACATTTTAAAGTTTAAATGGAGTCTCTAGGTGAAAGTATGCCGGAGCAGTAGGCAGTACGAAAAGTGTCAGTTTTTTGACCTCCTCCCATTCATTTCTTATGGGAAATTTATCGCAGTTTTTCGCGACTTATGTCGCGAAAAACGTCACCCTGTTCACAGCAGCTATAGCTCGTGCTCAGCACCGTGGCCCTAATAATAATAATAATAATAAAAAGAAAAAACACACAGTATAACAATAGGGGCTCGGTGCTCAGCACCGTGGCCCTAATTAAAGAATAACATATGAGATGCAGTTTCACATACTGGTTCATCAAAGACATCAATCAATGACTCAGTTATTGGCTTGGAGTTTTTCAGTCATTGACAAACCCACAGCACATTAATCCTGCCTCAATGACAGTATGATAGTAATCACCACAAATCAAAGCAAAAGTGAAGGAAAAAGACTTGTTTTGATGTCAACAGTGATTTGTCTATTTTGTTTCCATCAGCGATTTGAGCAACAACCAAATCACCACCATAGAAGAAAGAATATGCGACAACCTATGCAATTTAACTCAAATGTAAGTAACTGCAACTCACTGTCATCCTCTCTGCATCTCTCTATCTTCTATTCTCTTGTTTCTGCAGCAAATATGAAACTATGAAATGTTAAAATAAAAAGTAATTAATCCCTGTCCATGCACACACATGCAGAGATGCATATGCACAAACACAAACATCTGATCACACATGCTTAAAATGAGCACTGTGTTTCCAGTTACCTCGCCTACACACAAGATGAATAGAGCTCTATTTTAGACTGGAGTGGGAGGTAGTGAGTAGTAATTATTCCTCACCAGGTCTTAAGATGAGAAAAGTTTTTTCTTCTGCAACTGAGCAAAGCTAAACTGACTAGTCTGTAGTAGACAGAGAGACACATGTCACATAATGTTATCGCTCTTTCTGGCTGGCCTTCCCTCCGTCTCTTGCTCCATATATTCACCTTCTTCTCCTCGTGTCTCCCTGTCCTGTCTGTTTTTTTTTTTTCTTTTCATCTGTAGTTCCCATCACCATTGCTTCTACCCTTCCCATTGCTTCCTTTCATACACAATGCCTTTATACATCCTTGCTGGCTCTTTCTTCCTCTTACATCATTTAAAGGAATACACCTTTTTCATGGCAGACATCACTGCAGGAAAAGCACAGGTGTAACTGATATCTTTAGTCACGGTCATTTCCCATTTAGTCGTGCCAGCTTCAGGGTCCTGGTATTGCGCATGTTGGCTCACTGTCATGGTTTACAGGGACGCTTCAATGGAGCTGAACCATCATTAATGCTATTAGTAACGCATGCTATTTCTGCTACGACAAGCCAAGATGTCTGCCATGTAAAATGTTTGTAAGCAAGGGGGAAAAGGCAGCCTAGATCTGCCAGAGGTTCTATCCGACCACTCCAAAGATGTCATATTTAACTACACTTTATATTTTGTCATATTGACATTTGATTTAATTAATACTGACCAAAGACATCAGAAGTGCTACTTCCTTTAGAAGTGTGTAGTTGTTGGCTTTTCATAGATCCAAAAAGATCAGTCTATTTTTTCTTGGACAGTTTTCCACCTTTTAGCATTAGCTAGCTAGCATCTAACTTCCATTAAGCCAGCAAACAAATGCATTTTAGATTTATTTTGAGTGGTATTTTAATGCATAAGCTAAGATGTGTACCTTTTTTGTTTAAATATACAAATTTATTTATACAAATTATATATACAATTTATTGTCAAGCATTGAGATAGCTGTGGTCGTTCCATCATTTTTGTTATGACAAAAAAGTGGCAGAAACCGAAGTCAATGTGAAAACTGACATCATCTCACGCAGCTTTTTGTACTTTGTAGCATCCCTAATCCTGTAGCATCTGCTTTGTAGAGCCACTAACCGCCACCGTCTCATGTGTATCAGCATCACTGATCCAGTCGCTCCCTCCCTGTCCTCCTCTCCTCCAGTGACCTGAGCAGTAACCCCTTTGAGTGTGACTGTAAGCTCTTCCGGCTGGTCAGCTGGCTCCAGGAGAAAGGGGTGCGAGTTCGGCGCCCGGATGCCATGCTCTGCGACCACCCTCCTGAACTCCGCCACCAACCCCTGCTCAACGTGAGCCTGCTCACCTGTGGTACGAAGCAGATGCACACTAATCACAAAATGACAAATTTATAAATGCTTTTAAAATCTCATGAATCTCCTTTCTCTGTTTTTTCTTTTTTTTTTTTTTTTTTGGCTGCCTTTTCATACATACCGCAGTAGAAGTACTTGAGAGACTTCATTGACCTAAATTAAGTCTCTCTGTCAAGCTCAACAAAGAAAGACATCAAGCAAATGCACTTGATGATTACAGGCCTGTCTATGAAAGAAAGCAAATCCATGAAAAATGAATGTCATAAAATTCAGCAGTCCTTGAGATGACAGATTTTGACATCAGAGGAATAAACTGCTCATCAGTCGACCTCTTTTGATCCTTTGTGCTCGTTTGAACAGGTCTGAAGGACTTGATGGTCTGATCCTGTTAAACATTATTAAATATTAGAGATTTAAGACAAACTATATTTGCAATTGAGTTACAAATCTTCTCCCACAGGTCTGAACTATGCAGCTTGTCTTGAGGACAGCAGCAGTGGAGGAGGAGGACGGAGTGAGCTTGTTATTTTCTCTTCCTCCACACCTGGAAACTTCACACGTGAACAGTGTAACAGTGTGTGTTTTGCCGCTTCACACCGCTATGGGGGTTTGGGGGCAAGGCACGAGTGTCTCTGCAGCACAAACTCAGAGCCAAACTTCATAAGCGAGTCTCAGTGTTCTGCCGCCTGTACAAACCCTCATGTTATGAAGGTATGTGGCACACAGTGGTCTTAGATAGTATTTTCCTGTACTGTATTTTCCCTTAGTGTAGCTTCCTGCTCTTGCTTTGTTTCCTCTCTTGTTAACACAACATTCAGGATTTCCTGTAAACCTTCCTGCAACCTACCAACAACTTCCCTCTATGGCTTCAGTGACTTCCCTGCATGCTGCACAGAGCAGCTAAAGAAAAGTTATTCAAAACTCCAACTGACATTTGTTTATTTTAAATCACAGCACCCAAGTTTTTTTTTAAAACAATAAAAATGATAGTAAAGCCACAAACAATTAAAGGGAAGTTGTATTTTACTTTGAAATCCTTGTGCATATGAAAACAAAAACCTCCTCTTCCTCACATGGTTCCTTGTCTGCACAGAAATGTGGGTGGACTCTGGCTCACTATGTGTTTGCGGTGGACTTCTCGGTCTCGCTGAAGCCTCTTCCGCTGCAAAGTGTTCACAACCACATCAGTTTCTCCGCTGCCTCCTCTGTCACTCCAGTGACACTGTCCTGGGACTTTGGTGACCTTTCATCTCGGGTCAACACGACAGGAACAGGTGTGACCGCAGTAACTCACAAATATGGACTTCCAGGACATTACGCGGTCAGTTTGATGGCCTGGGCTGGACACAGGGAGGTGAGAGACAGACTTTGTCCAGTATAATAAAATAAAACTACAATGAGCACTTTCTCATAATGACTATGAATATGAATGAATATCTTGTTTCATATTTGCACATGTTCAGGTCTCTGCACGCGGAGAAGTGACCGTGACGCTTCCTCCCAAACTGGAGCTGCGCTGTCCAGCTCTCGCTGTGGCCAATAAGAGCCTGGAGTTCACACTCGTCAGCTGGGGCGCTGTTGGCGTGGATGTAGACTGGAAGATCACAAAGGACGGTGTCCAACTTGCCAAAGGTAATGTACACCAACACACAATGACACAGCTGATCGATCAGTAAACCTGTCAGCACAGAAGGCTCCTTCCGTGCTAAATGTTGCACTACCATATGTTCGCTAGCGAGTTGCTAACTTTGTCTGTCTTGTGTTTGGAGCTGGGCAGGTGTCTTACAGCAGGCTTTTAGAGCTTATGCAATGCTTAATAAAACCAGCTACCAGCTGCTGCCCAAAATGGTGAGAGTGAACCAAAATAGAGCTGAAACAAGCTAAAACGCTTTCAGCTGAAGACGTGGGTGATAATTCTCTGCAGGTTCATCACTGAGGAACACCTGTCCCATTAAACATAGCCATGAGGTCCTTTGTTATTATAAACATATTGATTATGGCTGCTCTAAGAGAAAACTGCCTTTCTGCCCTCTAAAATCTGAACTTCTTGAAGCTCTCAGTCAGTCAGATGAACGAGACCCATCAGTCTCAGTGCATGAAAGCACAGTTACACTGTGTCTCTATCTCTCTTCCTCACACACACACAATCTCTCTCACGTGTACTGTATATGGACATGCACACACTTAACCTATCTCCCCTCTCCATTCATCTCCAGACAGCCCCTCCTTCACACCCGCCCGCCTCATCTCCCATGAAAGTGATTTCCTCTGTCTGTTGATTTTTATAATTTATTCTTTAACTTTTATTTGATCGGTGCACCAGGTTGTTTCTTTGAGATAAAGTGGCGCCTGCTTTTCTACAAAGTGACAGACGTATCTTTAGAAGAAATGTGGAGAAAGCACAAGGCGACTGTTTGTGAAACTAATATGTTTCACTGGAGAACAAAGTGGGAATATGACAGACGAGGAATGTCGCTGTGGGTTCTTTCTGGCCGTCTCAACTGCATAGCGTGTGTGTGTGTGTCTGTGTGTTGCACACGCTCTTTAGCTTTTCTATCCTCTTTCCATTAATCACCGTCTTCTGTGTCTCCTTTTTGAGTCTGTGTTAGTCTCAGCCTTTCAGAAGTTCACACCCTGACCACTGTTCAAGATTTTATTCAAAAATGTAAAATAGACATGCACTATGCACTGATTTGCAATGTCAAGGCAAGTTAATGTCTCTCTCAAGAGTGTTGTCAGAATGCATTGTATATGTACAATGCACAGTACAGTATATGCTGTAGTATATAGAATTCTGTCCCTTGAGGTTTTCATAATATCGCTGAACATGTAAAACTGATGTGTATTCTGACTCTTTTTGTCTGGAATTCAATTCTTTTGATGATCATCTTTTTAGAAATAAGTCATGTCAATGTTTCTGTCCTCTGCCAGCCTCCCCTCACTGTCCAAAGGATGGGGTGTACCATGGTGAGTCCTCTCGCTGTTTCCAGATTGTTCCAGGGGAACTGAGCTGGACAGATGCTCGAAAACAGTGTTCAGACCGCGGCGGGATTCAGGCAATAGTCAGGAGTGATGCGCTGCGTAACCTGCTGGCACACAAAGTGACACAGTGAGTGTTTCTCTCTCTATGGGGTGCAGGAATGGGTTTCTCTCTGATTTTTGTGTGTTTCCTCAAACTGAGACAGAAAGATAATTTCAGCAAACATTTCCTTTAAGTGCCAGTGTACTCTGATTACTGTGTGCTCTCAGCACAGATATAGTATGAACACACACAAACACACACACAGAGTTCAGTGTTCACACTGTATCTGTAGGTACAGAACAGATAACCTGCCAGCTCTGCGGCACAATGCATCATCCCTGTTTGCCTGACAAACTCAATAGTTCTCACCATGTTGCCTTGTCTGTTTTGCGGCAGCGACAGCCAAAGAAATATTGTGACAGACATCAAATACTCAAAACAGATGTTGAACTTTCAATCTCTGACAAACACAAAGTACATGGTTTGGATGGTGGTATGAAACGTGTTTTTCTTGCTTCGCTCTCATCGTGTCTGTGTGAACTTGGAGGCTTTTTTCACTCAATGTGACTCTTTGTGTTTGAATGTGTGTAGTTCAGACAAGAGGCTTCACGGGCAGTGCTTTTCATTTCTCTACTTACTGTTTATGAACTTTACACCCTGAAGCACATTGATTGTATTTCTCTGGTTTATTTGCCCTTTGTTTCTGACATCTATTCATTTATTTCTATTGTTTTTTAATCATTCTCTGTCTGAGTGAACTGAAATTGCTTTTTTTGTCCCACATGTACTCAGATGTGAACAGATCATGACGTCAGGCTTAGCTGTTGTTCACAGCATGCAGTCTCTTCCCGCAAAAAATATAATGTTTCTCTACTGTATGGATCCCATGTCTGTGTGATGGCTCTGCTATGATGAAAATGTGTCTGGTCTTGTGCTCGTCCAAAGACCTCCAGTGTTTGGTGTTTAGGTCAGAGAGGTTGCAAAAAAACACATCTGTAAAAGCACAGCTGCATTGTAACTTTAACACCCTGGGAGGAGGAGTGCACAGTTCATGTGTGTGTGTGCGTGTGTGTTAATGTGAGGGTAGAGGCCCTGCACCAGTAGACTGAAGAAAAGAACCCGCTGCAGATGAAGCTTATCCCCTCTCTCCTCCTCCGCTCATGTGTTTCTCCACCCCATTGCTTACATAAGGAGCCGTTTTTTTTTAATCAGTCCTTGTTTGTTGCCACAAAGACCCTTTTTTCTTGATCTCTCTCTGCTTGTATTTTTTAACCCCTGTCCTCTCCTTCAGTTATCCTTCTTACAGATGTAAATAATCTGCCATTGTAGAAAAGTCTGACCAGATTATAGTGAGTCATACACATACTCTTTTTTTTTTGAAGGACGACCTTTTTTTCCAGTTAAGAGCATACGACAAAAAGAGAAATTGTTGACGAGCAGGAAATATATGGTCCATTAGTGGACTCATGGAGTGAAAATCCAATTTATCTGTCGTGCTCACAGGGACGTATATGCCTCTCTGACCGTCTATTGGGCTTCAATCCAAGCCCATTTCTGCTTTCTCTGGACTGCAGTTATTGATTGTTGAATTCAAGCTGGCACATAATTCACAAACTTCAGTCCCACTTTGTCGAGGCCCACATTGATTCAAGTCTGGGTTTTTTGTAAGGTTTGTGTGGTGTGTTGCTCCATCTGACCACCATCACATACACAAGGACATTTGTGGAAAAAACATTGTCAACACTGTCTTTTTATCATTCACCCTTGAGGCGCACGTACGTTCTTTGAGTTATTCTTGCCATAGATTTGCTAATGTTTGTATGTGTGTCTTTCTGTGTATGCTAAGTGATGGAGCCAATTTTCCAGCTGTCAGCAGCCACGCGGCGAAATGTCAGGTAGGCGCTGTGTTAATCCATGTCTTTTCTGCCCCAGGGAGCGAGGTGTGTGGCTGGGCTTGAGTGATGTCGACTCTCCAGGCAAGCTGCGCTGGGTGAATGGCTCAGAGGCACAGGAGGGAGAGGAGGGCCTGCCGCCACGTTCTCCAATCTCCCGTGGAAACGTGTGCGTGTCCCTCGATCAGCGTGGCCAGACCAGCTCACACCCATGCAATGCCAAGCGGGCCTACATCTGCCAGTACAGTCCCCAAGGTAGGCTCCACACACTGACACATGAACACAAAAACATGCAGTCGCTCAAATGCCTAGAAACCCCTAATCAGAGGAAGAAAATGAAAACTGTGGCACAGATTTGATGCAAATGTATTTTCCCCACATCACCCCGTAAATGTAATTTCCCCACATCACCCGTTCCTTATTTGTTTGGGCAATGAGAAGATGATGAACCTTCTTCACTATGAATTTTATGTAAATTAAGGTGCCGCACAAACAGACATAGAAAGGAAAAGCAAACAGCCTCCTTCACATGTAATCACAAGCACTAGACTGGCTTCCTGAAACACTATTTATAACTAGATCATTAAAGTAGATTGCTCAACATGTGAGAAGCATCCAGAGTCATTTTCTGCTTTTTGGTTGCATC
Source organism: Chaetodon trifasciatus (assembly GCA_037975065.1). Lineage (NCBI taxonomy): Eukaryota > Metazoa > Chordata > Actinopteri > Chaetodontiformes > Chaetodontidae > Chaetodon > Chaetodon trifasciatus. Next base: position 1,601,522 of record JBBMOE010000076.1, read on the forward strand.
AGAATATTATGGCAAAACAGCATCTTAATATAGTATTGCTGATTTGTTTCTGTTAAGAAAAAATTTTCAGAGCAGGTGAACAGCAAAGAATAAAAACAATTCTAAGTAATAATAAAAATAATTAATAAATAGTAAATATCCCCATTTGTCATCATTTCTGTCTGTATATACTGGATTTGTAAAGGATTAAATCATAAGAATTATTAAGATGTCCAAGGGCCCCTAAACGCTGTAGAAAATAAGCAGACTTCACCGTCATTTACAGAACTCATATGTCGCAGCTGGATACCTGTTCTATAGAGGTGGAGAACATATGATTGCTGTGGCAAAATTGCTGCCATCTGAATGTCCTAACACATAGTACAATGTATTTAGTGGCCAACATAATGTGGGTGAGTCAGTGTTAGAAAAATGTTATGAAATAAGCATAATCACCAAGTAAGTGTTACTGAATGTAGGCAAAATAACAAGACATTTACTACCAGGAAATAAGCTCCAGTTTTTCTGCTGGCACTGTTAAACTTATATTGTTCCAATTGAAAGGTCAGTGAGTTTAAGGCTTTCTCATTTAAGCTTTACCATGAAGTGGAACATGTCCTATACGTCCACTGAAAGTGTTTGACAGGCTCAGATTGTTACTCTGAGTGCCCAAAATTATGGCAAGGATCCCTACAGAGATAGACCTTTTTGTTAAAGAGTAAGATCATTTTAGTGTAACCAGAAAAGGCTCTTTCATCACTTTCCTCACAGCCACCAGACTCCACTGACAAAAATGGGAGTTGCTGGTCTACCACTGCCTTGATTGGTTAGTTTGTTTGTGTTATAGTCCAACTTTGGTGTTTTAACTCACTAGTCTGAATTAACGTGTTACAACACATTAGTTTTACACATTACATTGCAGCCTATTTCCCGACTGCCGCACCAGTCTCAAAACTTTTTTCACCTATGAGTCATTTAGATCGAAGAATATGTACAAATAGGCCCTGGGTTTAAAAATGATTAATCACCCTTTAACAATAGTTTTGATTGGTCTCATTTGTAACAGTGAGGAATGCAAAGGCTCCATCATTTCTTAGAAACTGCCTCCACTACCTCTCTCCTCTGTACCCTTTTTAAATTCAAATTTGTCAGCTTGACTTCACTCTGTTTCTGCCTCTACAGTACGTGTTCCAGATGCAGGGATCTACATGGTGGGCCTGGCTGTGTTTCCCTCCAATAATCATTTGCACCATGCCCCGCCTGCTCCGCTCTCTACTCCACGACCTCCCAGCGGTGGCGTAGAGGTGAGGAGGAAGTCTCAGCTCATCGTACCTCTCTCCTCAAACTGCTTTTCATTAAACTTTCTGACTGTTTTTCTCACTTTCTTCCACTCAGGTGCTGTTGTTCCCAGCTCTGAGCTTTTTTCAGGCAGGTCGTCTGTCCTCCCTAGAACTTGTCACTCAGGAGCTCAGCTCTCAAATCCACGTCCGATTCCAGACCTACAGACCTCACTGCCATTATCCCGGCCTGCACCTGCTGCTTCCCAGTGAGTGAAACACAGGACCACACTCGCTCACACACACACACACACACACACACACACACACACACACACACACACACACACACACACACACCAACACACTCTAAACCATCTGCACATTCCTGGTGAGCATCAGCAGGTGTTGCAATATCTACAAGCCACCTGTGTCCATACCTCCAGTTAGACAAAAACATCCACACACACACACACACACTCACTGACCAGCCTTGTCTAAAATTGTTAGGTCGGCGAACATGAAAGAAATTTGAATAGAGACAGAAAGTATGGCAAAACAGGAGAGGACGGAAATAAAACCTCCCCGAGCCCTACCCGTCCTCATGCAGACACATGACACGTGACTGCAACACAGCGCAGCACGAGCCACAAGTAACTGAAACACTTTCTGTGTTTTTTTTTTCATTTGTCCACTGAGACATGGGAGCAAAGCTGTGCAATAGACAGAGGAGCAGAGAGCGGATGCACTCGAAAGATGTGAGAAATTTACAGAGAGGCAAGCAGCTTGTCAAAAACATGAGAGCACATTTTTCTGTGAAACTTTGAATTCGTAAATGCAGCAGCAGAGGAGGAGATAGCGGAGATCCTGAGATAATGCAACTGGATTATTAATTACTCAGATAGCAAGTTTGTTGCTTGGAGTATATCAATCCAGTACGCTAATTATGTACACACACACACACACACACACACACACACACACACACACACACACGCAACTTTTACATGCAGACTCCCCAAGTGCACACTTTGATCATCTCTTTGAACAAGTAATTAATTTCTTAGATCTGCAGTTTTGCTCCATTATGCTTGTTAGATATTAATACTGAAATCAATATACTAGATCCAGTGGTGGTAAGTACAATTTTTAGATACTTGTACTTTACTTGAGTATTTCCATTTTCTGTGACTGTATACTTATATGCAATTACAATTCAGATGAAAGTATTGGATTTCTTACTCAACTGCATTTAATTTACAATTATAGTGACCCCAGATTGTACATAGATCTATATGATCAGCTTGTATAGTATAATACATATACATACTCAGTTACTCTTTCACCACTGGCTGCATCAATGCCACTTGGCTCATTTTCTGACCTGTGCTCTCCAGGTTAATAAGTGATTAAAATTAGATGCATCTTGTGTCTCAGGTTGTGGAGGTTCAGCGTGTGCTCCGGTGGCTGTTTGTGTCCCCAATGACACCAGGAGCAGTGATCCACCCTCTTGCCCCCAGCGAGAGCAGTGGTGTCCCTTCCAGCACCGGTGCCTGCCCCTCTCTAGTGCCTGCCACCCATCTTCCTGTCCTAACTGCACCCAGGCTCACCGCCTGCCCGCTGGGTCGCTGAGGCCCCGATACACTCTGCAGAACGAGGTGGTGTTCACACTACCAGCAGGACCAGCTGCACACGTCCTGGTGAGAGAATTTATGTGTAACTTCCAGATTCAAGCTTTGGACTGAGCAAGTAGTTCATGACTCACAGCTTTTGTGTTAGGGTATGTGGATAAACCGTTAAAGGATTGCAGGCCTGCCTGTCACTGCAGCAAAAGCAGGCAGATGAAATCCGATTCAATAAAGAAGACACTTCCTATTTGCAGACAAAGTTGGGAATCAGCAGTCTTAGTTGTTTTCCTGATCTGTGTTTGTCTTAAACTTAAACTCTCTGGATCGCTGTGTCTCCCAGGTACAAGAACAATTGGAGGACCTCCTGGTTTCCCATGGTGATGTCATTGCCCTGCAGCACGACGCCGGCCCCGCCTCCCTTCTCCGTTGCCAGTCTTCTCCAAACTCACCCTGGAGGCAGCCTGTCTTAGTCCTCAACCAATCAGAGTGGTTCTGGATCAACAATACCAGGCAGTCAACAGACACCCCTGCCAACCTCGACGCTGACCCTCTGCCCGACCCGGAGCTCGATGTGAAGGCGCTGGTGGAGGATGGTGAGGGAAGCTGGCTGGAGGAAGTAGTTTGCCCTGTCAGAGTGCTCTATGTGGGACACAGTGAGACTCAGCTGCAGGGAGCACAGCTGTCTGCTGGTCTACCCCGGCCTGGGCTCTACAGCCTGCTGGTAAGACATCAGAGCTGCACAGCATGTCTTATCCCAGCATGCATCTGACATATTTCAACATATTTAAATGTCTCTATAGAGAGACTAATGTATCGAAATGTATTGCTGTATAAATGATATGTCTGCACCTCTTTTTGTCCTATGTTGGTAATTCTGTTGTATTATCAAAATAACTGAGACAGAATCTAATTTGATAAATTCCAGGTGACCTCAGCTGAGCCATCATATCCAGCCTCAGCGTCATGCCCGCTGCGGGTGGTGCCTCCTCTGGGCTTGACAATCCTCCACCCCTCTCCCCAGAACGGCACTGTATACTTGCAGCCCAATGACACCCGGCTGCTGCTCCGCGTCCAGTCTCGCTACGAGACGAAGGCCTCTTGGCTTGGCAGTAATTGTAGTGTGACCTTCCAGTCAAACTGTCCCCCGGAGTTTTCTTCCAGCCCGACGCTCTGTCGGCCTGGCCCAAGCTCCAGCTCTGGGGTTGAGGTCGCAGAGACCAGCCTGTATGCAGTGCTGAATGTGAGCCTGGGGACAGAGGAGCAGAGGAGTCCAGTGCAGGTGGAGCTGGAGGCCCACAATAATGTGACGGAGGCCAGCCTGACTGTGGTCGTCCAGCTGGAAGAGCCACTCAGAGGACTGATGGTGCAGCCGCACCCTGCACACAGGGTGCTGATGGAGTCAGTGGTGGTGAGTGTGTGTTTGTGCTCATGTGTTTACTTCACTGGTAGTTGTGTTAAGAGACCATATTTGATATTGATGTTTGACAACCGTCTTTTTTCATCATGTCCTTATATGTGTATATATGTGATTGTGCATGTTTTAGAGCTACACAGCATCAGTTCTTGAAGGCACCAATCCCACATTTAAATGGACGGTGGATGACAAACCCTATTTCACCTATTACAATACTGTCCTCAATGTAATCTACCAGCACGCTGCAGTCTACAAGCTCACAGTAAGTTTCTGTTATGTTGCATTCATGTCAGAACACTAATTGTTTCGATTAAATTCACGTGACAGATTTGTTTTTGATATCTGGCTTTTGCTCTGTTTTTTCTACCTATTCCTTCTTGATCAATTTGATATTTTCTGTTAATTACATCTGAAAGAAAGAAATTGACTGTAGATGAAAGCCTGAATACATGATTTTGTGCAAATGCAGTATGTCAGAATTAGTCAGCACAACACTCCCTGTATTGCTATAAAGTCATGTTATATTCGGTTAGGTTAAATTAGAGTCTACAACTAACAATTATTTTCACAATCAATGTAATCTGCTGATTTTTTTTGTTCTGTAATTGTTGGTCTGTAAATGTCAGAAAACTGTGAATGATCACTGATGAATCTACTAGAGACCTTAATAGATCACATAATATGTTTGGAGGTATTATTATCGCACCTCATTGTGTTGCAACACAATCAAAGCGAATATGGTACAGATGCAACACAAGACTTCAGCTTCTTACCAGTTGTCTTCAGTCATCTTATCGCTCATGTGGCGTCTCTTCCAGGTGACAGCCATGAACCATGTCAGCACCCTCACAGAGCATTTCAACGTGACCGTCGACCGGCTGCAGCCTATGACCAACCTCACAGTAAAGGGCGTGCCAGATGTGGTTCCTCAGGGCTCCACCCAGACTCTCACCACCTCTGTGCTTGTCGACATGTCTGTGGCTGCCACCATCCGGTATGAACAGTGGGGGGAAGGATAGATAGATAGATAGATAGATAGATAGATAGATAGATAGATAGATAGATAGATAGATAGATAGATAGATAGATAGATAGATAGATAGATAGATAGATATCATAAAAAATGTCAAAAAATGCTTCATTTTTTCTCTTCTTCTCTCTTTTGTTTTTAAGACTGGGTGAAAACACAGTGCATCTGTTTGTGTTTGACTGCTCTTTTCTTCTTNGAGACACATCACGGCAACCCCAGAATCTCACACACCTACTGGACAAGTGGGAACTACCTCCTCTCTCTGCTTCTTTCCAGTGGGGCAAACAAGATCACCAAAGCCAACTTTTTCAACTGGGTGTGTGTGCAGCCTTCTTTAACCAACATCAGCCTTACCCTCGAGAAATCACACTATGCGGTTGGGGAGGAGATCCAGTTCCAGGCCAGAGCTGAGCCAGAATTTAACTACAGTTATCAGTGGGACTTTGGGAGAGAGGAAGACCTTGCACTCGTCCGTGGTTCTGAGAATATCGTGACAACATATAAAAACCCAGGTCATTACATGGTGACAGTCATTGTCTTCAATAACATCTCCACCACCAACACCAGCGTTGGGATTGAGGTTCTGATGCCCACAGGACCAATTGTTATTCAACATAATGGTACCAAGTACAATAACCTGACCCTTAGAGTACCGTACACTTTCACAGCATCTTCCTTGGCTTCCAATGTCACTTATGTCTGGGACTTCGGAGATGGAAATTTGCTTACAGGCCAGAACATCCTCCGCACCTACAACATCTCAGGGAACTACAATATTACATTGACAGCAACCAACACAGTTAGCAGGAATCACACTACTTTACCTGTTGCTGTGCTTGCACCAATCTGTGGATTGTCTGTTAATGCCAGCCTAGTAAATGTGCCACTCAATGCCTCAGTCCACTTTGAGGCCCAAATGGAGGAGGGAGATGGTGTCCGGTTCTCTTGGATCTTGTGTGACCGTTGCACTCCAATCTTAGGGACCCACACCATGTTCTACACCTTCCGCTCTGTTGGCACTTTCAACATCATTGTGACAGCGGAGAATGACGTAGGAATGGCACAAGCAAGTATCTTCCTGTTTGTCCAACGTGAGCTGGAGGGGCTGCAGATTTTAGCAGAAGAGGAGATTGGAGGAGGAGGAGGCACAGGACTGAATGGTTGCTGTTTTGCTACAAACCGTGTTCTCCACCTTCAAGCAGGATTAAAGGAAGGAACCAACATGACTTTTGCTTGGAAACTCATCAGAGAGCTAGACCCTGTCAGCTCAAGCTTCAACATAAGCGGCAAAACAGTGGAGGTCAATTTCTCCACACCAGGCCCATGTGACATCTTTCTCCAGGCAGCCAACCTCCTGGGCCAGCTGTCTGTCAACAGAACCATCTACTTCCTGGAGCCAGCCGGAGTGGTATACTTGCAAATCAGTGACAACCCAGTTGCAGTCAATGCTGCAACTAATCTGACAGTATTGACTACTGAAGGCTCGGACCTTCAGTATCGCTGGTCTGTGAATGGGGATGCTCTGCAGTGGAACAAACCCTGGAAGGCCCACACCTTCATCAGTCCTGGCCTAAAGCTAGTTACTGTGGAGGTCTTCAATGACGTTAGCTCAGAGGTTGTGTCAGAGATGGTTAGTGTCCAGGAAGTCATTTCTGGGCTAACATTTTCAGCTACTGATGTGACAGAGCAGAGTTACGTAGCAGCAGGCGTCAACGTCTGGCTCCAGGGTGAGGTACTGACAGGAACCAATGTGACATGGACATGGTTGTTGGAAGGAAGAACAGAAACAGGAAGGAAAACCTCTCTGATTTTCCATGAGCCAAAAACAGCCATTGTTACTCTGAATGCCACCAATGATGTCAGCGGGCAAGTGGTTTCCAGAGAGTTCTTTGTTCAGGACAAAATTCAGGGGTTAGAGTTGAGGGCAAGTAAGAACATTGCAGCAGTTGGTGAGAAAGTGGAGTTCACCATCTCAATGGCAGTGGGCTCAGACGTTCGCCTCATCCTCAGCATCAGCGGAGATGCCACTGTTATCCTTCAACCCAACCAAACCTACATCCACACATTCAGCAGGGTGGATACATACATGGTGAATCTCACCGCTCACAACCAGGTAAAGTCAAATGAGATGCATTACATTCATTATAAGGGCATGAAATTGAGATTTTTTGGCTGGTCAGTTTTCATTATTTTGATGTAGAGTACAAAGTAACAAACACTAAAGCCATCACAGCCATTTCAGAAGTATAACATGTATACATTTTTACCAAATAAATTATTTTCTGTTTTTGCCAGTCTGCAAATAAGTTGTCTAATTACACAATTCTTGGTACACACAGTATCAATCTTATGGCATCACTGTAAATAACTTCAATTATCTGAATACTGATCTTTACAGAGAGGCCTTGACATGTATGACATACATAAATGTTGCCCCAAGCATGTAATTGTTGTTGTAAAGTTGATATGTGGAGTGTTCTGAAAATGTCAGACTACTGCACCACCACCCAAACCCACCTACCAATGGATCTGAACTGAAGACACTTAGAATAAAGGGATGAAAGCAATACGTACACTGCACATCTTCTACAAGAACATATGCAGTCAGAATAATTGGAATCACATAAACATTTTGCTTATGGTGGTTTAAGCAGAAATGATTTGATCGTCACTACATTACTCTTTTTGGCATCAACTCAGGTGTCAAGTCAAGCAAGATAATTTAATTGAACTAAGACAATACATGTTGTTTGATGTGTAATATGCAATATTACAATCCAGGTTAGTTCCAAGAGGCGGCACCTCCAGGTTGAGGTGATGGAGCCGGTGCATGGACTTTCTATCCAGGGAAGCTGTGCAGCAATCCCAGTTGGTGTAAAGAGGTTGTTTGTGGCCAACATCTCGACAGGCAAACCTGTTAGTTTCCTGTGGACCTTTGATCTGCACCACCATCACCAGGCATCACATATGGGCAAAGAGGTCAGATCACTTCAATATTTGGCCATTATAAATATTATGATATAATTATGACATGAATATCACAATATAGCAAACAGATGTTAAGCCACAAAAATGGTGACGTGCCTCAATGAATCTGACAACTCCAGGTGTCCTACACGCCAGAAGAAGCAGGTTTATTGACCATCTACCTGAAGGCCTTCAACGCACTGCCTGCTCAGAACATCACCAAGCACATCCTGGTTCAGAACCTGCTGACGTCTGCTGTACTGCATGCAGCCCCGCAGGACACTTTCATCAATAAGACAGTGACCCTGAAGGCCTATGTCACACCCAGATCTAATCCTGTGGAATGCATGTGGAACTTTGGTGATGGTTCTACTCCTGTTCACACCAACACCACAACTGTGGGTTATGAGTACAGACACCCAGGACACTACCTGGTCCAAGTATGTTTTTTGAACTTCATCATTCCATGTACTCTATAGATCCATTATTTATTTGTTGATCCATAAAATATGAGATTTGACAAGTGCTGCATGTGAAACCTTGGCATCTTCCAAGTTCTGTGATTTCACCAACTTGTGTTTTTTTCCTGCCAGGCGAACTGCAGTAACCTGGTGAGCTGGGTGTTGGCCCAGGTGGAGGTCAATATCAGTGTTTTGGAGTGTGAGGAGCCAGAAGTGCAGGTGGTTCAAGCCCCCCGCCTGACCATCTGGCGCTCCCAGCCCACTTTGGTGGAGGCCAGTGTGGACCTGAAAGGCTGTCTGCGCTACGGAGCTCAGTACCTCTGGCAGATACTCTCGGCACCCTCTTGTGATAATGACAAAGACCACCGTATTACCTCTGGGGTGATGACTCAGCCCTCTCAGTCTGTGCTAGTTCCTGTAATTCGCCTGCCGGTGGAGGTGGATGTGCAGCGGCTGCAATTGTCTTTGCCTAAGATGACTCTGGAAGCAGGGAACTACACCTTGGTGTTTTCTCTGTCATATGAAGACGTGCCACTAAGGAAAGCTGCCTGTGTGCATCTCAATGTCATGGCTGCCAGGTCGGTGGAGAAAAATTTGACGTTCTCTTGTGGAGTACATCCTTTATCCCCCTTTATTTATAGTTTCTAATTTATTAATTCATTCTGCTTGTGATATGCGGTTTGATGCAGAATGACATTGGCACAATAACCCACCCAAAATGGAGGCCTGTAAAAATGGATTCATAGTCCTTTGTGCTCCTCTGGAAACATAGTCCCTAAGTGAAGACAGCATGTTTCTCACTGGACCTTACTCACTGCAGTCATACATGACAATATAGAGATAACTTCCATTTCACCAAAAAATGTACTTAATGCCTTTTATTGAATATAGTACAAACATAGTACATAGTCTTCACTTCATGTATGAGTCTGGACAGGCATGGATGTAAACTGCAAGTTGCTTGGCTGACTGGACCAGTTTATGTTAATATTAACCCTTTTTCATGCCAGGCTGATGCCCATCATAGAAGGAGGTACCTACAGGGTGTGGTCAAGGACACAGGACCTGCAGCTCAGTGCTGAGCAGTCGTACGACCCCAACATGGAGCCTGACAACCAGTCCCTACTCCGCTACCACTGGGGGTGTCAGAGCACTTCGAAGGTAAAGACAGATATGAAACAAAAGTTGCTTCCACACATTATGACTGAAAAAGAGTTGGATGAAGTTTTTCTCGTTAAATTGGCAGTTTCACAAAAATAACACAAACTAGCAGCTGCTCAGGTTTCCATACATTGCAAGCATAGAGTTATCATTCAGACAGCACTATATAAATGTAGTTGGATTAAATGTCTCCAAGTACAGGAGGACTCAATGGAGTGCAACCAAGTTCTTTGCTGCTTCTGCTCCTGTGGTTAGACAGGATTGTCTTTCGCTATATTTTCAATATTTGGCTTTGAGTCTAAGAGAAGGAAAAGAGTGATGAATTGTCAAACCAAACTCTACTCTGAAACATTTTATTGGTAGTTTTTTAATGGTGAATTCATAAGACAGAGTTTGGAGTACAGATTGATTCTGCAAAGGAGACTGTGGAAAAATTACGTAATGGTCATCTGGTCCCTAGTACTGTAACTGCCATTAGAGAAGCTTGGCAGCGTCGCTGTGAAGAGGAGAATTCAGTTCAGGACAGTTTGTGTGCCTTTTGAATGTCGAGGGTCTGCTTTTGTGTGTGTGTGTGTGTGTGTGTGTGTGTGTGTGCGTGTGTGTGTCTGCATGTGTTTGTACTGTACATCTAAGCAGACAGGCATTTAAAGGGTTATGTAACTGTTTAGAGATAAACTCTGCAATCCACAGCTGGTGCTTTGCTCCCCACCCTGATAATTACACACTTGCACATACAGTAAACAACATGCACACTTAACACACACACTCACAGCTGTGTAGCACTGCTGATAAAGAGAAAGAAGGACACCCATTTCGATAAGAAAGAGCGAAAGTCTTGCATTCCAGTAGAAGGACTCAAAGCTGAAAAGATTGAGAAAAGGAGTTGACAGACACACACTTGATCAGATGTCCTACACTGTCCTGACCTTGGATACAAATACAACCGTAGGAGATGATAAAGTTGGTTTAAAAATGAAGTAGAACTGAAAAAACAATTGTGACCATTTTTTTTTGTTGATCACCATTAATCTTCATAAGATCTGAATTAATAGTAAGATTTCAAGAATGAAAATCAGAAGCAGTGTGTTTATGGTGAACAGACTATTGTTTATTTACTAAAGTCCTATTTGAAATTACATTTTTTGTTTTCTAAATACAAAGTGAGTTTGCTGTTTTAACAATACAAGGATGGCTATTCCATTGTTTAGGGGCACAAAAACCACAAAGCAGATTCATTTTATACAAACCATGAGACACGAGAAAGTAGTTTTATTAACAAAACAAAACATCTGGTGGCACGGTGGAAACATTGTCGCCTCACAGCTAGAAGATCCCGGGTTCGATTCCCGCTGTGGGCGCTGGTGGTGTGTCTTCCACCGTGCCTTTGGTGTCTGCTGCTCGAGGAAAGGAGCCTTTCTGTGTGGAATTTGCATGTTCTCCCCGTGTTCACCTGGGGTATCCTCCATAAAAATATACCCCCACTAAAAACAGACAAGATCACCACCTGACCAATGGTGACGAAAAAAGAACTGGGTCCCAGGGCGCCGTTGTTGGCTGGCAGCCCACCGCTCCTGGTTTGCCGCGGAGGAAGGACGGACGATGGATGGGTCAAATGCGGAGAAATGATTTCACAAAGCATGGCGTGTGCATGTCCTGTGCATGTAGTGTGTGTGATAAAATAAAGTAAGTTTCTTCTTTTTCTTCTTCTTCTTAAAACACTGTTAAAATGGCTTAATTTCTGCTTGCAGGGTGCAGAGCACTGCTCCAGTCTGAACTTCGGCCTGGGCTCCAGAGGTCCAATGCTGGTAATCTCCGGCTCCGAGCTAGAGGCGGGTGTTGAATACACATTTAGACTGACTATCAGCAAAGACGGCATGGCACCAGAGTCCACCACACAGACTGTAAGTGCCCATGTTCACCGGCACACACAGATACATACAATACAATAATACAGTTTGTTCATTTTTTTTGGTTGGCTTTTTTTATCCTTGTATATCTATTTTTTGAGACCGACACTACTGTCAATATTTGGGAGTTCTGTTAATGATATATCAGCCAATATTAATTGACTGACATGTCATTGACACACACACACACACACACACACACACACACACACACACACACACACACACACACCATACACACATACACATATATATTGAGCCGAGTACTACCATTGATATTTCAGTAATGAAGACAGTTCTGTGCTGCAGATTCTTGTTGCTTACCTGCGATAAGATGATATCACATATATATATATCAATCTGTCTAACTCTAATATATATACACCTTATCATAATTACTATAAATAGTCAGTGCAATTGGGAGCCTGTACTCATGCCGGCAGCCCTGTTTAGGGCTATAGTTCTTAAAATGTTTTTTTTTCTATGCCCTGTTCAACAGAGGATAGTGTTATGTGTTACCTCTTATCTCACTCTTGCATTAGAAATGATTTGTCACTCAATCAGACTCTTGCCCTTGACTGCTAGAGGAAACTGCTGTCAGATTAGTGTCTCTCTCTGTAATTTGTGACGCAGAGCAATCAGAAGGCACATCTTAACAGTGTGGAAAGGACTGTTCACGGAGCAGCACAGTGAAAGATGTAGTTGAAGCAGTGGCTGTGTTTGTTTGGCTGTGCACATATGAACATAGTAAAGAGTTATTGATGCCACAGTGAGGATGTACAATTTTTCAGCTTCTATTTGGTCATGCTTAATTACCTGTGGATAGATAGATGTACTGATAAATAGATAAGAAATAGTAGAATATAATAAATTCATCATGTGCATACGTTGTTAGTGTACATACTGCCTGTGTGCCTTACTGCAGATGTGGAGAGACTTAGATTGTTGTCAGTTCAATATCTTTCAACATGTGTCACTTGAGCTTTTTGCAGAGCTTCTATCTCTCTGTGCTCATTTCATAACATCAACCATGTTACTCACTGTAATGACAATAATCACTCTCTACCAATAATGACTGCATCATTTTCTCCCAATTCTCAAGTTCTCAGCATTCCTTTCTGCTCAGCTTTTGTTTTGATATTTCTTTTCAGTGATCAGAAGCTCAGAAACCGTGAACAATAAGCTGCCAACAAAACACAATGTGTTTATGTGTGTGTGTGTGTGTGTGTGTGTGTGTGTGTGTGTGTGTGTATGTGTTTGTGACAGGTACTCGTCCAGAGTGGCCATATTCCCATGGTGTATCTGGAGTGTGTGTCCTGTAAGGCCCAGTCCATCTACGAGGTCAGCCAGAACTCATATGTCTACCTCAGAGGAACATGCACCAACTGCCAGGGCTTTCACCGTGGGGTAAACATACAGACACACACACAAACAAATCCAAGTCTCTGTCTCACAGCAAAATGAGGTCACTGCACCACAGAAGCGACAGTGAAATCAACATTTCCAGATCCTTTCCTTCTGTCTCCTCCTCCTGCTCCACCTCTCTCCCTCTCTCCTCTATTCAGACTTTCTCTGGGATTTGTGATGCAGGCAGCAGTGTGTGGGTGTGAGGATGAGGTCATTGTACAACTGGAGCCAGAGAGGATATGATTGGTCCTCAGTAACTCAGGGAAACGACTTGAAAGACAAAACATTTGTTGAGTCACTGGGCCTCAAATTGCAAATACCAGCTGACTGCGCTCAGCTGTACTCTATATATAACATAAGTCTCTATTTTAGAATTGCACTGTACTTCACTTTCCAGACTGCACAGAGTAGTTTTTTTTTTTAGGTTTGTAGTTCTCACATATATGTATGTCATCGTGCAAGTAATAGAATATGATTGGCTGGAATAGAAACTGCTTGAAGTGCACTTTCCGTCAGCAGTATCAGACTCCAGTTTTTATGCTTCGCTATACTACCTGGCTGCTGACTGTACTGTAGCTTCATATTGAATAGACAGACATGACAGGGATATCAATCTTTTCATTTAACTCTTGGCAAGAAGGCCATTAAGTGTATTTCCTAAAATGTTGAACTATTCCTTCAAACCTGTTTTATGGCCCCAAAATGTGCGTCTCATCCTCAATCTAATTACCCCTTTTTCAAAACTTGCTACCCAGGACAAAAATCACACTAAAAGCATTAAACCAGGTCAGTTATAGCCTGGTTTCTGGCCCCCATGAATCATTTGTCTACTGCCCGTCACTTTACTCCTGGCTCCAAATGTTTACTTTATATTAAACCAAACACAATAAGGCAAACATCAAAACAACTTTAAAAGGGAAACTGAGCTGTACTTACCTTTAATGAAAGCTTTTGCGCTGGCTAATTGCTGCTCATTTAATTAATTAGTGCCTTTATATTTCTGAGAAACTCACTAAATGTAGCGTGCTTTTAGCAAAATTTTTCTCTCTATGTCTGTCAGCGTTGGAGTGCCATGACGCTGCAGAATGAGACTCTGGTCCTAGACTCGTCCTCCACCACCACAGGAAGTGACGGCATGAACCTGGTGCTGCGGCAGGGCGTCCTGCGCCATGGAGACTCCTACATCTTCACCCTGCATGTGACCGATGGCAGTCTGGACGGCGAGGGCGCCGCCTCCATCACTTTGCACCACAATATGCCCCCGGCTGGTGGGGAGTGTCACCTGACAGGGGGAGGGGAAGCGGGAGTGGAGTATGGGGATGGAGACGGTGAAGGCTGGAGGATACGCACACTGTTGGACCGGGTGCACTTCAACTGCTCAGGTAGCAAGAAGGAAGGCGTGACCTCACTCTCACACTCCTTGTTTCCAGAGTCCATCTATTACTCCTCATCTGTTTACATCTGTTAGTTCACACTTGTCTTTGTCACATTCTTCCCTGTAGGCTACAGTGATCTTGGGGTCTCGGAGACTCCTTTGCTCTACAGTTTACTGGTGACGCGCTGCAGAGAAGACTACTGCGAGGACTTCTGTGTGTACAAAGGCAGCAGCCCGGAGCACTCTGCCTTCCTGCCCCCAGGCTTCGGCTCCGCCCGACACCGCGTGGCCGTATCCATCACAGTGGAGGACCACCAGGGAGCTGCCATCACTGCGCTCAACAAGTAAATACATTTTACTGATTTGTTTGCATCAGTTAAGCAGCAGTGAGGCCAATTAAAAAAGATTCAGTCCTTCAGCTTTTTTTGTTTACATCCCAAGCTACTGCAGCCAACTAAGCCCAAACATTACCAAAGTTTTTCTGAGCAGTAAACCTAATCCCCATCATCTCTAAGGTTTTTGTTCTGTTGTTAACTTCTGATCTTCATGTAGAAGTAGAAAAGCTTAATTTCACCACAGAACTTAACGATCCAGTGTGCAGGATTAAGGGCGATCAGCAGAAATGGAATGTAATATTCCTAACTATGTATAATGAGCTGAAAATAAGAATCATGTTTGTGTTACCTCAGAATGAGCTCTTTATCTGAGTCTGCCATGTTGCATTTCCATGTTTCTACAGCAGCCCAGAGCAGACAAACCAAACACTGACCCCAGAGATTACCTACAGCATTTCTCCTTCTCTTACACACTTGGAAAGGGAGGGTGAGGCAAGGGCTGCTCAGTTGGTTGCAATCTGCAACTTTACAGCTTGATACCATGAAATCTTACACGCTGAACCTTTTATATAGTTTAGCTCTTCAGGGAATTACAGTTTTGTCCCTTACAGTGGATTTAGCCTCTCTTAAAGTAATTATTAAATTGTTAGGTTTTCTAGCAGCAGCTCTTGTAAAAGATAGGAAGAGTTGAATCCTTGTCTAAAAACTAAACAAATACAACCAAGTATCAGCACTGGAGAAAATATTTCTCTGCTTTTAAGGCGAGCTGCTACGTGACCCAAATAGAAGCATCAGTCAAGCTAAGAGAGGTTAGTTCTGGATGTGGAAGGGTGAGATCTGGAGCACAGGGTTATAAAAAGGAAGACTCACTGTTAACCTCAAACTACAGCGACATTAAACCAAACAAGAGTCTCTACAGCCCTGCTGTATGAAACTGCACTTAGCATTGTTGGCTAACATGCTAACATGCTCACAATCGCGGTGCTAACATGATGATGATGATGATGATGATGTTAAGCAGTTATATTTGCCATGTTCATAGTCTTACTTTAGTCTTAGCGTGCACACATGAAAAGTAAAGTTCATCCTGAGAGCAGCAAAGAGTGAGAGTGCTTTGTGTTTTCTGTCCAGGTCCATCGAGGTCGTGCTGCCAAAACCTCCCCCTGAGTACAACAGCCTTCCCCATTGGCTGTCTGAGCTGACAGACACCAAACTAAAAAAGCTTCTGGAGCAGGGAGACTCCCAGAGGGTCCGAGAGTTATCATTGGCTCTTATTACAGTCCTAAATGAGGTAGGCCTATCCACCCAAAATCAATGAATATATTTATCAGTCCAATCATACATAGATAGATAGATAGATAGATACATAGATACATAGATACATAGATACATAGATAGATAGTTTATTCATCCCCAAGGGAAATTCAATACCTGAAATCTGCTTACACCTGTAATTACCTTCCAGTATGAGCAGACCAGGGAGTCGGTGCGGGTGTCCCGAAATGAACGCGCTCACCGAGTCAGAGTCCGCAGCAACATCACCAGAGCTCTGACCGCGCTAGACCTGACCACTGTTAACGACATCCAGCAGACCTCCGCTGCTTTGGCTCAGTGCACGGTGAGCAGGATGAGAGGAAGATGATGTGTGAAGAAAGGAAAGAGGGCCGCAACAGAAAGATGTGCAATTAAAAAAGGATGTTGATAGAAAAGAAAGAAATAGCCTAGAAAGCAAACAAATGATCAGTTGTGTGTGTTTTCCAGGCGGTGAGTCGAGAGTTCATCTGTGAGGAGTGTCAGAACAGCACGCTGAACAAGCTGGAGTCCATGCTTGAGATATTGCAAACTGACACCAAACAGGGCACCGTCACTCCCACTGAGATAGCTGACAACATCCTGAACATCATGGGTAAGAAAGTTTGCTGCCTCTATATGCATGAGTAGTTCCAACTCTCAGATCAGTGCAGGCAGCAACAAGTCATTTAATCATGCGTGCTTATTGCTCAGTGGAGAGTAATGCATTTTCATTGGTGTTGCTTATAATTAGATCACATATTTTGAAACATAAGAGACCACAAGAAACAAAAGGTACTTATTCTATAAACTCTAAATCAGTTTGTCAGCCTTCTTGCCATAAAGGGTCTTTGTATTCTGCGTTTTATGTTCTACAGGATAGAATCATTTATTTCAACCAAACGCATATTTAAAGGAAAAGAGAAAATCATCACTTGTCTCATCTCCTCTCGCTCCCTCCAGGTGATCTGATTCATCAGGTCAGCCAGTCAACATCCCAGTCTTACCTACAGCCTCCCTACGTGGATTCCCCCTCATCCTCCTTCACCTCCTCTTTTTACTCCTCTGGTGAGGAACAAGGAGGCACCCTGTTAGACCCCTCACCCTCCTCACTGGAACCACACCCTCTGCGAGTGGCGGCCAAGGCTTACAGCCTGTCCTCAGTCCTCATGCTGATCCTCATGCACGCCCGTGTGCTCAATGAGGAGCCGCTTATCCTGAGGGGAGCTGAGATCGCTGCCACAGGGAAACTGGCAGACCCCCAGAGCCTGCTCTGTTACCATGGCAACAACAGTCCAGGTGGGCTTTGGTTGTTATGTTTATGTTTATGTGGGTAGATTTACGCATTAAAAGTTGTAATCACTATAGTTTCTATCAGTGTAAAATTTGCTCCTCCTCTGTCCTCTCCTCTTTTACCAGAGTGCCAGCGGTTCTCCATCCCCCGAGCTTTCAACAACAGTCTTGGCAGAGCTGCTGCAGGAAACAGCATCATGCAGCTACTGTTTCAGGTAACATCACAACGAGAATATGTAATATGATGGAAACTACTCACTGGAGTACAAATTTCTCCTTTTCAATTTTCTCTTTAGAGTGGTGTCAAAGAATTTGGCAGCTTGACAGCTGCTGGCACCCAAGTCTCTCATCAGCATACACTCATAGAAACAACTCATCTGAAGTGGCCTCGTATTTGATATCTTTCAGACTTTTTCTGCCTCACTTCATCAGATCTAATTTCCTCCACTTTCCCTGCTGTGTTTTACTCTCCAGGTGGAGTCCAACCCCTTCCCCTTCAACTATGTGGCGAACTACACTGTCTCCACCGAGGTGGCGTCCATGGAGTTCCGCACTGAAAACGGCACCCAGATTCCTATCTCTGGACTGGATGACAGTCTAGCCATCACGGTGGCCATTAACAACGCAAGTAGTGGAACAGAAGCAGGTCCTGAGGGTTCTGGCACTGGAAGAGTCCCCACAGCAGAAGCTGTTAACATCAGCCACTGTGACTCTGTCATTGTGACGGTCAGCACGGGAAACACCAACAGGCAGGCAGGACTGTTTGTGCAGCTCAACTTTACCTCTCTGGAAGGTGAGTGCTCACGTTCAGCATTTACATACATTACCGTCTTTCCTCAAATAATAATAATAATAATAATGATCAACCCAAACAAATAAAACCTGTGTTTCTGATAGGGACCAGGGCAGAAAAACAAGGGTGGATAAACTCCTAGTGGATAAATATAAATTCAACAATATAGTCAGGCTATTTTCAACGCTTTGTTGTTTAGGATAACTCATTTTAAGTGTTACTATCTGATCCCAGTCATTATATATCATTGAAAGCCAAACTGTATTTTGTAGTAACATACAAGAATAAGATGGTAGTAGATACAGTACATTTGAAGTGCCATATGGGAACCTTGCAAGTAAATGACAATAAAATTGACAAAATTGAGAATAAAAGCCTTGTCAAGAAAGTAAGGGTTTATATCAACTGAAATGCTAGAAGGCTTTTACTAACAGATAAGTGTTAAGCTTGTATTATAAGGGTAATGCAGTAACTTTAACAGGGCGAACAGTAGTGGATCAAAACCAGGCTTCATACTAAAATCTTACCAATTATACTTATACAACAGAGGGAACCAGAAATAAAGCCCTGTCTCTAATACAAGCCTAATTAACTAAAGGCCTGATACCTCCAGCAGCTGAGGTTGTTGAAGGCGCTGGTCACGATTTGAGGAAATACAGTACATAATGTGTTCAGTACAGCAAACACACCCATTGGTTAAGCTTACGATATTGTGTTGTGTTTGTGTGTGTTTGTTGATGTGGAAGGCACTTTAAAGGTCTAGTAGTGTTGTGTTGGGCTTCACAATGGGCTGTATTATAAAAGAAGTGGATTATTCTCACTTTCATTTCATTTGTATTGTCATAATGTGTCCAAGCAACTGTGATGATGCTGTAATTTTCTCTCAGGGATCAATAAAGAGCCATTTTGTACTATTTTGGCACTCTTAATAATTGAAGTGACTTCTAATGCTGTTTCAGTGCCAGATATATAATTATGAGTCTGTCTAGTGTTTAATTGCAGCATGACAGATTGGCTGCATGAATGGGCTTGCCAACATGTAGCTATGATATGGGCCAAAAAGGGATATTACATTCTATAGATGCATTAATATGACAAGTACAGAAAGGTAAAACAGAACTCATTGTACTCTCTTTGTGATTTGTATAACTGCTGGCATGGGTCCTAAAAGTGGTTTGATAAATAGAAGCCTAATTAGTTTCTTTATTCATACAGTTTTATGCCTTTGTTTGTGATTGTACTGACCCACTTGCATTCCTCTCATTATATATTCCTTTCCCTCTCCAGATGCCAGAGAGAAGGATAAAAGAGAAGAGGGTGTGGAGGAGCCATACATCACAGCATACCTTCATTCACATGAACGACCCAATGAGTTCAACTGCACAGACAGAAAACGTATCACACACAGTATGACAAGGGGGCAAGATCTTGATCACAGGAAATACACCTTCTTCCTGTCGCCAGAGTAAGAGCTCTTGTTCATCCACTGCAGAATTAAACAGAACTATATACTTTTGTTTGTAGCAACTGAGGGCCAAGGTCAGGATCCCAGGTCAGCAAACAGTTCATTTGGAAATGTGTTTCTGTACAATTTGACCACAAAGAAATTCCTTTACCTGTGTCACATAGGTCCTGCGACACCACACTGGACTACTTTATCAACGTGAGCACGGCCTGCAGCCCTGGCTCTCAGCCTGTGGGTGTTCATCTGGAGGTTGGGGTGTTTGCCTCTCTGTGTCAGTACTTCAGTGAGAGTGAGAAGCAGTGGCGGACAGACGGCATGGTTCCCCTTGCAGAAACCAACGCCAGCAGAGCTGTTTGTCGCACTAGGCACCTCACGGCCTTTGCTGCAGGCCTGTTTGTACCGGCCAATGCCATCAGCTTTACAATGCCAGTCAGTATCAGAAAAACAAACACTTTGTTGTGCCCATGCACCAGATGAACACACACTTAAACTGTTTCCCTTCTCCTTCAGGAGCGTTCTGGAGCACCAAACCTGGTTGTCCTGTTGGTGTGCGTGTTGGGATTACTAAGCTATGTTGTGGCAGCAGCTATCTTGCACAAACTGGACCAGCTGGATCTTCGTCGGGCTGGTGTGGTTCCACTCTGCGGCCGAGACGGGCTCTTTAAGTATGAGATCCAGGTCAAGACCGGCTGGAGCCGAGGGGCTGGTGAGTTAGCGAGGCAACACTGTAAAACAGCTGGTAGGTTGGTGAAAAGTATGCACATTTGAGTCATTTATAGCTCAATGGGTATTCACAGAACTAAACTTACATACTACTCTATCAGCCTGAATATAGGCCTGAAAAGATCAGCTTGATTAAAGGCCTAGCTCCTTTTGCAAGAGCTTTAAAAGAAGAACTCTGAATAATGCAGACAGATGTACACGTCTAATACTTTTAATGTGTACATAAAATATAATAAACATGGAAAACTGCAGAGAGAGAGTTTAAAACACAAACATTTCACAGGCTGTGAATGAGCAAGCCTCCTGTATCAACTTCGATTTCTGTAAAAAGTAAATTTTTTGTTGTCAGTGCTTTAATGACTAGAATAGTAAGAACTATGATACTGTAAATGAATGTTGATAGGAAGGAGAGTCGGTGCAGACTTTACAATGTGAGGAAATAGTCAATATAATGAGTCTCTCTCTGTCCCTCCAGGCACCACGGCTCATGTGGGAATCAGTTTGTATGGACGCGAGAGCCGCAGCGGACACCGCCATCTCGACAGCAGAGGAGCATTCACACGCAATGCTCTTGACATCTTTCATATTGCCACGGATACCAGTCTGGGCAGTGTCTGGAAAATACGAATTTGGCATGACAACAAGGGTACGGATTCACATGAGAGCTGCGGTCTTTGTTTGGCCAGCTGATATTTGATCAAACTTCTTGTAACCATCATTTCTTGATGTTCCCTCAGGTCTGTCCCCAGCATGGATGCTGCAGTACATCTTGGTCAAAGACTTGCAGACAGGAAGCAGCTACTACTTCCTGGCTGAGGAGTGGCTATCAGTTGACAATGAGAGAACTGATGGGCGTGTAGAGATTGAGGTGGAGGCCTCAGGTAAGAAACTATAACCAAACCATCCACAACAAGCATCCGCTAATGGTGCATGTGTGTTTGTTCACTCCGTCGTGTTTCCTCCTCTTTCCTTCAGAGGAGGCCGTGCTTCGTCAGCTGCCTCGCCTTCTGCGGTGTGAGCTGCAGAGGGCGCTGTGTGAAAGTCACCTATGGCTGTCGCTGTGGGAGAGACCCCCCCGCAGCCCTTTCACCCGACTGCAGAGAGCCACGTGTTGCACTGTGTTGCTGCAGCTCTTTCTATTGGCCAACACTCTGTGGTACAGCATTGTGGTGGACAAGAGATACAGGTACAGGGACATCCTTTTTAACTGTCTTCACTGCCCACCTGTCTTTGTGTCCACATTACAACCACTGACTTGTTTGACATTTGAATACCATCCTGCGCTGCAGCCAGCGGGCCGTCTCGAGGTTTGCTTCATTAAATGGAGAAACGGTGGCAGCCGGTGTGGTGACCTGTCTCGTCGTCTACCCTCTCTACCTGCTCGTCTTCACACTATTCAGAATGAGCCGCAGCAAGGTAACACAAACCTGCCCTAAACTACGACAGTCAAGGTTTTAGTACTTCCCAAAGACCAAGTGTGAAGCTGAACATTTGTCTTTGTGTGTGTGTGTGTGTGTGTGTGTGTGTGTGTGTGTGTGTGCGCGTGTGCGTGAACATTAGTGTGTGTCTGTGGAGCAGGTGCCACCACAAATGGACCAGGAGTCAGTGGAAATTGATGACTTCCTGGACAACTCCATGGCTGGAAGTTCCTTCCTCTTTTTCAATGGCGAGGTTGAGTATCACAAGAGCACACTGGGATGTTCAGCTGAATGATGCATGATATGGTTACAGATGCTATAAAGTATTTTTTTTACTTTATTATGGGATCAATATTAAATTAGAATAAATCCCATGGTTTTTCCAGCCTAGTGATTAAGATAAAAATAAACGGTGCAGTCAAGCAAGGAAACATTTTCTGCTTTTCCCTTGTGAGATCATTAGTCTCTCTCTCTCTCTCTCTCTCTCTCTCTATCTATCTATCTCCCTCTCTCTCTCAATGCATCCATCCCTCTCTGTTTCTCAGACCAACTCAGAGGAAACCAATGTGGATTTGCCAACTCCATCAACCAAAAGGTGACTTACTCTGTTGCCATGACAGTACTTGTAGAGATGAGATGTAGATAATGCACTTTACTTACTAGAAGATGTATGCCAAACAACATGTAAATGTCAGCTGTCTTCAAAGTGAAGTTAAGAGAGATTTGAAGAATAAAGAGCATAAAAGACAAAAAGACAAGGATGAAAAGAGTTTTTGAATTAGAATATTGTTTTAAAAGAGCCTGAAAAGATCAAAAGTGTTTTTATATTTTATATATATATCTCTGTGATTTCTCTCCTGTCACAAAGCAACTATAAATCCTTAAGCCATAATTGTCTCAGCAGTCCAGTGTTACTACAACATAATTATCACCCCCTGAGAAACTTGAGCTTTAAGAGAGACAGAAGAAACTCTGAAGACCATCAGAGTAACTTAATCATTTGCTGAAGGCCAGACACAGCAGACAAAAGCATGTTTTTTTTCATGCACAAGTCAGTTTGGAGATTGTAGTGGAAAGAGACGTTCAAAATACACATTTAAGTGTTCAGATTTCTGTTCTGGAAATGTATTCAAATACCATGTAATTAGCATATTTAGACACTTGTAATATAAAAAATAATTGTCTGGATCTAAGTAATCATCTGGGCAAGTTTCATGATCTGTTAGTTGAAATGTTAACCCTATTCACCTGTTGTGTCTTTTTTTTTTTTTTTTTTTTTGTCTAAGAATGTGGAATTTTACAATGCACATCTCTGAAGGAGTTTTTTCTCATACTCTGAGCTAGGAGTCTCACTTCAGTAACACTTAAATACCAAACATTCCAGGTTTATTCTTCTTCTTATTCTAAAGGGTTTCATACAGGGGTTTGTTCGTATGTTCAACAGATTTCTGATGTGGAGATTAATGCAAAGTGGTTCATCTTTAATTAGATAATGAATCATTTGCACATTTCAGCAGGAAATTTCAGAATTGTTGTCTTCTAAGTAATCTAAGTAATCAACTGGGGAAGTTTCATGGTGATATCTATTGCTATTAATAGATATTTGCCCTCACACTACATAACAATGCTCCCACTGTCTATTTCAGTGTGGAGAGTTGGGGCATGGCAGAGGAGGAGATGGAGGACAAAGACTGGCCAGAGCTGTTGAGTGATGTGTCTGTGGTGGGAGGGGCAGGGCATGGGGCAGGGCTGCCCAGGCTGAAGAGGGGTCAGGGGAGCAGGCACCTGGGCGTCGACATGACCTTTAACCCTGATGACGAGGAGGGGACTGACCAACGCAACAAATATTTCACTTCCTCAGGTAAACGAAGCAGGGAGGAGTCTTCAGCGACAGCTCCACAGTTTATTGAGAACATGTTGAGCATTTGGTTGTATTACTACACTTTCTGTGTCAAAGTTCAAACGGTTGCTTTTCACTCACAGACGAGGATCTGATCAAACACATCTTGACAGATGGACAGAATTTCTTTCCCCAGGCAGATGAAAGTGAGATGGCCGACCTGTAAGTCTGATCTCTGAGCGAGAGATTTGATCATTTTTCACTGGCTTTTTCACCAGCTTTACTTGGAATGTTTGTGGATTTGCTCAGGTTTAATTTTATTTACATTGCCTGTGTGTGTGTGTGTGTGTGTGTGTGTGTGTGTGTGTGTGTGTGTGTCTCAGGTCGAGCATTTTCGGAGATAAGACTGAAGTGATTCTCCTCCAGAAGCTGAATGAGCCTCTTCCTCTAGAATCTGTGAGAAGAGACCCACCAAAGACTGCTTTCACCTCAAATACAGGTGTGTGTATATACATGCGTGTGTGTGTGTGCATGTGTGTTGAGGCGTCCTGTAAATATAAGTTTGAATTGTCAATCAAAATTCATCCCAGCACTCAGAGCCCGTATATATCAAACCTCAAGAATTACACTTAAGAATTGTCTAAAGGGCCAATTTCAATATTGATTTTGGAAAAATGTTTAAAATCAGCTCAAAAGGAAAGAAAAATCAAACCAAAGCGGAGCAGGAACAAAATTCTGTCGCTGGAGTTCAGTGAAAATATTTAACAAGGGTCTTTTTTTTTTTTTTTACCACATTTTACATAGTAAGTCTAATTAATTGGAAACCAAATGACTTCCAGCTTTATTGTTGTTGTTGCAGCCCTGATAAATGCAAAAAAAAAAAAGTTTTATTCATAAGTTTGCAAGTAAAATCAGAAGAAAAACTAGCGTGTCATTTTAATCTCAGTCAGTTTAGTTTCTCAGGGTGTCAGTGTTCTTCTGCTTTGGTTCAGGATTTTTTTTTTATCAAGCAAAATAACAGCAAGGTTCTTGTTTTTGATTGTAAATTGAATGCAGGTGCAAAAAAAAATCTTTCCTCTGCCAGTTCCATGAAATGTTAAATACCATCACAGCAACAAAGTCATTGTAAAAGATCTCCAGATCAGACTTAAAAGAGCATCCGAAGGCTGTTTTCCTCGTCAATCAATTATGTGCAAGCTGTTCCGCTGTTGCTCTGCGTGCTTCGCTCTCTGGATTGGTGACATGGGACACATGAATCTTTTTTTTTTTAGGACAATACTTTAACTCTCATTAGGTAATGAGCAAACTTTGATGGTTACTTGTAAATAGGATAGATGAGGAATGAGTAAAACTGTGTTTCTGCTTCCAGTAATGAGCCCAGTGCTGGCGGCTGTGTGTCTGGGATGTCATAGCTATGTTCTGATGTGAAACCACAGTATATGCATCGTGCTTTCGTTTTGCTGCCTGAATTTTAATAAACAAAACAAATCCTTTCTTGTTAGAGGAAAAACAAATTGAAAAGCCACTCTTGACTCTGCACCGGACACAAAGTTCTTAAGACGGCATTTATTCTTCTCTGGGCAACTTGATGGATCTGTCAGTCATGTTAGTCACTGAACAAACTTTGGAGTTTTTGTGGATACGTAACGAGACTGGAACTTATTTTCTCTTCTGAAGTGTGAAATGACTTTCAAATACTTTGTGTACTGTGAAAAATGGATTTACTTTTCTGTTTTCATTTATTGCCTCTGGTCTTTCATTTCACTTTATCAGTATTTCCTCTCACACATCTCCTTCTTCCTCCCGACCCTTCTCCTCTCTGCTCTCCAGTCGTGACAGATGTGTGTCGTCCCAGACGGTTTCCTCCCTGGTGTGGACGAGCTGCCCTGTGGGGCAGCTGGGTCGGGATCGCTCTGGCCAGTGTTGTTTCGATTTGGGCGGGCTACAGGTTCAGTCAAAGCATGGCCATGATGTGGCTCATCTCCTGCTTTGCCAGTTTCCTGTGCTCCTGCCTGCTGTTGGAGCCACTTAAGGTATACACCTGTATTCTCAGATGCTCCGTCGCACACATACATGCACTTGTCTAAATTCACAATGTGTTGCAGTTTGGTTTTTTTTTATTTAAAGTTGCACTAATCAGTATTATTACATTACCAATGGATCAAGTAACTATGTGTAATTGGAACGATATTACCTGTTTCAGTGTCTTTAAGCTCGTAGTTTTGGATTTACAGCCTGCAGCTTTATTGTTCTGGTTCAGCTCCCATCAAGCACATTTTTGGCCACAGAAGGCACAGACAGCTCTGACACCCGTTGTGCTTCAAACAGCCATGTTAGATACTAGCTGGTGAATATAGCGGAGCATTTACCAGCTGAAGAGCAAAATATTTCCCTCAGGAATTGGTAGAGATCAAAAACAGAGCTTAAAGAGAAAATACATCTCTAAATGAAGGCTGCTGATGCTCTGAAGCTGCTGGATGTGTAGATATACGATGGTCGCCATCAGAAATCAAGTGATCCATGTTTAGAGAATACATAATCCTGCTGCTTTTGTGCCCCTGAAAGATGTAAGACGAGTTCAAGATGTGCTGACTGAATTTTGTACTGCAGAAACATTCTATGGACTAAATCCCCATTTGGCTTTGGTCATGTTAGCTGACTCACTTGAGCTTTTCCTCTTTCAGCTGACCAATCTGAATCTAAATTCACCGACCTCTTGACTCCTCAAAGAGTGTCCAAACCCTAACTGCCCCCTCCTCCCTCACTCTGTCTCACAGGTGTTGTGTGAGGCAGTTTACTACGCAGTATGTGTGCATCGCCTGCGTCCAGAGGACCAGGATGTGCTGGTGGAGTTCCCCCGGGTGGAGAGAGTGGTCCAGCGGGTGCACAGAGTAAGACCACCGCAAGGCTTTGCTCTGTCTCAGGCTCGACACCAGGCCCGCAAGGTCCACATGCTGCACACCATGCTGAAGGTGAGTGAGAGAGAGACGGATGAGGTTAGAGAGATGGACATTGTCTCTGTGTTGTGGACATTTAGAGCTCTGTTTCTTGTTTGCTAACTTGTTTGAATTGTTGGTTTTCTTTTTCAGAATTTCCTGGTTTACATGTTTTTCCTGTTGGTGGTTTTGCTTCTCAACTACTCTGACTCAGCCAAAGATACACACAGTCTGAGACTGCGTACTCAGCTGCAACGAGCGCTACACACACCCGATTACCATAACATCAGCAGGTACACACACACACACGCACACACACACACACTTGTAGAACTTCTGCCCTACAGTGGAGATATTGTGGTGTCCAGTCAATGGGAAATTGTTTTTTCAAAAAAGTGAACTTTGGCTTTTTTTATTGGTTCCTTCTGCTGAGAATAACATCTCATACTTCCTGCTTGTCTGCTTCTAAGATTTACTGATTTTTTTAGGCAAACACAGTGTGTCTTTGGAAAAAAGAACAGAAAAATTTCTGCTCCCATGACTGAGTTTTTCTCTGGTGTGCTCTTGAGAGTTTACCTGGATGTGTTGTTTTAGTGTAAGGAGACTCTAATCAGCTCTCTAATACATATATGTGTGTGTGTGTGTGTGTGTGTGTGTGTGTGTGTGTATAAAATATACAATTATATATGATATATGATATAATTTTACATAGATTTAATTCTATTCAAATGTTCTAATTCTTTCTTTTAGCCGAGATGATGTTCTGATGTGGCTGAATGACTCCCTGTTGCCACGGCTACTGGACGACTCCACCCTCCTGAGGGACACAGGAAGTGTGTTACTCGGCACGCTGAGGCTCCGTCAGATCCGTGACACACAGGGTGAGATTTAAATGTGGTCGCTGTCTCTGCCTTCGTTGTTGACTCAGTGGAAGCTAAATATTTAAAAATCTGAGGCTCCTCTGATCTGACAGAAGACCTTGCTGACTTATTGAGTCAGTACACATGAAACATTGACATTTTTTTCTTTGTTTCTTTGTGTCTGTCTTTCTTTGAATAATATTGGGTCAACTGCATAAAGTTTTTAATGTTTAACATCTCAGGCGCTCCAGCGGACATTATTACTACCATTTCTGAACACCTATTGTTGAACTCATTCTCTTTCATGTTTGAATTGACCCTTCTGGGGGAATAGATGAATTCAATTTGCAGTTGAATGTCTGATCTTGTTGAACTTTACTATTTTTCCAGTTGCTGATGGTTCCAGTATCTGGGCAAAGGGCCGGGTTACATCTATCCCTAAAGACGCTG
The DNA here is from genome assembly GCA_037975065.1 of Chaetodon trifasciatus. Classification (NCBI taxonomy): domain Eukaryota; kingdom Metazoa; phylum Chordata; class Actinopteri; order Chaetodontiformes; family Chaetodontidae; genus Chaetodon; species Chaetodon trifasciatus. Next base: position 1,629,531 of record JBBMOE010000076.1, read on the forward strand.
AGAATTTTACTACATTCAGAGCTCGCGACGTGAGCTGGTAAGGAAAGGATTGAAAACCTGGCTGCGACGAGGCAGGGGTTAACTTGTAGATCAGATTCAGTATCTATTTAAGATCTGCTCATCTTTAATGTCAGTGTCCTTTCTCCTGTGTCTCCTCCCACTCATCTTTCCAGGGTGTGGCGTTTAGGTCAGATGGGGGTGAATAACAGTGCAGATGTTGTCCAGCAGCTGAACAGAAGCCTGGAAGAGTCCTCTTCCTCCTTACAGCAGCTGCAGCAGCAGCACTGGCTTGACTACAGGTAGTGAATGGGAAGATGGGACTGAAAATAGTCGAAAAACTACATAAAAAAAGGTCAAATTTAGAATCTGTCATATGTGGTATTATTCTCCCCTCCCACCCCACATATTACAGTTTATGGAAATTTATTTTTTAGACTTTCAGAGTGCTCACTGATCTCACTACCAGGTTATTCCAACGTCCAGGGGCCAAATGCAAGGGAATAGAAATCAGGCTTGATGTGCGAGTGCACACAATTTCACAATAGTGGAATAAAACAAAGTCAAACTTGTGGTGCTATAAATCTGGAGTGCAGTTTGAGTCTCCCTGAAGAGCATTTTCTCTTACAGCCTGCAGTCATTAAAAAGCTGCATATGAAACATTAAACGTGAAAATAAAAGACAGAAAACAGGCCAGTAAAGAACGTGCTAAGAATGTGGGCTGGCTTTCAACAATTGTTCTGTGAATAATAGCTGATGGTACAAACAAAACTTGAATCCTACCACATTTGGTGTTAGGTTGCAGGTTTTCTGAGGGGAGCAACAGAAAGCCAATAAATAGAGGGTGTTAGAGGTATCTGACAGCACACTTAACTGTGTCTTTTGAACAAAAGGGAGTAGGAGTGCTTTTTATCTCTCATATGAAATGAAACTTCCTGTGATAGAAACGCCCAGCTTAACTAAGATAAATGAAATATGAAAGTTGGTTCCAAAACAGAGAGCTAGCCAAAACAGACAGTGAAATCTCTCGACTCCTGATCTCATCACAGTCCATTAAGCGTGTGTTTGTGTGTGTGTGTTCATAGGACCCGTGCAGTCTCTGTCGAGTTCTCGCTCTACAACATCAACACAAACCTCCTGGCTGTCTTCTCCTTCCTGTTTGAGTTTCCAGTTTCTGAGCGTGCCCAGTCTAGCCTTGACCTCATTGTCATCACTCTGTGGCCAATTACAGGCCTGGACCTGCAGCTCCTCCTCATGGTAACCCCAGGCAACCCCTCTGAGACTGTCACTGATCACAAAAACTGCTGACCACCAAGACACCTGAATCCTCTCCTCTGTCCTTGGCTTTGATACAGTTTCACGTTGTGGCCTCCTGTTTTCCAGATTGTCCTCCTCGCCCTGGTGCTGTATTTCCTGGTGCGGGGCATCTTGGGCTTCCTCAGAGAAGGCTATGCGTACTTACTGTCAGCCTGGAGACTCCTGGGCATCTGCAAACTGGCTCTGGCAGCATCTGTGTGCGGGCTGCACCTGAGCCGCTGCACCATGGCCACGCAGCAGTGGGCGTCATACCTGCAGCGCCCGAGGGACGCCTTCACAGACTTCTACCCGTTGGCCAGACAGAGCCAGATGTACACAGTCATGTCTGCAATGCTGCTGTTCATACTGGTGCTCAAGGTAAGAGAGAGAGGCTATCCTTATCAAGAAGTGAAGAGATTGGTTAAAATGCAAATATTTGGACAAAAGCACATAAATGTCCTGTAAAGACTACAATCTTAGAACAGCTAGAAGTGATGGACAAAACTATGAAATGAGGCCCAAGTTGTAATATACTGGAAGTTTCCATTCAATGCCAACGGAAAATCATTTTTCATGTATTTCTGAGTTGGTTTGCGCTCTGACCCACTCCCTCTCTGATCATCCAGGCGTCCCACCAGTTGCGGTTCCTCAGAGAGTGGGCTGTGTTTGGCAGAGCTCTGCGGCGCTCAGTCTGGGAGCTGCTGGGAGTCGCCCTTGCGTTACTGCTGTTGGTGCTGGCTTACTCACACACAGGACACCTGGTCAGATTCTTTTCTCTTGTCTGCTCCTTCTGTTTCTCTATCGCTGAGCCTCTCCCACACACACACACATACACACACACACACAAACATAGACAAAACATGCTTCACTGTCATGCCTTCGAACCTATTTCTGCAATACCAGTTGGCAGAATTCCCCATAAAGCTTTACTTTAGCACAGACAGGATAGCACAGCTTCATATATGCTGACATTCAGCCTTACTGAAAGATGACAGTGTGACAACATATCTGAGTTATATGAGTTTAAAATATATAATGCTTGAGGAAAAGTCTTAAATGATGCATATAATAGCACGCTACCTAGCAGATTAGTTTTGACCTTATTTAAGCAGCATGTTTCCTTGAGGTATAATCTCTCGTTATGAGACAGCTCTGCCAGAATGGAAGCATAATTATCTTACATAAACTAACATGAACAGAAGGAAGAAGAGCAAGAAGAGGCGTAAAAACAGAAAATGGTTTAAAACACGACAATTAAATAATGGATTTCATAATGATGGGTAATTTGGGTAAGAAGAGTGTCTTCACCAAAAGTGCCTTACTTTTGGTCATGACTGATGGTCTTTTTAAGCAAGAAAGTGAGAAACCTTTAAAAGAACAACAAATACTGAAGCTCTAAATAATCAGGTCCAATTTTCACTTGTGCATATGCTAAATTTATGTAATGTAAAATAAATTGGTCTTTTTTTCTGCCTCTGCGCCTGCAACATTGGTGGCATCCATATTTGAAACACTGTAGTCACCATCAGCTCATTGGTTTGCTGATATTGATCTTCAGGTGACTGTTGTTGCTCCATGTGATGAAGCTCTCTATCAGTCCTTTTGACATATCTTCCATTTCACCAAAAAATACACTTAATGTCTTTCATGAAATCCCTTCAAAGTCTTCACTACATATATTATATGTATAAGTTACATATTATAAGGTACTGCTTTCACTGTTTTTGATTTGTCCAGTATTCCCTATGAAGTACTGCAAGGAATCAGCTGTTTGAAACATTTCTTCCTCCATCTCCTTCACTCCAGCTCTTCCACTCTGTAGTGGACGGCTACGGCAGTGTGAGCTCTGCCTGTCTGTCTTTGTTGGGCGCCGGTGGACGTGGTCTCCTATCATGGCGTGCTAGCTGGATGACTACCGGCCCCTCTAGCACCATCTCCTCGCTGGTGTTCCACGCGAGCTTTGCCATTCTTCGGCTGGTGTTGCTGTGGTTGGTTACATCTGTGTTGCTGAGGAACTATCGGCGTGCACGAGCAGAGCTGTACCGTCCAGCTGTGGATCTGCAAGACTACGAGATGGTTGAACTGTTCCTCAGAAGACTCAAAATGTGGATGGGTCTCAGCAGGGCCAAGGAGGTACACGTCCTGTTTAATGTCCACAGCTGCTGTGGCTATTTCAGGAAGAACACAATAGTTATACCTATTCTTATAAAGATTTTTATAAGGACAAAATATTAAAGCATTAATGGTAGTAGACAGTCCATCAGTGGCTATGTTTCTAGAACAATTTAGAAAGATACACACACTTTTCCCCTAATCTTCCATTCTTTTTTCCTCATTCTTTCTCTTCTTAGTTCCGTCATAAGGTGCGTTTCGAGGGCATGGAGCTGCCACCGTCCCGGTCGTCCTCCACCAGCGACTGTAAGTCCCTGTGCTTACCACCGCTGGATGGTCCTGACTCCCCTCCCACCCCAGACAGCGTTGACGCGGGCTCTGAGGCCTCGTGGCGCCCGGCCTCCTCTAGCCCCTGCAGCCTGACAGAAGCGCCGGGGATCGGTCTGGGACTCGGGCTGGGCCTGGGTTTGGGGCTCGGTCCAGGAGTGGTGATGGGAAGTACCAGTTGGAGGGAGAGAGCAGAGACCGAAGCCTCTCTGAGGAGGCTCCTCCCCACCCTGGATGCCCTGCTGCAACAGCTTGACCGTGTCACCGTGGCAACAGAGGATCTGTACCACATCGAGTGCAGACTGGAGCGTGCCCAAAGGAAGAGGAGGCATAGAGGGAGGGAGAGAGGAGGTGCTGGTCAGGGAGGGAGGAGCGAGGCAGGACAGAGAGGGAAGGGGGAGGACAAGGACTCTGCTGGATGGAGAGAACGAAAGAGTGGCAAAGAAAAACACAAAGGGAGCAAAAAGGGGAAAAAGACGGATAAAAGTGAACTTCCAAAGGACTGTGGAAACACTGCTGCCAACCCCAAAAAGACTCCAGCAGCCACACATGTTCCCTTTTTAAAGCCCGGACCAGCTTCTGCCACGACACACACACCCGCCCCTCAAACAGCAACCAGACCTTCAGTGAGTGCACCTCCACCTACACCAGTCTTAGATAAATCTGCCTCTGACTCCTCCTCCTCTCTCCCCGTCTCATCAGCAAACACTCCCCCTTCCCACATCCCACTGACCAAAACACCCACTGCACCTCCACCTACCCCTGCAACTAGCCCTTCCTCGCCCTCTACCCCTGCCCCCACACCCACTAGCCGGGACTGGGACCCCCCCACAGAGAGAGAGGCCCTCCCTTCCTCCAGTCTGTTCAACCACCCGGCTCACACTACCACCATTCCTACACGCAAGCGAAAACGCAAACCTCCACCCCTCAAAAACAAGGTGCACCCCAACCTAGACAGACATGCCCCTGGACACCCCAAATCCTGAGGACTCTGGATAGATGGACAAACAGAGGTGAAAGGTGGAGTAAAGAAACGCAAGAGTGAATGTCGGATAAAGGATGAGAGGAGGACGGGGACAGCAGGTTTTGTCCCTAGGTGCCCCTCTCTAAAACCGAGCAAAGGAGAGAAAATAGTGGACAGGAAAGTCATAGAACCAAGTACAAGAAGGAAATAAGAAGAATCCCAGAGCAGAGGAGCAGTTTGAGACATTGAAAGATGAACAGAAAGCAATAAAATAGGACTTTGCAGGTTTATGAGTCGTGATCCGTCCCAATCCCAGTTCAGTTCTCTCAGAAACAAGGTGCAGGTCACCAGATGTTAACTGAGCTGGTTTTGTCTGCCACATGAAGGTCAGCATTGAAACCAAGGAATACTCCTGCTCCTTATTTCCCTGGACTAAACCTGACCCCCGACCCCACGTGACCCTGGAGGTCACTGACAGGAGCACACGGACGTGCTCACCTGAGAACTTTACCAGTTGAAAGCAGACAATGCAATCAGTCTTTTTGTGTATCTCAGAAAATTTTGTCCTTTTTTTCAGTTATGTTGTCTGTCTACATATTTTTATATTTTATATTTCGGTCACCATGGGTACTTTTTGTGGCCTGTCTGAAAATAGTCATGTTTTATGGACCCACAGATATACGCACATCCACATATACACATGCATAGAAATAACACTGTAGGCACAGATGTGCTAATTGTAACGTGCCACACATTTCAGCCCACTGAGGTACAAGCGAAAACAAAATTGAGCATACACACACACACAAGCACACATACACGGTTGTTGGGATCCCAGCAGCCAGTTCTTCAGGGTGCAGATATCACCATCCTCTCCTGACAGGACAAGTATGAAGAAATGAAAAAGATAGAAGGACAAAGGGAAGCTACACGTAGTGACAAGAAGGAGGTGTAGCAGATGGTTGTAGTGCAGAACAAAGTAGCACAGGAGTGTTGGTAAGAAGAGGGAAAGAAGACAGATAAAGACGGTGCTCAGTGTAGGAGTTTGGTTGGAGATGAAAGTTGAGGAAGCAGGAAGGATTTCACTTATACATTACTGAACATTTATCTACACACACGTTCCCCCATCATAAAGCTATAATAACTCCCAGTCTGATTATCTTTTTAAAATGTTTTTTTTTTTTTTTAATGTGTTGTTTTCATTATGGATGTTATTTGAAAGCACTTTTGTTCTGATGTAGATTCTTGGTGAGGCGTGGTGTAAAGTAATAAGCTTGGTGTCCCAAACCAATAGAGAAAGCTTCACTCATACTGTATCTTAACTATAAACGTTGCCAAAGCTTTTGCATCATTTATGCAGTGTTACCATGCCAAGTAATTCATTCATTCATTTTGTACTTAGCACTTTATTTCCTAATGGAGCTGATATCCAATGCCATATTTAACTCTTGTGTCAAGTTTTCATTTCATATCTTAACAGCTACATAATAGAAACATCCTAATAAGTATTATCAAGGTGTTGAAGCCATAGCGAGTAGTTGTGTTTGTACTTTCGCCTGCTCTTGATTTTTTATGTCCTGTTTTGATCAACATACGTACTTCTGTGTCCAATGGGCAGATCTCAGGGACCCCACCCTTTTCCCCAAAACCTGGAAGAACCAGGAAATCTAGAATTGGGGGGCAAAGTAGGTGTTTTCAGTAATCTAAGAATCAAAGAAATATGTATTTCGAGGTGAAATCATGCCACTGACTTTGACTTCCAGCCTATTTTAGACTTCAGCTTCCTTCTTCTCTCAGCCAAAAACTGGGAAGTTATGTGTCAGCGCTCTGTTTTCGTGGGTTTTTAGAAGATATGAGAAAGGGAAGATGTTGCAGAGGTACTGACGGGCATACTCAAGTGTGATTGAGACCCCTTTTTCTTGCTCTTCCACTCAAACTCCAACATTACACAGCGTAAAGCAAAGCACCAACACCCTAAATGATTTTATTTTGAAACATTATCACACTTTTTTTCTGCCCAATAAGAGTAAGTTTCAGGATCTCACGAAAGAAAACAATTTCATCTGTGAGTGTACATGTCTGTATATATTGGTGCGTTGTGGTGTATATATTTTGGCTTTCATGATCAGTATTGTTTATGTGCTACAGTGGCATAAGCATAGGTCAAGCACTGGTGTTGCAAACCCCAAAGTTTTACATTTCTCCAGTCTAACTGAAGCACTACAGCCAAAGCTATCAATCTATTTAATATAAATCATTGTTCACAACATGCCACTTAGAAAGCACAGGTGGCTCAGCAGTCAACAGTTAACGCCTCTGCTATGTGTACGGTGCATTAACAAGATAGTGCCAAAGCTCGCCTTCTTGTCCTCCAGATGTCACTGTATGTTGTACCATGCATTTTGTTTTAAAACGGTGTTACATACATGTCTTTGCTCTTCTTTGTATCTCATATCTGTATTTTGCAGTTGCAGCACTTCTGCTTTTGCACTTGACAAAGTCAAATAAAGACTTTTGACTGCTGAACGTTGCATAACGAAATAGTTTTGGTGTCAAATAATAAAATCAAATGCTGTAATAGTCCTTCCCCTGATCTTTGGTACAGGTTTGTGGTCTGCAATCAAGGGGTCACTCAAAGAGCACAAATCCAAAACTTCATGTTCACTATTTATTCCACACACATATTTACACACAAACACAACCTGCTCCCGAATGTAGTGTTCTGTACAACTTTGCTCATCGCATGTTGCACATCAGAAGCATCGTGATTAGACCTAAAAAGTGCAAAGCAGTAGCATTTCAAAGATCTTCAAAAAATATGCAGAAATTACTGTCTTCACTTATCAATACTTCATCACAAAATAAGCCTTTATAACACCGTGAAGCTCATAAGGTTTCCAAAACAAAGTCCCAATTGGTTTAAGTCAAAATGAGTGTGTCATCCTGAATACTCCCACACAGACAGGTGAAAGTAAACTCACCTCAGCTCTAAGGCAGGTGTGTGCATGTTTGTGTGTGCATGTGTGTGCGTCTGCCCAGGCAAGAAATGTAATCAAACAAAATCAGTGAAATCATCCACTGTTGATACAAGTCTCTTCCTCTGCCCGGAGGCCTCTGGGTTTGCTGCTGGAGTGCTCTGCTGAAAGGACTTGTTCTGCTGAGTGTGTCCTTGGGTCAGAGAGATGCCGGGAGTCGAGCGAGACTGAATGTCCTCCTGGGCCTGAACCAGAGCACAGAGATGACAAGAAGGATGAAATTTATGAGAGGAAATTGAAAGACATAATGAAGTAAAAGTAGTGGCAGTGATCTTTTGTGTGCTTTCTTACCCTGGTCCTGATCCTCTTAATGTGTCGTAATCTGGCTAACCACTTAGAGGCATAAGCATCAGAGGGGTTGGCTCTGTATTGATGCACCAATGAGGCCATCTGTAGGTAGACAAAGTGGAGTGAATTTGTGTGTGTGAAGGTGTATGTGTGGCAAGGCGTGAGAGCAAGAGATAAGGGGAAGACTTACATTTGCATGCAGAGCCATCTGTCTGACTAACAGTGGAAGGTTGCGGTCTGAAACAATTTTTGCCACCGTTGTGTCTACTAACCCTTCTAGATCTGAAAGAGAGCAAGATAAGGAGTAAAAAGTAAAACAAAACACAGTGTGGTGCGAAACAAGACCAGCAAAAAGGCAGGTATCAGCTCACCTTTACGGCACTGGAGGGTGACCAGGTTGCACTGGTAATCGAGGGGTTTTATGATGACTTCTACGAAGTTAAACTGACCCTAATTGGAGGAAAAAGACAAGAGGTTAGAGTTGAAGTGCAAAATACATACTGCAGATTTCAGATGCTGAACCATGTATGCATGTACCTTAATAGTGCCAAGTTTGTACTCCTCTCCAGAGTCATTGTACACTACCATAACAAAATCGTTGCCAATGTGCCGCTTTTTGTTGCAGCAGCCCTTGTCGCTCTCCCTGTTTGGCATCAGTGTGGCTATGTGGAAGATAGCTGCACAGAAACACTTTCATTAATAAAATGTTGATGGCTGTGAAAAAGACAGAATGACTCAAGTACCATAAATGTCACTCTTTTCCCTGTCACACACATGCTTACCCTGCATGATGTCATCATGCCAGCAGTAGGTGAACTCTCCATCATCTCCATACTGGTCGAGCCCTCCGAGGAAGATCTGGTCAGGGTCGCAGTCTTTCAGATGGATTAATTTTCCCAGGCCTGTCAGGAAGGCAGCGTAGCGGTTGGAACCGTACTCATTCGACAGGATGGCAACCTCATTGCTAACCTGAAGAGAGTGGACATGAATGTGTTAAGTCAGAGAGTAAATGAATTATCTGAAAGTAATATTCAATTAGACAGCAATCAATGTTCACGTATTCTCACCTGACCAGCTCCTACAAACACCACTCCGATCTTATGGGTATCATAAGGAGGCATCTGGTCCAGAACCTTCACAGCGCGGTCAACCACCTAGCACAGAGAGCAAACGCTGTCAACAACGCTTTATGAAATTCACTGGAGCAGATTCCAGGTCAGCCACAGAGGTCCACTAACCTGAGTTTTGGGCAGCAGCAGTGGCTTGTTGGCTTCATTTCCAAAGAAAGGAGAGTGGTAGAGCTGGAGGAAGACAAAGCTAGAGGAGACAGAAAGAAATAGGCTGAGAGAGAAATAAGTGCTGGGCACAAGATGGAAAGAGCCTATATGTTGACCTTTGTTTATACATGGCATTTAAAACACAACAGATGTGTGATCGTTGGGCACTGTATTCATAAATATCTACATGCTGTAAGAATAAAACCATGAGCGGTGTATACACTATATTTCATTCCATGCAAGGCTGCGATTTCAGATTTTTCATCATGTTGAACAATCTTTCTATTTAAATCTGGGCTGTAATTAAAATTTTCTTGACTGGCAGGCTGCCACTCTGGATCACAGCAGTGGAGCAGAGATTAGCTTACAGACTCGGGGTGATGCATTGCATCACATATTTGGTAGAAACAGACTGCAGTAGTTTTTTTATGCAAATCTCAGAGTACCTGGGGCTCAGTCCAGAGATTTTCTCTGTGTTGCTGGGTCCGGGTCGACTGTGGTACGAGTCCCTCTCTGTCCTCCTTTCCCTCCTGGAGGAGGGGGCAGATACTGAGATGGTGTGACCCCGGGGTCGGTGGCCTCCGCTGGGAGAGATGGGTCCAGGTTGTGCTGGTGCTGCTGGGAACTCCAACCTCATCCTTGCTCCTCCACTTTGAGATGACACTACACCTGGGTTTTCACCCACTTGACTCTGACCTCCAAGTCCATTAACGTCTCCTCCTGTGCTTCCCTCTGCCTTCTCTTTCTCAAAATGAGACTGCTGGGGCTGAGGCTTGCTGTCTGAAGGTGCTCTGGGCCACGATATGTCTCCTGACGTCGTCTCTGACTCCAAAGCGGCCTTGGAGAAGGCTTCAGGTAAGGTTTGGAGCTCGGGAGATGAGCTGGACTTGTTCAGTCCGTGACCCTGGGACTGAGTGTGGGTCTGGAAGGGAAGCTCGGGCCCTTGGCTGCCTGGGGTGGAGGGTCCAAGGGTGGGCTGATCAATGGGAATCGCTCCCTCGCTCACTTCCTCCAGCGTTGACTTTTCGTCATCTTGGCTGGAAGTGGAGGAGGACTGAAGGAGAAAGATTTTAAGAGTTGATTTTAAAAAACAGCAGTGAAAAGAGTTTCAATGGACCATATCGGTGGATTTAGCGCGGTTTAGCAGTGTAACTAATTACTAAAACATGCAGAATCTATAAGTGCGCAATAAAAGCAGTGGCAGGCGTGTGATCACATGCCTACCAGTGCTGCTGATCATGCAGAAGAAATGGTGGGTAAACCTGCTTAAAATGAGCGTAGGTGACATCTTGTCTCAGCTGAAGCCATGTGAATGCACATTTATCAGCCTGTATTGTTTCTCATGTTGTATCTTGTGTAATTGCAGAGCAGAATTAAGATAGAGTGGACCAGCTATCAACTACCTACCCTGCTGAGTGCTCCAGGCAGTGGGGTCTTTGTGATCTTGTCTGCAGACATGAAGATGGGATCAGATGTCATTGGCTCAAACTCTTCACTCTCCAGCCAATCAGATGGGGTGTGTCCTGTGGAGACCCCTGACCCTTCCTCCAGCACCACCACAGAGTCTACAGCAGGACACAGCAACAACCATGTGGGTTGTAGGTGGATACAAAAACTGAAGCATCCCCCTGACACACACCCACACGCATTCTCGCACATCTACCCGCACACACACCAGTGTTGTCCAGTATTAGTAAGACTATGACAGAGACACAACAGACATAAAAGCATACGCAGGTGTAAGACTCCCACAACGAACATCAAAGATTTCATTTCAGCTGTCAGTGGTAATTCTGACACCTCACACACATTCTCTCTAAATCTACATTCTAGTTAAATCCATACTGTAAGTCAAATCAATCATGGCAACACGATCAAACAAACACTGATCAAACAAACTCAAAGGCAGTCAGGCAAACACGCACATGAACAGACATTGAGATCATGACCTTCAGTAAATCCAACCTACAAACACTGAGATCAGAGACAAAGACAGATCAATGCAGCAGGCAGCTTCTATCCATCACTGGTTCATCTACTTGATTTTTCCATCAAGACGCATGCATCTGTTTGGTTGGTTTGTTGGTTATCTCGGCCCAAAGGCACTGCAGCTCCTGCAACAGCAGCCCAGACCAGGCCCTCCAGTCCTGCATCTCCCAAAAAACAGTCTCCCTACACGCACAGAAGAAGAAGCCAATACAGCCAGGTGTCGCTGACACTTGAGCATGTTGGCACTCAAAACTGCATATTTCTTCATCACCACACTGGTCTACCAGTAAAGCAAGGAAGAGCACATTAGCTGGATGAGGTCTGGGCTTTCCTGTTGGCAACATCAGAAGGTCAGAGGTTAAAAGTTCAACCTGGGAGTATATTTCAGTGACAAGAGTTAGCGAAGATGATTAGGAAGGAAAAGCAAATCATGGAAGGGGTCAAAAAATAAATCATCATCCATCTTTGGGTGTAACCGGATTGATTGATCCTAATGCAGGCATGTTTTCAGCGTCGCTTGTCGAGGACCGTCCCTCCCTCCCGTGTTAACAGAAGACGGATGGGTAAAGCAGAAATGCTGAATTCCTTCACTTGCACAATTTTCGAGTACAGGACAGCAGGTCTTTTGCACAACTGAGTTATCTGTGACAGGTGTGCAGGAGAGGGCTGCACAAAGAAAATCATCTCTCACTTTAAGTTGACATTTTGAAAAATATGATGTATTTGCTTTCTTGCTGATGAGAAGATCGATTCCATTCACATGTCTGTACATTAAATACAGACTGGAGCCAGGAGATGGCTACCCTGGCAAAGCATAGCAGGAAACACTGCAATAACGTACCAATTAGTGAGTCTTAGAGGTGCTGGAAGGCAGATTTTGTTACCTTTGGACAGGCAGACTAGCTGTCTCCACCTGTTTCAACTTATTAAGGTAAACTAAGCTAACTGGCTTCTGGCTGCAGCTTCATATTGACCAGACAGATATGAGAGGGATAGCTCATTTCATGTAACTCATCAAAAATAGCGAATAAGCATATTTCCCAAAATGTCAGCTATTGCTTTAAGACATTTAATTGGTAAAACAGTATTTCGCTCTTCAGATCTTACACTGCTAATAGAGAGCCAGTGGTAACGGACATCTTTCTCTGTCAACATCTTAAACTTCCAGTAGAGCAGATTTAATAAGAGATGACCAGTTTGTGCTGGCAGACCACTGCACTGTGCAAGTGAGAAGAAATACACTACGCCAGGTGTTTTTGTTTTTTTTGTTTTTTTTGGGTGGGGGGATGGGGGGGGGCACACATGTGGTGAACGGTACCTGCCCAGGAAATGCTCCTGTGCAACCTGCCAGGCGCTGGGGGGCCTGGGAGGGCAGAGCCCGAACCCAGAGACCAGAGAGAGCCGCCAACTGCAGGCGGGACGCCAAAGGACAGGTCGGTGACACATGACGCCACATAAGACACCACAGCCAATCACAAACCAGCATCGTGGTGAGGATGAAAAAACATGAAAACAAACTAATGAGAACAAGGCAAAAAATTCTCAAAAGTAACGAGACAAGAAAAAAGGTTGAAAGGAGGAGTGAAGAAAAAAGATGATGAAGGAAAGAGAAAATGGAAAGATGAATATCTGAAGGCAGACAAGCCCAGAGGAAGAGAAAAAAATAAACAAAAGCACAGGACACTGGGCGAAAACCCCCCCAAAACATCTGACTTGTAAAACAAAAGCATGTCAAATCAGTGATCTTTGACGATCACTGATTCACAGGCAATTTGGCACTTAGTTCAGTCCATTAAAGGAGATCCAGCACAGGCAGTCAGGCGATGAGAGATGCGTTCATGCGCAACATTACACGAGTCCATAATGACTTTCTGCTCAGTAGCTACACATTCTGTATGTGCACTTGTGCTTATGTTACCAATAACACAATGACACCTTTATGATCTCACATTTTTGGAACAAATAACTCAACTGCACGGATCAACTGACCACCTACACATAGCAGAAACAAGATGAAAACGTCAGACAAACTGTCTGATCTTTCTCTCGTTCTCTCCTCAGACTGTTACTCACCAGTGTTGGAACGCTGGAACAGGTTTGCCTTCCCTCCGATGCTGCTGTGTGTTTGCGTTAGGGGCTCGGAGATGGGGGTCGGTGCAGGAGCAGCAGTGCTGGCGGGAGCACTGGCTGTCTGGTTAGGCGGCTCCTTCACTCCCTCCATGGCCATGAGGACGCTGGAGAGCTCCTGCAGCGGCATGTTGCCGAGCTCCGAGGAGAAAGGACTGGGTGGGTTCTCCAGACACATGAGCCAGCTCGTGTTACCTGTGACAGCAGACAGAGAGACAGAGACTTGTTAACTTCAGTCCATTGTACATTTTTAGACTTTTTATACAGTTAAACAACTAACAGAAAATAACAAAGAGACTAATGATCGTACTATTATTTGTTTGAGTGATCTAGATTTTGGTAGATTTGGCAGTGTCCATGTCACCTGCTTGATTTGTCCTCTTCTAAATGTTTCATCAGGTAATTTGGAGGTTATCATTTCAAATTAATTAACTGAACATGTTATCATTGGCAGTATGTTAGCCCAGCAATCTAGGATTTTATCTATTTGGAATAAAATCACAATCATGTGCCATTTCACTGATTCACAGATTTTTGGGGGGGTGTCTGTGTATAAGTTTCCAGTTCATCACAGTGAATTATACTACTATGTTATTATGTTTTTTCCATGCTGCTTTTCCTATAAATGGTAATGTCCCAATTGATATCATTACCATTTATTTTTCTAAATTGATCCATTTTTTTCATCCATTTCATTATTGTGAGAATTTGTGTTGCATGAAAATAACTTGTGTACATTTGGAGCCCCTCACCCTCCATCTTCTTTCTATTGAAGTAAGGTTTCAAGTTTGAGTTGTCTGTCTCCTGCTATTCCAAATTAAATTGGCAGTCATTTTATTCCATATAATGAAATTTGATCCTGATATTAACACTGGTAACACTTGGAATGAAAGCAAAAATAGTGGAAGGACCATTATTTTTCTTGTTGCTACTCTGCTTAGTATTTTGTCTGGAATGAATCTCCATCTGTTCAGATCACGTCTTATTCTCTTTCCAAAACACAGTAATTATTCTCATACAGTTCATCTAGATTCTTATTCATATTGATAAGTATTGTATTTCCTTTATGTCCCATTAAGTTTATAACCATTTGTCAAAGTTTGACTTTACCATATTCTTCAATTGTTTTCATTGCTTTAAGCACCGATTCCTGTGGTGATGTAAGATAAACTCGTATCATCTGCATAAAGCACTAATTTATGTGTTTCTTCTTTACGGTGTTCTGTTTCCAGTCAATCAGCAGATAATGGTGTTCATTCTAATGACAAGTGTGGTTTTCATACCAGACGGTCTCCGTATGAAGATCTCTGCCCAGCCCTGTGTGAGCATGGGGACAAACTCAGCCAGGCTGGGGTTGTCTTTGAGTGGCAAGGGGGCAGACGGGGTGGCAGACATGGAGGACGGAGGACCCAGACCATCCAGGGTGGAACTAGTTGGGGGAGACAGCGGAGCAGCTAACTCACCCTCAGAGGGGGACACCAGAGGACTGAGACTCTGAGCAGGACCAGCACGTAGAGCGTGGCCGCCTGGGATGGACACAGAGAGGAAGGTCATCCACATCATTAAATTGCAGCTCCTCTCCTCACATTATATCCAGGCTAGTCTGAAACAGGAAGCTCGTCTGATAACAATGTTTAGATTTTTTTTTTTTTTTTTTTTTTTAAATGATGTAGGTTGGCTACAGTAATGACATGACATGTTCAGGTAGACTGACAAAGCAAAAAAGATTAAAATACACCACATGTACAATATACAGTACAAGTACATACAGACGTCAATGTATGGAAGATAACAACAAAGACGTATAATTTTGCATGCCATTTTCATTTGAATGTACTTTGACTCTACACAGAGCAATGACAAATAACACCACTAATCTTCATATGCATGAAATGTAACAGTGGACAGCAGTCGTAAGGCGATGAGATAACACAGACAAGCACAGATAAAAGCATGACTGTAAATCTGTGGAGGATAAAAGGTAAAGATTATTTCTCATTTCAAGACAGTGGGAAACTATTTGACCTTTCAAAAGTGGATATGATAAACGGAATGGAAATAGCACTGTTAGCTTGACGCTGGTAGATGGTGACTACAATTATTCTACACTAAGGTTTGTCCAGTCTAAGGTATTTGAGTTTTGTCCCACAAACTAGAAATGTTCCTTCAATACCAAAATCATAGTTGTTGTCTAAAATAATGAGAAGAGAAGCTGTATCCTGTGTATCCTGAGATGCTATGAGTGTTACCTGCCAAGCAGCTGAATATCTGTTACCTGACATGGAGCGGACTCGTATGCGTGTGGCTCTGTTGTGCTGCTGGCTCGACTGCGACTCCAGCTTGGCTGGAGCCTCTTTGGTAATTCGAGTATGTAGTGATGGATCTGACCTGCAGGACCAGGAAAGAAAAATGATTACAAAGCAGCTAACGAGAGTCTACAGCCATGTAAGCAACACGGCACAGCAGTGCTTTGAGCCAAATGCGAACGTTAGCATGCTAACATTCTTACAGCTACAAATTAACATGCGGAAGGTTGTTAGATATAATGTTTACCATGTTCACCATCTTAGGTTAGCATGTGAGCATGCTAACATTTACTGATTAGAACTAAACACACAGCAAGAAGGTCGCCAGTTCGAATGTGAGAGTGAATGCTTGTGTGTGTGTTGCCCTGCAGTCGGCTGGCGACCGGCTCAGGGTGTAGCCCGCCTCTCGCCCGTTGACAGCGGGGAGAGGCCCCAGCCCCCCCCCCCCCCCCCAACCCTGAAAGGGATAGTCGGGGGTATAGAAGATGAATGAATGAATGAATGAACTAAACACTAAATACAGCTGGGGATGATGGGAATTTCTTTAGAAACACTGGACAAAAGCCAGGGAATTACAAGGTCATTAGAATTTATTGTCATGGGAACATGAATGTCTACACATAACTTCATGGAAATCCATCCAATTGTTGTTGAGATAATTCAGTCTGGGCAAAAATAAATAAATAAATGCCTGACTGACTGGCCAACCTTGGCATCCCTAGAGCCACACTGTTGACATGGCTAAAAATCTGGGGAACTGTTTGGTAATTTTCTGTGACCGTGCTTCACCTCGTCATTTCCCCTCCTCCTCCCAGTCGTTCAGCCATGTCCAGGCCCAGCAGTGCTTGGGTTCTGACCCCTCCACTGGTTGTTATGGTCACCAGCTTGTTGCCCACCAGCCAGGTCATACTTCGTCCCCCTGCCAAAAGGAACTCTGCGATGGGAGATCTAACAAGACGAAAGACATCAAAGTCATGACTACAGCCGCCTCTCTTTATCTTCAAAAACATTACCATTGTGAAGTGCCAACCATCGCACAAAAACAGTGATTAAAAGTAAACTCCTCGCCAACCTCTTAGGCAGGGCAGAGAAGTTGGAAAAGACATATCGCGCCATCATGTCCAGACAGGTCTCTGTCAGCTCCAGGTGGACGGTCTTCAGGCCCTCATCTGCCTGAGTCACCGCATTTTCATCAGCGGAGCCCAGACTGCATGTCGTGGTTGAGGTGTGCATCCTGCATGAGGAAATGGAGAGAAGGTTAAAACAGCGGCGAAGAGGGCAGAAAGGGAAGAGGAGGGCACATAGCCTACAGACCCGTTTTAACATGTAATCAGTCCACACAGAGACATGCAAGCTCTGATATACAGACACACAATATATACAGACACACAAAGTGCAAACGTCATGAAAATCACACAAACACACCAACGTTCAAGTTCCTATCTATACCACATGCAACACAAGCCATTATATGCACACATGCATCTTCATGTATGTGTGTATATAAACAAATATACCAAGAGATAAATGATATTTTGTACAACACACAAACACAGACACATGCTGGGACATGGTGCAAGTGGCTCTATCAGCTGTGATACCGCACTGGTTATTTCCCTCCATGTAAATAAGCTTTGTGAAGGAGGCTTGAGGATCTCTGGAGTAACGTGTTTTGATGCTAAGTAAGCCAGAGGACTGAAGAACAATCAGCAGGAAGAAGCTGTGTGTGAGTGAACGAGTTTAACTGTGTGCTCATGTCTCCGCAGCAGCCAGATCTCTTTATTAGCATGAACTGTAGAGTGAGCAGCAACTCTTTGTATCCACAACAACCATTACTGCCTGCTCCTCAGGCAAAACAGGTTAACAGCACCTCTTCAAATGTTAACATCAGTCTTAATCACAGCTGAAAAGATACTGGAGGTGAACTGAATCAGAATGAAGGCCACGCTGTCTGGTACAAAAATCTGAAAATGAGATTTACTGCAAAACTCTGCACCCAACTACAATGTCTCTGTACACCACAAGTGTACAAGGCGTTCATGTCTCATCCTGACAGAACCATGAAGAAAGCCAAACAAGTTAGATAAAGGAACAAATCTTAAAATGAGGCAGAGAACAACTGAGGGAGGAAACAAGGAAGGAGAATAATGCAATTGGAACACCTGTCCTCGGTGGATCCATCATGGCAAACTTCTGTAAATTTCTTCTGCTTTATTCGTGTCAGCACCGTAACGACCTCCAGTTTACATTAGACATGATAGGCTGTTGGAGGGCTGACAGGAATCTATCAGAACTGAATATTTTCAAGGTTTTCATACATCTTCAAGATTGCACTCTTAATACAAAATCCAATCCAGATGTGTTCGCAAATGCCAATTGAAATGTTTTAAAAGAGGAAATCTGTGCACACAGGATGAAAATGACTAAACCTGAGAGGCTTAAAGATTTATGTTCCAGCTGTGCAGATTCATTTGTTCTGTCAGAAGGGACAAGAAGAACTCTCTCACTCAGACCAAGTCCCAGCATGTGAATAAGCGACTATTTAACACGTTTCATACTTACCACTCTTCTACTGACAATCATTGATTTTTCACTTCAATGTCTAATGTCTGGACACGTGCTCCAAACAACACGACCATGAAACGCTCACGACTGGAACAGAGTGTGCTGCATCACGCTATACTTTCTACTCTCATCTAGCACATTGCTATCGATTCTGCTTTTATTCAACTCAAACTGAAGCTGAATATTATGGCATTCATAAGAATCCAGTGCTTTGCTTTCTATTGCAGGTACAGTACAACCGTCAGTACGGATGTATGAGCGGTAAAATCCAAAATGTGTTTAGGGTCATTACTTGGTATCACATGGAGATTAGTTTAGGGAAAAATGTCACCTTAAAGTCTAAAAAACATGGTCATGTTGTCTGACGTGGAACAAGTGTCCACCAGGAAACAGGCTTCGCTCTTATTTGTCACTCAGGTGTTACCATTCAAGAGACACAAAACCAACTGTTTAAGAAAATAGCAGATTTGCAAGCATTTAGCAGTTGAAGCAGAATACACAGATCTACACTGCAGTTGTTAAGACTGATGAAGTTCCAGGTGTCACTCTGGAATTAATGGCAATGATTTACAGCAATTTACACTAATTTGTAATGTTGGGCTTTTACTGCCATCTGTTGGGCAGCGGTAAAACATTCAATATAGTGGCACTGCAGCCACATCCGACAACTGCAATGTTGGATCATACATCTAACAGTGACCTGAGCAAGTCAGCCAAGCAGAGATGAGCAGAAAGGTATGAAGATAAGTCAGGTGTTTTTGTGTATATGTCTGTGGTGATACACATGATTTGAGTCTGTAATATTTAAACATTTAAAAGTTCACATCAGCTCACTTAGTCCCTAAATCCCACACTAGGATTGCCATGGTCATAGCAGCACAGCGTATGTTTGTGAGTGGAGTGAAACAAAAATATGTCAAGCAAGCGAACAAAGCTGTTGTGTTGCTGTTGTCCCTGTCGCTGGCCGAGGAAGCAGAAGTTCCCTCCCAAGAGGGAAAGGTTAGGCAGAGCTGTAGGTTGCGGTCCCTGTCCGGATAAGATCCCATCACTTTGGATATGCATGCTCTGCACCACTCTCTCCTGCCATTCATTTGTTATTAGGCCAATCAAAACCAGTCAGCAATACACCCAGCAAACCAAAAAACAAACTCAGACCAAAGACAAATAAAACATTAAATGAATATAAAAGCAAAATCTGTGTTAGAGCAAAATCAAACAGAAAAACATCAACTGTTGTCTGATGTCTTCTGCGAAGACTGCATGCAAAAGCAAATCATAAAAACAAAATGTGAATTGGCACATGTATGATCACAGCCCAAAACAAACCAAAAAGGTCATCACACAAACCTTCCTCCAGCATGCACCACCCGCTCCAGGTGTTCCCTGGCAACAAACCACCCAACGCCCGCCCAACGGACCCGCATGACAATGACCCTACACCCCACCAACCATTCCATGGAGGAAGCAACAAGTGTTTGGGTTATTGTTGTTGTTTTTTGTTTGGTTACCCAGAAGGCTCTTCTCTAACCTGCGGACCGCATGGTCGGAGACGCTGATGCTGCGGGAACGGAAAGCGTCCATGGCTGACAGGTCCCTCAGCTCTTTAACTGGAGAGCTGCTGCTATTGGCTACCGCTGCTGCTGCCTTCGCCACTTTCGCCGCCCGCAGACTGGGCGGTGATGAGAACGGGCCCGGGTTGGCAATAAGGTGGCAGTGGGCAGTAAGGGGGTGGATCATCGTGAGGGTTGCGGCAGTTCAGAGTGTGGAGGGAGAATGTGGTGTGTGGTGTTGTACCAGGAGACAGCAGGAATCGTCACCCGAGCACCAGAGCAACACGAGCAGGTGACCAAAGGGCACATGCCACGCAGCGGGGGGTGGGGCGTACAGAGGATAGGGCCACAAAGGTCAAAGGTCAGAGGGGAAGGGAAGGGCCAGGAGTAATATAGGAAGGATCCAGGATGACATGACCACCCCCAAACCACAACCGCAACGCAGCACCCAATCACAGGAGGCAGGGGGAGGGATCAAATGAAGAATTGAAAGAAAAACAAAACAAGGTGAAAATTAACAGCAGTGAACACTATGACTCAGATTACAGGAGAGCGGAGTAGAAAAAAGAGGATCCGAAAAAAAGGATAAACATCAACTGAAAAGGAAAAACAGACAAGCTGGAGCAGAGGGTAAAAGAGCTTCTGCTACTCAGAAAAGAAAATACACACACAAAGTATTCAGGAGGAGCAACAAAATAAACATTATTTCACACAGCAGGTACATAGAGAAGCCAAGGACTAGTACAGGAGAAGTAAAATAGTAGGGATGGACTCAGCACAGGCCTGACATCATGGAAGTTAAAACGCCAAAAAACAATGAACTGAAAATGAAATGTTGGGTTAAATCTGAGGGTTGGAGCACAGCAAGTCTGAACTTAATACTCTGAGGGACCAGACAATTATGTACTTACTGGTCTTTCAGTAGATTTAAAAGGTAATCAAGAAGAATCCGACTTGCAGCGCTCCAACCCAACAGGGCAATGAGCAGCACAAGACAGACCACAGGATGAATGAGAACACAGTATGGAACGGTGAAAGTGGGCTGATACGGAGGATCAGCAGAAACTGATGTTAGAGGAGGCGCTATATATCACTATGAAAAGCTGTAATGGGGAGTGTGCTTAACGCAATGGCAGCAAGGGAGTTAGGAGATTTTTTTAAATTAGGTGTGGGGAACTAAAAATGACAAAGAGGCTGAGCCTGCCATTTCCTTGAACATGTGACTGCACAACAGAGGAGGAGACCTAATCCTGTTTATTTGTATATTGTGGATTGTGTTCTTTGGATGCTTTATTACTCGAGCTGGGATTAAATGAAAAGCTACAATGAATCTCTGGAAAGGGAAAGCAGTGTAATCGACTCTTCAGAAACAGCTCATCCAGACTGTGCAGCGTATTTCCAAACAATTCTGGTTGCTGTTTATATTATTTGGATTTTTCGCAATATGCACTGTAATGCACTGTGAATTTTCAAAATGCTGTTTATGTGTGAAAAACGCGTGTCCATACTGTCTCCAGGTCATTTCCATAAACACTCTATGAAACTATGAAGATGGCTGAATCTTCTTCATCCACTTTCAGCTGGCAACAAAATTGTGCATCGCAATCATCATCTGTTAAGGAGCGGCACAGACGCAGTCTGCTGAGTCTCGGCTAGTTACACCTCTGAGCAGCCCCCTCCTTCTCTCCATGATCTCATATACTGTGATTTTGGATGCTTTTATCCTGGCTTGTTGGGCGATTAAGACACAGACATCCGACAAACACTCACACCATGTACAGATGAAAATGATACCTTGCTGCGAAAAGCTTCCTTACACCTCTGTGTGAAAGACGGTGTGTATTTCTCTTTGTGTACATGAAAAATCTGTTCACTGGGTCATTAACAGATGGCGAGACGTGACAGGAGGAGAAAGTAAACCCTACAGGCCTTTCACTCATGCCATCCCCACGTATTTCCTTAAAGGTGGTGGACACATTAACAAACACCTGGATAAAATAATACAATCTATTACAACACGCACACGCACACACACACACACACACACACACACACACACACACACACACACACAGAGCTACAGAACATCTCTGATAGAGCGCCAACAAAGATCTACAATCAACCTATTGCCTTGGAAGATCACATTATATTATACAGGTGTTTGTGTTATTTTGTCCAACCCCTGTACGTCATTAATCATGAGAAGTGACTTTTGATCAAAAAACAAAGCGTGGCAGAAAGGGAACACATTTCAAAATGTAAAAAAAGCAATACGAACAATAAATAAAATGAATAAAACTAATGATCACCATGGCAACCTGAGAGGAGTCACTGTACGCCACAGTACCAGTCATGCTGAGTCCCCTGTTACCTTGGCAACCCCAACCCTCTTACACGACAATGGTCAGGGTGTGGTGCTGCCGTTTGTACAGCAGCACTTGCAGCTGTGTGTGTGCGGATGCTTTACCTCTTAGGCCTTTCATTGAGGCTGGTGCTTCGGGCACGGAATGAACTTTGCTCGTGGCTGTCGTCGAACGGCAGCAGGGCGTTGGAGCGCAAACCCTGAACCAAGAGACAAAAGACACAGAAACGCAAAGCCGACAAGTAGTTAAAAGTCAATATAGGCACGACTGGTATACACACATTGACAATTTTTGTGGGTATAAGTGTCCATGGATGCACAGATTATATAACTATATATAATTATTATAAGCATAAGTGGTTGTATATGTGTATGTGTATGGATATGTAAGTATATATTCGCCCCCATTTTTTTCCTTTACTTTTTTCTATTAGTATTGTTTTTTTTATTTATTTTATCTTATTTTCATCATTATTATTGCTATTATTATTGTCGTTTCTTGTATGTGCCTTCTTGTTTTATGCTGTTCACCGTTTGTAAAACTAACAAAATGTGCAATAAATATATGTTTAAAAAAAAAGTCAATACAGGGTCTCTGCAGCGACTCCCAAATGGTGTAAAAAGACTTGAGGCTCATAACTTTACATCATTATATGACTAGATTCACTGTTATAGTGTCACATAACACGTCTGCAGTCCTTATTCTCTCCAAACCTTTCTATTTCAGAGGTTTTATAAGAACAATTCGACATTTTGGGAAATGCACTTGTCTCATGTCTGTCTGCTAAATATGAAGCCACCTGAAGCTCACTTATTAACATGTTATATCTCATTTGTTCAAGTTGTACACAAATTGAAGTGTAAAAATGCAATTTTGTTGTTTTAAGGCGGATTACGTGGCAGACTACTTCTCTGCTGGGAACAGTGATCAGACTCCAGAGTCAACGCTAGCTGTTTTTCCCTGCTTCTAGTCTTTATGCTAAGATAACTGCCTGCAGGCTGCTGTGTCACACTAACACACAGGCATGAGGCTGGTATAGATTTTCTAATCTCACTGCTAATGGCAACAAAACAATCAATTTTTCAAAATGTCACTCTATTCCTTTAAGGTATTATGTGATTAATGACTGGACGGCACGTGATTGTCAGGAACTGGAAGATGCCTGGAGTCCCTCCTTTATAGGACTGGTAATGCTAAATGTTAAATGGACTGTATTTATATAGGGCTTTTCAAGCCTTAATGACCACTCAAAGCTCAACACAAGTCAGCATTCACCCATTCACACACACATCCATACACTGCTGGCTAGGTGCCACCCGCTCATCATGAGCAGTAGTCATTCATACGCACACTCACGCTCACACATACCTCCTGAGCCACATCCGCCCATTGGCTCAGGTGAGCGAGTTAGTTGTGAGTTTGGAGATAGGACTTTTTCTGATTTACCGTCCCGGTAAATCACAGTTCAAAATAAAAATTCCAAGTACAAAAAAACACTAACAGCAGAAAGACTAACAAACACATACCTTTGTGATGTACTGAACAAAGTCCTTGCGGAAGGGGAGTCTGCAGCGTATGAACCACATGGCGATTACATGGTGAGCCAGAGACACGATGTACTGGTTGAACCTGAAGGGAAAGGAAGAAACAAACAGGTCAGAGTGTGTCTGAGAATACACATGTGTGTTCATGTGTGCGTGAGCACTTACTTGGAAGGGTTAGTGTAGGGGAGAGAGATGGCAAACACGCTGACATACTGCTCAGCTACAAAGTTGGCATACAGATGGGGCAGGCGCACCAGAGCTGTGAAACATACCAGAAGAGAGGAAGACATCAACAGAACACTTTCTTCTTTAGTGCTGCTCTGCGACAGAAAACTTTGATCTGACTGATCTTGACCATTCAATGACAGTACACAACTTTGTAAGAAAAGTATGAAGATGTTTTCAGAAAAGTGCTCACTGGAAAGGAACTCAAGCATCGGGGACGCCATGGCAACGGTTGCAGAGATGTGGGTGAGCTTGACGATAAGAGCAGGGAGGAGCTTGATCATGATGTCAGGCATCTCCACAGTGCACATTGTGAGAGCCACCACACACTGCTTGGCACAGCGGTAAATGAGGCCGGTCTCCAGGCACTGAACCAGCTCTCTCTGCAGAGGGTAAAGGAAATTTTCTAATGTCATTCCAGTCGGATGGGCTGTTTGTGTGGACACCTGTGAGTGATGTCACAGATGGTAAGACTATTATTTTCTGCAGACTATCGTTTGCACCTGTCTCGACTGTTCCAGGTAGTTATGGTAGGAGGTGATCGCTGTGAGGACAGGAACCACCGCCAGCTGAACATCAGTGCGAGAAAACCCCTCTGGGGTCTTCTTTAAGCGCTCCGAGATCAGCCGATCCGTCACCTACAAGCACACGGAAGAAATGAGTGACATGTAGTAACATTTGGTCATGTGTGCAGCCTTCTGAGTACAGATCTGTATGCATGTTATCTGCACTACCATGCAGCAGAGCGTCGAGCAGAGCTGGTCCAAGCTGCACGGTGACGTGAGCAGCAACACTTTGTACTGCAGCGTCCATGGCAGCTTGTCGAGAACCAGTTTCAGCACCTTCCAATCGGTCTCCTGCAGGAGAAGAATGACATCTTAAATGACAGCAGGGAAATCAGTGTGATCATCTCTGAAAAGTGATGCAAAGCAATTTGCTAGGATAAATCCTAGAAGCATCAACAAAACATCTTCATTTACTCCACAGGAAACAGCAGACACAATTGTGATGCAGACGTTGTACTCCATGCATACCA
>JBBMOE010000076.1:1659531-1754586 GCA_037975065.1 Chaetodon trifasciatus
CCTGCATGCAAGATAACTGGATTGCTTCCTTGGACATGTGACGTGTGAAACCCTGGCTGTCTGGACCTGCCATGACTTTGACTGCTTATTTTGTTCCTAATATGTCTTGTAACATATAAAATAACATCCAATGAGCATGTTAACAAGGTTAAAAACTTGATCCTCATTGGAGCTGTGTACCTATGTCCTCCTCCAGGTATGTGATGTCTTTCCCGTTCTCAGTTAAGGCCTTGAAGACTTCCAGCCTGTCAGAGAGGTCCTCGTTGCATGGTTGGTAGTCTCTGATCACCTTGAAAAAGTAGGCTCTCAGAGGGCCCAGCCGCTCGCCCTTCACAGAAATCAATTAACATGAATTGATGAAGTGAGTGGTGGAACTACATTCACATTTTGTATTTGCTTGTGTGTACTGTGCCTATATCCACTACCTGTCCCTGTATAATGGCCCTCAGCAGCTGCAGAACAGCATGTCTGGCCTCAGGTGGCTGCTCTGGAGACAGCATGTCCTCTACGGCTTTCCATACTGCCTCGACGGCATGCTGAAAAACACATGTGCACGCACACATTTGTACAAAGATAAAAGACTACATGTACTGCTGCATCAGAAATATCACACCTGGAGCAGACTCACCTCCTCAAACTTTTTTGTTTTGGCAAGATCACAGACGTGGTTCATCATGCGAACACGGTTGCTCAGACCACAGTCCGGGTGGAGCTCCTGAAAAACATCCAAGGCCACAACAGGATGCAAAACACGATGGGAAAAAAAATTAAATGTGTTGAGAGTTTCAGTGTGTATGAGCATGCACAGATGTTCAGTCTCTTCTGCGCACCTTGATGATGTCAGTTGTGATAATAAACTCCGACGGTTTGGTTTCACTCTGTTTGCTCGGTGGCCGTGGGGGTCCAAGCCCAAAGATCCCCTTCACCTTGTCTTTGAGGCTCTCCTTGCTTGGTTGTTTATTCATGGCCCAACCTGAAGGTGTGAAAGACTACACAGGCTGGGACTGATGGCTGCCTGGAGAAAGAAATTTGGAAAAATGCATCACAGTTAGCTGGGATTATTACAACCTTCATTTAGGTCCAAGTATGGTTGGATTACTACAATGCAAAACCCACTACATAAAGGCCAGACAAAGCATCTGACTTTCTCTAAATGTGAAATGCCTGTGGTGTGATGAAGGAGAGTCAGTTCACCTAAATTACAAACGTACTTTCAACAGTCTTCACAGAAGAAGTTGACAAATAGTCCCACTGAAAATGTTAGTTGTGGGGTACGTGGATTAACCAGAGTAACTGAGATAGTGTTTTCAAGAGGACACACTGTTGTTAAAATATGATGAATGATTGTAGCAAAGACATGAAATATGTCTCTGCACACGTCTTTGTTCAAGAGGTCAGACAGCAGCACTTTAGTGTACTTTCAATACTATGCCCATATCTACTTTTTAGTCCCTACATTTTTGGGACAGCCGCTTCTCTTTGTTGTCTTCTTCAAATTGTTTGACATTTGATGGGTGCTGTCTCGATCATTATGATCCTGAGCCCGGCTGGTTACTTCCAGTCATGGTATGTGACAGAGAGCGATCAGGCTTTAGCTATTAGAGCACCCAGACTCAAATACACAGATTTTACATCTCTTCAAAACTTTTCTTTTGGGAAAAGCCTTTGGAAATGACAGTTTTTTAATTTATTTGATTTTCTTAATCTTATTGTCTTTGACTTTATCTCATTTTATCTGCCTTGTCTGGTTTTACTTGTTTATTTATTCTGTATTATTTGTATTAGTAGTAGTATTAGGATAGTTTCTTCCAGCATAGTGTTTAGCTGGAATGGTCAGAGACCTTCATCTTGACGCATCTTCTTTCATGACTGAATGTAATTAGCAGATGCCGACCTGAACGATGGATATAATCACTGAATATGTGGCATTCGATGTGTGGCAGCACCTCCACTGTTTTTCAGTGAAGGTCAGTGTTTCACTTCATAGAAGTATTTGTTTGTGGATAATGTTGGCAGAGATGCCCTTTTCAACTAATTGCTTGAATTTTCAAGGAAATGCTTACTTGCGTGTTTCTTCAAGGTGTTTCATATAAGAAGTCGGGTGGCAGCAGAAATCCCACCAGATCTCAACGGATATTTTTTTAACCTGGCCAAATAAAACAAAAATTATTACAGTGAGGGAACTGAAGAGGCTCTAAGGGTATTTCATGTCCTAGTGTATACACTTAAAGTTGTTATAAATTGCATATTCTCATTAAAGGGTTGCATATTTGTGAAACATAACTCTGTTTTTCTGTTTGTCTATTTTCTTGCAGCTGACACCGGAGCAGACCAAGTTAACAAAAGTTGAAATCTTCAACAACAAACGTTCATTACACCACAGCACATGAGGTGAAGGAGTAACTGTGTTTTCATGTCATGTGGGTGAACAGGCCCTTTAAGATTCCAGCAGTGAAGTTTGGAGTCCCAGTCTATCAATGTGTCAACCCGGGTGGGGGGGCAGGTTTGGACAATTTGCTGTCATGTGGACTTGACAGAGACAGAGGAGAGGGGAGGGGAGGTGAGCAGACAGACAACGACTGCTCTGTTTCAGTTCAACAACAACAACAACCACCACATCGGTGCAAGGTAGCCTCCGACCATAGCTAATCATATCTGTGAACACTTGACAACATAAACATGGCAGATTCAGGAGAAATACACAATGGCGCTGCTGTACCGTTAGCTAACGTTACGCTTTACATTGTCTGTAACAGGCTAGCACTCCTCTGTGGCATTCAAGGTCTAATAGCTTAAAAAAACAACACCTTCTTCACCCCCTCTCCTCCTCCTCCTCTCCTCTCACCTTAATGGAGATAAGTCGCTTTCGGTTTCATTCAGCCACAACTTTGTCCATACGCAGCCGACAGAGCCCTCTGTGCCTGGGCATTCATAGAACTCTGTACTTGCTGTTGAACGCTTATTCTCGTCCAAGCTCGGTCCTCCACTCCTCAACCGGATGACACAGTAATGCTCTGACAGGGGCACTTCCGACAAAAACACGTTAGCTTCTCTAGCTGACGGGAAATGTAGTCCTGAGCAGGCTAGACCCAAACTACGCTAAAGCCCTTTTTAATCTGAATTTAGATATTATAACGAGTGAAAGGCAAAACTGCTTCACAACAGTAAGTCATGCTCAGTTTCCCATCGGCCTCGTAAGACAGTGGTGATATATAACGCCACACATTACTAAAACTGAATCGTTACCCAAAGGTTATGTTAATTAGCAGCTAGCTAATGCTGACTGCTGAAGCTGGTTCCTTGTTGGGGTTAGAAGCGGCAGTGTCGCCAGGCTGTCTGTGAGTGGAGCCTGTGGATAACAAACCAAAGCTCTTGTCATTTTTATTATTGCTTTGATTGGGTTACATGGGCAAGAGCATCCTAAACAAGATACATTAAACTGTTATTATGAGAGAAATTAAGTGACAGAAAACAACAAAATAGTGACGCAGTTTTAAAATTAATTCATTAGTAGGTGTTAAAGGGCTTACAGTAAATGCAGAAGCAGGAGTATTAATGTTCTAGACTGAGATGAAAGAGGATAAACAGGATTGTGATATTTAAAATAAGAAATCACAGTTCAGGGACATGATTGATTTGATTTTTGTGATCAGTAAGACGCCGGACCATGTTGTGCTTTACTGTCCTGCATTTCAAACCATTTAATTAAGAGCCTTAAATAAAGTGATTTCAATTATGATATTCTGCACAAAAGCTCAGGAGATCACTTATGTAAAACCTTAGATGTAAAATACTGATACACATTGCATGGCATGCCTGTTTGTGGTTGTTTCTGGTTTATCAAGATCACTTCTCAACTCATAACATAGCAGCATGCAACAAAATGAGCTGTAGTATTGTTTTATTTTTATATTTAATATCATATAATAGCATAAAATCTATCGTTACATTATTTTGTTGCTAATTATTTAATTATGATCATTGTTGTTGTTTCCTTCATGCATTTATTTTAAGACGGGATTGAAAACTCTTCTGGTCTGCTCGTGACCAGAATCTACGAATGAGAAACCAACTTCAGCTTCACCTAAATGCTTCCCGTCTGTTGCAGCACGAGGGTCTGTTATGTAGTCCAGGATTTCGTAATGGCTTCTCCTTATTTCATGCAGAGCAGGTCTGTAATCTCTCGGAGTGGCAGTCTGAATCCCGGCGGCACTCTCAGCTCCAAACTCACCAACAGACGGATGAAAACCGATCCAGTTTCCCCTGCGTCGGTAAAAGTGGAGGAGGAGGAGGCGACGATCTCGGAGCAAAGATCCTCCTCGGCCCCCTTATCAACGGGTAATGTTTACGACAGGATAGTAGCTGAAAAGTATACATGCATGCATGCAAACGGTGTTTAGGTAGAGTGGGAGCAAATCCCTGCAGCCTGGGTGTCAAAGATTTGGCGAGTTGCCTTTCTAGAAGAGTGGCCAAATGATTGTCCATGATCTGGTTTGAGATGTCCAGTGAGGTGCCCTCAAGCTTTTATTCAGACTTACTGTACTTGCAAGCTGGTCAAATAACTCTCATTCTCTGTCCTCTGTGCTCATTCAGGTGGTTGCCCTGAAATCCTCCCTGAAGGCAGAGCGCGTCCAAAAACAGAATCGGACGCTCTAACTCTGTCATCACACAATCGTAGGAGGCGACAACTAAAGGTGGAATATGAGGAGGACGAAGGTGTTACACCGGTGAAGACGGAGCACTGGGAACCTCCAGAGTGGAAGAAGCAATTAGGATACATTCGTGAGATGAGAAGCAGCCGTGATGCGCCTGTAGATAACATGGGAGCAGAGAAATGCTACGACACAGAGGCTCCTGCACATGTAAGGGCCTTTAGATTTAATTCTGCATAATCCACTGGTCCTGATTCACTGATCTTGTTCCTCCTGTTGCCCTCTCTGTCCACACAGGTGCGACGTTTCCAGGTGTTGGTTTCACTCATGCTGTCCAGTCAGACCAAAGACCAGGTGACAGCAGCAGCTATGCAGAAGCTCCGAGCTCACGGCTGCACCGTTGAAAATGTACTCGCCACTGATGATGAAACACTGGGAAAACTCATCTACCCTGTCGGCTTCTGGAGGGTAAGACATGGCTGTCCATGTCTGTGACATCACTACACTTGACCGAAATCAGTTTCTCACCCTCTGCCTTTGATTTTGCACCTTATTGAACGGCTTCTCCCTCCCAACCTCCTCTAGACTAAGGTGAAGTATCTGAAGCTGACATCAGCCATGCTGCAGAAGGAGTTTGGAGGGGACATCCCAGACAGCGTGGAGGGGCTGGTTCGCCTGCCAGGAGTTGGACCCAAGATGGCTCACTTGGCAATGGACATCGCTTGGGACCAGGTGTCTGGCATTGGTGGGGACGCACTCTTGAAGCATGCACAAATATATAACAAATATAATGGAATACATAGTCACATCGTTGGACTCTGAACTGCAAGCTTCAGTCCATCTCTTGATAACTTGACTCGATACCTGACTCCGACTCCCGTTGCTTAGAGAGGCGTGGAGAATTTCCCAACAGGAACGAAGGAGCTTTACTCCCTGCATGCCATTGTACCACAGTGTGTGTGTGTGTGTGTGTGTGTGTGTGTTTTAACAAATTAAGTCAAAGGCCGATGAGAAACATCTGCCTACCAGTGCCCCCTTGCTAGGTGAACTCTTCCAAAAACAGTAAATGGCCAGTTAGGACTGCAAATAATGTTTATTTTCATTATGCTGATTATTTTCTCAATTCATTGATTGTTTGGTCTATTAAATTTCTGAAAACAGTAACACATTTTTCTAAAGCCCAGGGTTTGTCTAATAGTCCAAATATAAACCATTAAACAGAAAAGCAGCAAATTCTCACAATTAAGACTGCTCTGAGACAGTGTTGATGTATGGTGATGTGTCTTCAAGGACACATGAGATGCTGTATATCTGCTGTGCTGTGAGTAGACTTGGTGAGTCCACATCACCATTTACTGTGTTTTAAAACTAAATCCTTTTGTGTGCATGTGGTCATTTACAGTGTTGATTTTTTTGTTCAGGTGTGGACACACATGTGCATCGTATCTCAAACAGGCTGGGCTGGCTCAAGAGGCCAACCAAGAACCCCGAGGAAACACGTAAAGCCCTGGAGGAGTGGTTACCCAGGTAACAGCTTGGCTGAATCACTGCTGACCCGTACAACCTGATTAACATAGACCAACAAATCTATAAAGATCAGAGTCACAAAGATGGATCTCGATGAATACAGCACATCTGTCAGGCCCGAACTCACACAGGACTCAGACGCAGAGTATGTCAGTGAGCAGACACAAATCAAGACACCTCCAATGCAGAGCAAACAAAAGGGCTATGAAAACTGAGCTAAGAAAAAACTCGACTCTAGTGAAAACAAAAAACACTCCCAAGGAGGAAAATATCAGATACGCAGATCTATCAAATTTATCAAAATCAAAATCACTCTCTCAGAGGGAAATCAAAAGGCTACAAAACTTTAAACTAAAGTCACTCCGAATGGAGGTAGAGCGATCAGGGAAAAAGGATAGAACAAAAAACTCTCCTAAAAGATGGAGGCTAGACTCAATACTACTTTTACTATACGAACTAAAAATCACTCCAAAGGGAGGCTAACCAAGAAAGCAAATGACTCTTACAACTATAAATGCAAAACTAAACTACAAAAGTTACAACAAAAAATCACTCTGACGAGGTTTCAAGACTTACTAGATAGGCTGTGGCTGTGAACTATGATGCAGGCTTTGGTGATCGGACAAGAGACGAAACACTTCGGCACAGGACAAAGGGAAACGCAGACTATTTAAACACACGAGGGTAATGGGGAACAGGTGGACACAATCAGGAATCAGGGATGACAAACGGTGACACAAGAGGAAGGGCAAGTGACCTGAAACGAGAGGAGAGTTAGACTTTCAAAATAAAACAGGAAATGACAAGACAATAACCCAAGACGGGACGACCTCACCGCAGTGTGACAACATCATTGACTCTCGTGATAAGAAAGGAACTTTTCACCATA
The DNA here is from genome assembly GCA_037975065.1 of Chaetodon trifasciatus. Taxonomy (NCBI): domain Eukaryota; kingdom Metazoa; phylum Chordata; class Actinopteri; order Chaetodontiformes; family Chaetodontidae; genus Chaetodon; species Chaetodon trifasciatus. Next base: position 1,666,600 of record JBBMOE010000076.1, read on the forward strand.
CCATACATTAACTATGAGCAGCTGAATTTTAAAATCAAATCAAAATGACAGTTAATGACTAACTGGTGAACATAGTGCAGCTAAAGAATCAGAATCCTCTTTATTACCACATATTTATGTAGTATATGCAGAGTATATGCATGTATAGATGTCTATATACAGTATATAAAAATGCTCAGATTCATATATGACAGTGGTGATGATAATGATGATGACATGTGTAGTGCATTTAGAAAGATTTCAGCCCAGTTTCACACCAAAACGTGTAATACACCCCCTGATGCACTGGAGGATAGCGTGTTAGTGTGATGCTTTGCCTTGCAAATGTGTAAAGGGTACCCATGTGTATGAAGGTGCAGTACCGGCAGGGAGCGATAATGATGTTAGCGAAGTACTAATGAAAAAAGGGCAACAACATCCTTCTCGAGGTGGATCACACACAAAACATTCACACCGAATCCAGGAACCAGGGTTCAATTCCTGTGTGAAACAAATAGTCAGTGTTTTTGTTTGAAGGAAGTAGTTATTTTAAGCCAAATCATGATCTTTTCCTCAGCCTAACCAAATGCAGCCATCAGCTGAAATGTCTCTCAGCAGGCTGTTGTTTTGATATTTATTATTTCTAACTTGAGACTTGAATGAGAAGGTGTTGTTTTTAAGCCAGCAACGCAAAACATGACACAAACATGGTGGACCAATGGTTGCATTACATGCTTTGGCACGATACTGGGTTGATGATTTATAATTTGTAGGTATGGTGGATGTTTTAGTGAGATGCTCCTGTCACGCTCTGCTGCAGGGAGCTGTGGAGTGAGATCAACTGGCTGCTCGTGGGTTTCGGACAGCAGGTTTGTCTGCCTGTCAACCCTCTGTGCTCCGTGTGTCTGAGCCAGCACAACTGTCCATCTGCACACAAGACCTCTCCCACAAAGAGGCCCAACGCTGGATCCCCAACTGCTTCCTTTAAAACAAAAACTGAACCTGACCAGGAATCTGCTGTTAAATATGAGAAGAGAAAGAAGGAGCCGCTGCCCACTCCTGTGTCCCCCACCACCCAGAGAAGGAGGCTGAGAAGCAAAGTTAACCATTGATCTAGTTGTCATGTCAGTTTTTGTCTGAGCTGTGACCAGAGTTAAACATAAGCTAAACATAAATATGAACATACAGTATTGTTCAGGATATTTGTATTTTCACCACTGAGCTCTATTTGACACTATAACAACATTTTTTACATTTTATATGAGATTAAATATTTTTGTATTCTTAGTGCTTAATTCTTTGTCACCAAATACAAGAAATGTTTGTACTGGAAATGGAGTGGAGGTGATGTTTCATGTTTTCCCAGGTGGAGGTATTTTGTCTTTTGCATTTTCAGGGAAAAATAACAAGTTAAAAAAAATCTTACATCAGCGCATCAACAGGAAACTCATTGGTAGCATTTTATCATTCAAGTTGGAATATACCGTGTACTTCAGATGAAAGAACATGAACTAAACAAACAAAATACAAATATACTAAAAGACAGTAAATAGTCCAATTTCCTTATTCATGAAAAGTTGGTTGTATGACCAAACACTGAACTAAGAGTTGTAAAAGGGCCGGTATAAACATGTTAAGGGCATGATGAATAGGAAATTAAACTTGGGAAAGAGCACAAGAATCACTCCAGTTCAAACACAGCCTCTGTTCATTCAAACAGAAGTGAATGTGTGCACCCCGTCTGTTGGTTACTGCTTAAAATACATCCCTACAGGAACAGAACTGGAGAAATTACAACTGCTGGTTCACTTTCTGCAAAGACCATGTTACTCCGTGGCACTGCGTTAACTACAAAGAATTATTCTGCTTCATCTTCATGCACATTTTGGTTAACCCTTGTTGAGTAAGCACGTCATCACTTTCATTAGCAGGCAGTGCCAGAACTTATATGCTCTGATGCTTGGCAGGAAAAACACAGGTGTAATTAACAGCAATAATAACTGGATCCCATTAGGCGTGTCACTTCCAGTGAACCTGTTATTGCATGCTGACATGCACACTGGCATGACTTACTGGTTCTCTTAGATGGAACAAAGCCGACAAAGTCTCAACCAGCGTTGAGGATTAAAAATAAACAAATAAAATAATAATAATAATCATCTGAATATCAATAACACACTAACTCAAACTTGGCTGTCCTGAATTGAGACTCCTTTTTTGAATGGATGAATGCCTATATTTCATGAAATATTAAGTCCCCTTTTACGCAAGCGTCCCTTCATTGAGCTCCAGTGAAGATAGGGAGAGAGGGCGGGTGTCAGGAAGATTTCCGCTCTCAGGTCACAGGCAGGATTTCACCTTCACCACCTGGGAAAGCCTCTGCCTGTGTATGAGAGCTGTAACAGCAGCAAATGTCCTTGGCGTTGTATAGAGCTTATCTTGATTTATAAATGTTCTCTACAGTAACTTTGTACAACTTTGTTGGTGTTTATAGGCTATAATTTTCTACCAACACGTCGCGCTGCGCTGCGTCGTCAGGTGAGCGCTGACTGGGACGTAGCGGCATCTCTTGTTGACGCCTCTTTACTCTCTCACCGGGTCGAAAAGGAGGACACACGCCCCGCTGACGAGGAGAATTAAGTGTTACGTGCGAGGAACAGCTTTCTAATCTGTGATCTCTGGGATTACTCCTCCGATGGACTGGACTTGGCCCCTGTCCGTGGTTTTTGGCCACTGTTTTACGCACGCCGTGCACCATTTTTGCGCGCTCATATTTGTGCCCCTGGCATTTGCATGATGGATTAAACACTCATCAGTTTTAGCCTAGTTTTCGATTGATGCTCTATGAATAGTTGTTGATTATTAATGGACTCGCACCATGCTAAATGATGATGATCGTTTGGTCACTGAAGCGCGCAGCCGTACGTTGGATTAAGAGCCACAGACTTGACACCGCTCTTGGATCAAGCACCTGTTTATTCTCCTGAGACACTCTGACCTGTTTTCCGTCTATTGACACGCTGGGATGGAGAGCGAGCTGAGACCCAGGCTCTGTTTCCTGACCAAAGGAGAGCGCGGCTATGGGTTTCACCTGCATGGTGAGCGGAATAGAGGCGGACAGTTCATCCGCAAAGTGGAGCCCGGCTCCTCGGCTGACCTGGGCGGACTGCGACCAGGAGACCGGGTGGTGGAGGTGAACGGGGAGAATGTGGAGAACGAAACCCACCATCAAGTGAGTGTGGCCTCAATAAATAAGCTTAAAAAGAATACAGACAAGCCCTTGCATGGAAGGGAGAAGCCAGGAGAAGCAGATAAACTCTATCAAGTACAAACAATGAGTTCTGTACCTGTTAGACCACTTTTCTTTTGCCTGAGGAGAAAGAGGGGGGGCTACTAAAATGGGTCAATGTGAGCGGAGTGTAATAGGAATCACTGGGTGTCTTTTTCAGGCTAAAAGTATGTTATGTGGAGGCCAGTTCAAGGTGCACAACATGCACTAAATAACACCACAGTAATGATTTGATTTGTCTTAAGCTCCTCTCTGTTACTCCTCTCTCCTCCTGCAGGTGGTGAACCGTATCCGTGAGGTGCCCTACCGCACCAGGCTGCTAGTGGTGGACAGAGACACGGATGACTTCCTCCACAGCCGTGGCTTGGCCTGCACCGAGGATCTGGCCGTTGAGATGGGAACCCTCTCCCCGCGCCCCTCGCCGGGGCCCACTCCATCTACTTCTCCCATACCCAGAGAGAATTCACCCCTGTCCCCCAAAACCAACCACACACACTCATTTAAACCTCCAGCTGCAGACACACCCACACAGACGATCACAGAAGGCCAGGCCAAGAGGTCCTCAGTGACATCAAGTACAGCAACAGACACAGAGGTAAGGGTGGACATCAATACATTAGACCCTTGTTTGTTCATGTCCAAAATGTGGATTATTTGCACTGTTTTTATTATTAGAAGCAAAGAGAGGGAAGAGTCCACATGTTCAAGTGGAAATGGTTAGTTGTTCTCTCCATCTGTCAGCAGTGAGCCAATGTGCTGCTGTGTTAAGAGAGCATGTGACACGGCGCGTATGCCCTTTTTACCTGATGCCTGTCTGGCACTAATCCGAGCCCTTGGGAGATCTGCTGGCTGGATTCAGTCCTAAAGCAGTGTCATTAGAAAGAGTCTGGTGACTTCTCTGAACAGGTGGTATTCCAGCATGAACCTCAGGTGCACCAGGGAGGAGAGACAAACTGGAGAAAAAAAAAAATAGAAAATGAATTGAAACAACAAAAGAGGGTAAGAAAACATCCAAGTGGAAGCACTCAGGCAGGGTTGCATGTAAAGACTGGCGCTTGAAAGGATGTTAATCACTATTTTGTGGCTTAAATTGATTATTTTTCATTTTATTCAGCTGGCTAAAAATACCTTCACGTTATGTACACAAAATACCACTCTAGCCCTCTTCTTCCAGTCAAAATTAGGCTGTAAAATCCATTGTAGCGAATGCAAGTTCAAAAAGGAGTCTGCAGGGAATGTGAAGTGAATAACTGAGTAAAAGTGTGCATAAAGATAGTGGAGTTAAAGCAGGTTTAAATGGATCCCCCAACCACTACCCACCATTCAAACATCTGCTTAAATACAATCCAAACCACTGTTACACCTGTTTACGAGCCACCGTGACCATTTAAAATGCACATTGTATTTAAATAGCTCTGTCTCTTGGTGCACTCTGAGGGTTAACACCTCATACAATCAGCTGCAGGATTCTTCCCACCTGACTGTAGACACCAGAGACAAAAACCCTGCTCAACTGACCGTGCTTCCTGCAAAAGCATAGAGACCTGCACGTATTGTTTAGTCAAGCTGAATGGCCATTTTGGAGAAATAGTGTAAAAAAAAAAGTGTGCTAACATCACTGAGAGTTGAATTTGCCTTAAAACATTTGTCCACCCATGTAATTCTTTTTGTATACAGGGCTTTAAGAAGTCAAACTAAGCAGGAATTTCAGAAATACAACCAAAGGCTAAGCCAGTAGTTTTTTCTCAGAGAACTTAGATTGTGAGGTGTCCTTTTGAGGTATTATACTTTGGGCTTTGCAATGGGCTGGATCTGACTGTCCAACATAAGTTCAGCTTTTATCGCTCATCTTGTTTGCTTGACTTTAATTTGCATGGGTCTGTGTCTGCTGGCATCAAAGAAAGTACCAAGCAAACATGAGAGGGATCAGATTTTAAGATAGCTGTGTTCTACAATCAAACTCTTTGCATAGATATTGATATCTATTTGTGTACTTTATTTTGGTCACACAATCTCACACTCTCCTACTGTGGGACCTCAGACACCTCTGACTCTATGGGATCAGGTATAGATAGACACATTCTTTGATATGCTATCAAAGTTTTGTTAATGTACAGAAACTCATTCAAATTCCCAAATGTCCGAGCCAGCCAAGCATTGCTGTGACGCCTTAATGTGTGCCTGGCTGCAGAAATAACCAGGAACTGTTCGTCAGAGACTGAGCTCAGTGTTTGGGCTCCAAACAAAGAGAACCAGGATCCTCAAGACCAGCGGCTCACGGCAAACTGCCATCTGTTTAGCCGCAAGGCAGGGTAAATAAAGGCTGCCCCTTGGCTGGCCATCATGTCTCTCTTTCTCAGCTTTGGTTATAGGCTCAGCTCAAACAACATGCAATGACAGCAGCACCCGCACAAGTGCAATCTATTACATCACCAGCAACTGTGGCTCCAAATGTGAACTGACCACTTCACCAAAAACATAACATTATAAGCTTCACAAGCTTATTTTTGATGACAAGCCCGTTGTGATGAATTGTATGATGTTGCACAGGTGTTATTGTGGCCATCTGGCATTAGGCTGGCATTAGAAAGGGGACATGTTCTTTGAATCATTTCCACTGTTACGAAGTCCTGTTTGGGGCACAAATGGTCTGTGCTTTTAACTATTCATATACATGACAAAATAAAGGCCTTTTTTCCTTGTAGACTTCCTGAAATTTAGCCTTTAAGTGACCAATTTTTACATCTGCAAAGTTACCAGGAACTATTCCACGTGAATCCGACTGAGCACGTGGCTTCTGCCTTTTTCTTTTAAGTCTTTGGTAAACATTCATTTGGGAGTTTTCATCATCAATGACAGCATCAATTTCTAGACATTTTCATAGACACCCCTGAAGCCCTGTGCTTTTCATGTGATTGTTAAGCATACATGCAAAAGGCTGTTTCTGTGTCATGCATCTTGTGACATTCACGTTGTACGTGTAAATACAGATGCTATTTCAATGTCGTATGTCGTTATTATGGCAGCACACACCCAAATACAATCTTATGCAACCACAGTGTTGGCTGCTATCACAGGTCTGGCTTGGTCTCACACACACACACACACACACACACACGGTAGAAGACGGTAGAAGAAAATGTGGCGTAGAAATAACACTTTCAAGAGTATGAAAGTATAAGAAAGTAAACCCCAGGCAGTTTTAAACAAAGACAAGGAATCTCTGCATTTCCAACCATATCAGCAGATATTAAATTGGATATATTAATTCGATACTACAGCTCAAGGATTAATATGTAAATTCCTATATAATGTCAGAAAATAGTGGAAAAACAGCTTCAAATTACAGTCCAAAACCCAAAGATAGTATTTGATCTAGTTACACTCATATAGAACACATATAATCAGCAAATTCTCACACTGAAGAAACTGAAACAGTGAATTACTTAAAAGACCTACTGATTATCAAAATACTGACACGAACATGACCACACCATGGAAATGCTGTATCTGTAGCAAAAATACATCCAGGTTAGTGCAGTGAACAGCCTGTGTGTCTCAATTAATTTGGGCCGACAAGACAAACATAGTAAACAGGCCAGCAACAGAAACAGAGATCTTTAAAACCAGCAGGAGACATGGTGACCTGTCACCATGGCATCCTGACCTGTCACCACTGCAATCTGTCACCAAGGTGCTGTTTTCCATCGCTGCGGCTTGAACTCTGGCTGTCAGACAGGAAAGTCCTCTGCTACTGTCAAAGACATATTACTGTATCATTCATACACACTCACAGCCCTGTGGCCGCTGTGTGTGTGTGTGTGTGTGTGTGTGTGTGTGTGTGTGTGTGTGTGTGTGTGTGTGTGTGTGTGTGTCGTTGATGGAGCAGAAGGGACAGAGAGATCTGTCAGAAAACCCTCAGCTCAGCTCACCCATGAAGACACAGTCACAGCATGTCACTAGACAGTCACTATCCTGAGCTACCCTCAGGACAGGACCTATACGTGGCCCTGGCACAGAACGCGCACACACACACAAACACGCCCAGAGCTAGCGTTTACCTTGTAGTAGAGGCTCAGATCCACTCAGCAGATGAGTCATGCAATGTGTCTCTGGTCATTAGTCTCAGGATTGGTCTTGATGTCTCTCAGCTAGATCCACTTAGCCCACTCTGCTCAGCTCTGAGACCACTGGATTACCCTGGCAGCACTTTCTCCTGCTCAGCTCATCGCATAGCCACGCCAGTGTGCACAGAGTTAACCAGTTTAGTAGTTACACCTGTGGTAGCAATAAATCAGAAATCAATATTACAATATGAAAATGAATATTTTTTTCTGTATCAATATATATTTCAACATGGCAAATATATGCAAAATTAAATATAAGATGATCTAATTGATGTTCCACTGTGTGCTTTACATCATACAAAACTCTCCATAGATCTCAAACAAAACCTGTAATAACTAGTTTTGCTAAAATGTTACAATTTGCTTGGAATCTCTGATTTGGACATCAGAATTTTGTAATCTGAAAAGATCATATTGTCATGACACGACAGTAGTGAAAGTTGATATGCAATGTTGATTGTTACTCTGTCCTAACCTGCATAATACAGTGAAATCCAGTGCAACATCCCTGCAGTAACTCCTACTGATGTGAAGGTTTTCATGTCGATTTTTGTGGACACTTTGGACAAAGGTGTTGATTCAACTCTATGGTCTTTTCTGAGGCCATAATTAGTGGTAGTGTGGTGCATCAGTATAGTGCAGCCCAACACAACATCACCACAAACTACCGACGCTAAAATGATCATACATTTAAGGAACAGTGTTTCTGTAAGTTTTAACTACTCAAGTAAGTTTACTGCAGGCTCTTGAAAACTGTAAAAAAAAATATGATTTTCATGGTAGTTTTGTTTGATATGATTTATTGCTGCCTGTTTGCAATGGAATGATTTAGATTTAGTACAGGTGGACCTAATAAACTGGTAACTGTAAATGTATTTACGCTTGTACTACAGACAACATTTTAATACCTCTTCCTCTAATATCCTGCTTTTGCAAAGTTCTCATCCTTGAATTTGCTGTTGTCTTATGTCCCATTATAGCTGCAGGTGCAGCCCTCACCAGCACCACCAGAACCTGAACTCCTTCCCCGTCTGTGTGAACTGGTGAAGGGGGAGCAGGGCTACGGCTTCAACCTGCACAGCGATAAGACAAAGTGTGGACAGTTTGTGCGTTCGGTGGACCCCGGCTCAGCTGCTGAGAGCGCAGACATCAGGGCTGGAGACAGACTAGTGGAGGTACAATCAAAGCACACACAGGCACATTAAAATAAATGGTGCAGACAGGTGACCCCCATCCCCTTTATCAGAGTGTGCAAACCTTGTTGGGGGTGAATTTTAGGGAACTGATGGGAAAAACAATGGCACCACTCCCTGTATTAATCAAGCCTGTGCACTGGTTTGAAGGGTGATTGGATTAGAGCAGATTAGCTGGACTCAGGCTTTGAGTGGGTGGGAGAGAGAGGTGTTGTTTAAAGGGGCAAAGGAGAGAAAAGACAACGGGGGATAATCTTCACTAGAGGTGGAGAGGAGGGGCTGGTGCTGTTTGTGTCTTTTCGTGTGGACATTTACGCACATCTGCATGTGTGTCACTGACCTACAGATAGATACGCTTTCACAATAGAGACATTGTTTCCATCTCCATCTCTATGACGTCTACGGTTGATGTGTGTAGAGGAAGAGTGTGGAGGCAGGAAAGGGATTCATGCAAATAACCTCACCTCTACTCAAATCACAGATCTGATTTTGGTCTGTGAGGCAAAACACAGTGAACCTCCTGTTTCTGTTATGGCTACTTCCTCATCTCTGCAACATCTCCTGCTTGTCTCATGAGGCCTCTCAGTAATTGTCTGGTCTATGTCTTTGCTGTTCGTCATCATCGCTATCCTCTGCTGTTTCTGCTTCCTATGGCATCTCCTTTTCTCTCCCTCAGGTGAATGGAGTGAACATAGAGGGCCTGAGGCACTCAGAGGTGGTGGCACTCATTAGAGCAGGAGGGGAGGAAGTGCGCCTCCTGGTGGTCGACCAGGAGACGGACGAGCTCTTCCACCGACTGGGCATCACACCCACCACCAGCCATGTCAAAGGTCAAACTGTGCAAACACACACACACACACACACACACTCTTTCCTCTCCAGACAAAGTGTCTCATGTGTTTCTGTTTACTCTCACAGAGGTCTATGTGGATGAATTAGCGGCAGAAAGCGCCCCACCCACCCCCTCTCCAACCACTGAACTCTCCGCCACAGATCCCCCGGTCATAAACGTCACACTGACTGGCTCCCCAATCACAAAACCATCTCCAAAATCTTGGGCCAATGGGAGCTCAGCATCTCAGTCCTCAAGAAGTTCTACCACCCAATCAGAGATCAGCAGCTCAGACATGAGCATACAGGTGAGAGAGGAGGCGTGAGAGTAATAATGGAAGAAAATGTGATGTCGGTGAGCGTGTGCATAAAAATAGCACATTTGTGTGTATTGTAGGTCCCTGATGAGGACGACAGGCGTGTTTCAGACCCTTTTGTGGACAGTGGCCTGCGTCTTAGTCCCACCGCTGCTGAGGCTAAACAAAAGGCCCTCGCTGGCCGCAGCAAGAAGAGAGCGCCTCCTATGGACTGGAGCAAGAGACAAGAGATCTTCAGCAACTTTTGACCCCAGTATACAGTGTTGGAATGTAACTAAGTACATTTACTCAAGTACTGTATTTAGTCCAAATTCGCAGTACTTTACTTGAGTATTTCCATCTTCTGTGACTTTGTGCTTCTACTCCACAACATCTCAGAGGCAAATGTACTTTCTACTCCACTACATTTGTCTTACAGCTTTAGTTACCAGATAACTTCAACTGTAGTGACTTTAGTTACTTTTCGGAGTACAATTATTCATACTCTTCTTGTCCAGTGAAAACCATCTATCTTCAAACTTGATGATGATGATGGAGGATTATACTGAGGGATTAAATGTTCCTTTGTGGGTTGAGAAACTACTCCTACTTCGTAAGTTAAATAAACTACTTAAAAACCCTCTTTGATGCATCGTCACAAAGCTGGAAACAGGCAGTTTTTTTGGGCTAACGAAAATTTGACTTTATAGAGATACGTGGTTCTCACAGGACAGCGACACTACAAACACATGATGAACCTATAGAATATGAATTGCTGTAGATTAAATTACCAAACAGTCTATAAACATTAATACAGCAGTGATATTAATCCAGAAACATTAGATAGAATGGTAAAACACTGACAGGGACCATTTTACTACACAATGAGTATTTTTAATTGACTTAGATAGCTTACTTAAGTAAGGTTTTGAATACACTACTACTTTTACTTGTAGTGGTGTATTTTCACAGTGTGGTACTAATAATTTTACTTAAATAAATGGTCTAAATACTTCCTCCACCTCTAGCAGTAGAAAAGATAAGCATGACAACAGCATAGCAAGGGCAATAATACTGTGATTCTTCACTGTTGTACTCCACGTACTGCACCTCAGTCTTGCAGAGGCTCTGTGAATTAAAAGGAAAAAGGGGCAGGCAGCAGAGTTCTACAAATAATCTTAAATTCTGTTCTGTGTAAAACTGCATTGTAAGATCTAAAATAGTGTCCCGTTGATGCTTACTTCACAGTATCTATAAAGACAAAGACATGTGCCAGAAATCTTGTAACACATTGTATTAAACAATGACATTAATGATTGGCAGACCATCTACTGAGAGACTCATCCATGCAAGTGGTGCCTGGTCAGTACATGGTGTTGCTCTTTATTAAGTTGCTTCTTGAGTACTGACTATGAGTCTCTAACAGCCTACATGCACTCTGTCTGATTTTGGGCTGTATTTGGCTGTTGATGTGCTTTTTCGTTGTAACTTTGGTTGATTCTATTTGTTTAAGGAATAGTTTCATGTCTTTCTATATTTCACTGAGCTTGTTGTGAATCCTGGAGTAGTCCTCTTTACATTAACATTTTATCAGTTGTAATGTAGCATATCACATTTAAATGTAAATATAGAGGAAACGGGAGAGGCTAAATTATCAAATGATGTTGGATCACCTCAGTGCTTCTCTTCAAAGTTAGAGGGATTTCTGTAAATAAAAATATTTGAAAGACAGGTGGTTGATTAGATAAAATAACTGTAGACACTCTGTTCTCTCACAGCCTTTTGAGGATTTTTCTTCTCAAATGTGCTTCGCTGAAATGTATCACAATGTGAAATAAACTTTCAGAACATGTGTAAATACCACAGCAGAGCGTTAGCTATCAACATAGCTTGAAATGTGCCATCAGTCGGGTGAGCATTTCTTTGGAAACCCAGTGTTCATGTTAGATGTTTGGATCGCTTGTCAGGCCCTGCAGTGGGCACGAGGTTGACAGATGCCACTGTTCTCTAGCTCTGACCTAATGTACCTTTAAACCGCCTTTAAAATCTACATTAACCCAAGCAGGATTGAAGGTTAAAGATCAAAATGTTTCTCACAGCACTGCTACCCACCCAGTAACAAACCAAACAATCATCCTCAGCTACTTCACCTTAGAAGTGGCAGAGCATACACATCTACATCATTACCAGATAACAACATGCAAACCATGATGAATGATCATTATGTTTCTAGGACATGCCACCTCTTCATTCTGGTCAACATAATCTGTGTGTCTGAGGGGTGCACCATGAAGGGAGATTAATGGGTTAGCAAGGTATGTTGAGCCTAAAGGCTGAGTTTTCAGTGTCACGAAGTTTGCTGTCTTTTAACTTGGCAAGATCACCATGATAACCTATTCTGCACACTTAACGTATTCAGGGTTTTGAATTTATAGTGGCTATAACAAGCGCCACCCTCTCACTAGTTCTTTTCCTGACAATATTCTTTATGAGCGATAGTGATTCAGCTGAGGGAATATGTTATAGATGCAAACTTGCTGAGCCGTAATGTAATAATGTAATGAGTAATGTCACTGGATGAAGCAGTGTAATTACAGCAGTGTACACTGTAAACACTGCAAAATTTACACTGCATATCATCCACGCACTAACAAAATGATGAAGGCACAGTGACCACCACCACATTTTATTTATGGTCTGGAGATGAAAGGAAATGAATTTTCATTCATATCATCACATATAAATATGAATATAAATACACTTCCTCCCCTGCCAGCAGATCCAACTCACCACCAGGTGGTGATCAGTTGACAGCTCAGCCCCTCTCACTCACCCCTCCCTGAGCCTCACTCACCCACTCTACCTGAGTGTCCAAGACATACCACCGAAGGTCAGATGATACGACTACAAAGTCGATCATTGACCTCCAGCTTAGGGTGTTCTGGTGCCACTTGCACTGATGGACACCCTTATGCTTGAACATGGTGTTCGTTGTGACTAGCACATAAATCCAATAACAGAACACCGCTCGGGTTCAGATCGGGGAGGCTGTTCCTCCCAATCACACCCCTGCAGGTATCGCTGTCACGACCCACCCTGACTATCTCTAGCCAGTACCGCTCAACCTCATGCGCTAGCTCAGGCTCTTTCCCCCCCAGTGACGTGACATTCCATGTCCCCATAGCCAGACTCGTTGTCCAGGGTTTGGGTCGTCGGGGCCCCCGCCCACGACTGCCACCCATACCACAAAGCACTGGCCCCTTCTGAACCTTCCTGCGGGTGGTGGGCCTACGGGAAGGCGGGCACACGTTGCTCCTTCGGGCTGTGCCCGGCCACCAGGTGCTCGCCTGCAAGCCCCAACCCCAGGCCTGGCTCCAGGGTGGGGCCCCAGTAACGCCAATCCGGGCGACATACGCTTCCTCGATTTCTTTTTCTTCATAGGGGCCTTTTGAACCGCTCATAGTCTGACCCGTCACCTAGAACCTGTCTGCCTTGGGAGACCCTACCAGGGGCATTAAGCCCCGGACAACATAGCCTCTAGGATCATTTGGGTACTCAAACTCCTCCACCATGATAAGGTGTCGGTTCAAGGAGGAGTATATGTGATGATATGAATGAATGTACGAACGTCTGGCCGAACCCGCTGTCAGAGAGGTCTTCAACTCCCACCTCCGGGAGAGCTTCAACCAGATTCCGAGGGAGGTTGGAGACATCGAGTCCGGATGGACCATGTTCTCCACTTCCATTATTGACGCAGCCGTCCGTAGCTGTGGCCGTAAAGTCGCTGGTGCCTGTCGTGGCAGCAACCCCCGAACACCGAAAGTAAGGGATGCTGTCAAGCTGAAGAAGGAGTCCTATCGGGCCCTGTTAGCTCATGGGACTCCTGAGGCAGCTGACGGGTACCAGCAGGCCAAGCGTGCAGCGGCTTGGGCGGTTGTACAAGCAAAAACTTGGGTCTGGGAGGAGTTCGGGGAGGCCATAGAGAAGGACTACCGGTCGGCCTCGAAAAAATTCTGGCAAACCGTTCGCCGCCTCAGGAAGGGGAAGCAGCTTTCTGTCAACACTGTTTACAGTGAAGGTGGGGAGCCGTTGACCTCAACTGGGGATATTGTTGGGCGGTGGAAGGAATACTTCGAGGATCTCCTCAATCCCACTGTCATATCTTCTGTAGAGAAAGCAGAGACTGGGGACTCGGAGGTCGATTCATCCGTCACCGGGAACGAAGTCACTGAGGTAGTTTGCAAGCTCCTTGGTGGCAAAGCACCAGGGGTGGATGAGATCCGCCCTGAGTACCTCAAGTCTCTGGGTGTTGTAGTACTGTCTTGGTTGACACGCCTCTGCAACATCACGTGGCAGTCGGGGACGGTGCCTCTGGACTAGCAGACTGGGGTGGTGGTCCCTCTTTTTAAAAAGGGGGACCAGAGGGTGTGTTCCAACTATCGGGGGATCACACTCCTCAGCCTCCCTGGGAAAGTCTATTCCAGGCTACTGGAGAGGAGAATCCGGCCGATAGTCGAACCCCGGATTCAGGAGGAACAATGTGTTTTTTGTCCTGGCTGTGGAACACTGGACCAGCTCTATACCCTCCACAGGGTGCTTGAGGGTTCATGGGAGTTTGCCCAACCAGTCCACATGTGTTTTGTGGACTTGGAAAAGGCATTCGACCGTGTCCCTCGCGTCATTCTGTGGGAGGTGCTCCGGGAGTATGGGGTTGGAGGCCCTCTGTTGAGGGCTGTACAGTCCCTGTACAACCGGAGCAGGAGCTCATTGCGCATTGCCGGCAGTAAGTCGGACCTGTTCCCGGTGCATTTTGGACTCCGGCAGGGCTGCCCTTTGTCACCGGTTCTGTTAATCATTCTTATGGACAGAATTTCTAGGCGCAGCCAGGGGTCGGAGGGGGTTCGGGAGCCGGGAGATTTCGCCTCTGCTTTTTGCGGATCATGTTGTCTTGTTGGCTCCCTTGAGCCAGGACCTTTAACATGCACTGGGGCGGTTCGCAGCCGAGTGTGAAGCAGCTGGGATGAGAGTCATGGTTCTCGACTGGAAAAAGGTGGCTTGCTCCCTCCAGGTTGGGGGAGAGTTCCTGCCTCAAGTGGAGGAGTTTAAGTATCTCGAGATCCTGTTCACGAGTGAGGGAAGGATGGAGCGTGAGATTGACAGGCGGATCGGTGCAGTGGCAACAGTAATGCGGTCACTGTACTGGTCTGTCGTGGTGAAGAAGGAGCTGAGCCGAAAGGTGAAGCTCTCAATTTACTGGTCAATCTACGTTCCTACCCTCACCTACGGTCATGAACTTTGGGTCATGACCAAAAGAACAAGGTCCCGGATACAAGCGGCTGAAATGAGTTTCCTCCGCAGGGTGGCAGGGTGCTCCCTTAGAGATAGGGTGAGGAGCTCTGTCACCCAGGAGGAGCTCAGAGTAGAGTTGCTGCTCCTCCACATTGAGAGGAGTCAGCTGAGGTGGCTCGGGTATCTCTATCGGATGCCCCCTGGACGCCTCCCTAGGGAGGTGTTCCAGGCATGTCCCACTGGGAGGAGGCCCCGAGGAAAGACCCAGGACATGCTGGAACAACTATGTCGCTCGGCTCAGGATCCCCCCGGAAAAGCTAGGGGAAGTGTCCGGGGAGAGGGAAGTTTGGGCATCCCTGCTCAGGCTGCTCCCCCCGCGACCCGGCCCCGGATGAAGTGGGAGAAAATGAATGGATGGATGGATGAATGGATGGATGGATGGATGGATGGATGGATGGATGGATGGATGGATGGTTGGATCATCACATATAGTCATCTTTGGCCATCAGGAGTGCTATTCAGGAAGTGTCGGTCTTGCTCAGACAAAATGCCAAATAAGAATACTAACAGAACAGGAAAAGCCTGTTCGGGTTAAGATGCAAAACAGAGACATGCACGGTAAAAGTATGCAGGCATGATCTTAAACTTTTTATCTCTTCAAACAATGCCTGTTTTCAAACAATGTTTGTATCAGATGCACATTTTTTGTCACAAATGGTCATTTTACAATGACCAAAAACTCACCCACTGCATCATGTGTCATGACGTCAATACAGGAGTGATGTAATGATGTAATGGGATGGAGACTGTGACTGCTATCTCTATCTATACGCTAAATGAAGATGTTGTGGCAGACTCAGCCCATAGGGACAGGGGCTGTGTCAGCCTGTGGCATTATGGATACCTCACAGATGATGTCACATGTCATACTGTAGTATATACAGTATAGTATAACAGAGAACAGAATCCACAGAAGACTGTGCTGTTGTAGTACTATCTTATGTGATGTATATAGTAAGCTATCTCAGTGATGAAATATATTCATCCAAAAAAAGAAATAATGACACATATAATATGATTTTCAGAGTCTGTTCACACTGATACAGGCTGATAAAAATTATATTAATTTGATAAGAAATTGAAAATATTTAGCAATAATGGCATAATTATGCCTAAAAACATTTAATTTGTTTTTTTTGTTTGTTTGTTTGTTTGTTTGTTTTTGTTTCTTTTTTGAAAGTCCAGCCCCCACAGCGTCACAGCGAAAAATTCTATCCCTGGACAAATTGAGTTGAGTCCTCAATGGTCGTTCCTGAGGACTGGGGCCATACTAATAAAGACTCTTAGTGCAAAGAGTTGCTTTTAGTGACAAAATTCAAAGAAAATTCTTGGAAGGATGATGTTTTCTAAGAATTTCCCCTTGTAGTTAAGACTAGATTCTGGTAAAGATGAAAGTTATTCATAAAGCATCTTAGCATTTCAGGGAGCTCCTCAGGTGAAATTTGTCAAAGGAAGTGGGGAGTACTATTTACTCTTCACCCTCAATTCCAAAAAAGGTGGGACTCTGTAAAACTTGATAAAAAAGAATGCAGTCATTTGCAAATGGACTGTTTAACAACAACAGTTTTACAAAGAGCCCCTGAGTCCATGTAGTGATATCTTTTATCCAATCATGTGTTCACAAAGTGGTGAACCTCGCTCTATCCTCGCTTGTGAACGACTGAGCCTTTCCAGGATGCACCTTTCATACCAATCATGATACTATCACCTGTTACCAATGAATCTGTTTACCTGTGGAATGTTCCAAACAGGTGTTTTTGGAGCATTCCACATCTTTCTCAGTCTTTAGTTGCTCCTGTTCAAACTTGTTTGAAACATGTTGCTGCATCAAATTCAGAATAAACATATATTTACAAAAAGCTGATGAGGAAAACATAAAATATATTGTCTTTGTACTTGTTTACTTGAGCATATGTCAAAAAGGATTAGCAAATGATCACATTCTGTTTGATTTTTATTTTAAACAGCATCACAGCTTTTTTGTAATCGGGGTTGTATGTCATAGTACAATGTGATGTCATTGCATCCTATATCTCATACTATGATATGTCATTGTATGCCAAAGAAATGTCATAATTTAGTGTAATGTCATTATTTATTGCAATGCATTATAGTGTGATGTCACAGTATTGGAGGAAATGTGTGTTTTGATGTTCTAGCATGACCTGTGTAAACTGAACCGGTTCATTTCTCAACATTCTGTGATGGTTCATCGGCATGTCATGGATTTCAGAAGTCTGTAGCAGACTGACAAAATGGCTTTGACTCTACTGAATTACAGTATTTTACAATTACTTTGGTTTCAATGTGCAAAAAATCTTAACTCACATGGCCTCAAAATTACACACATCACACAAAATGAAAACATCTGTATCAAGTTAGCTGATGTATCGGACAGCAGGTGTATCAGCATGTCAGAATATTGCACATGCTGACCACTGAATATGAAAACATGGTTGCATTTTAAAATGAAATGGTCATTAGCATGTAACGCTGTCAAAGAGGAACCAATGCTCATCAAACAAAGTCTGTGCTGGTCACTTCCTGAATGCATAAAAATAACAAGTTCATTGAAGGTGAAAGGATGATTGGGATTGTACTGCACTGCATCGGTTTACGTTGTTCAGTATCCTCTACATTCATTAACATTAATCATTAGACTGTTGTAACAGACACTCAATAAATTGCAAGATTAGTAGCAGTCAATTCTCTTTTTTCATTATTCCTTACCACCACTGCCAGATTTGGTGGTGAAGTAATTAACAAGGGCACCCTAAGCCGATATTGACTAACTAAAAAATGCCCACAGACACCACTTGTATTGATTCAATGACCTCTACACTACAGGTGGCTATATTTTGAGGCTTGAGCATGTGAATGTGGGGTTAAAGAGGTAAGAATTAGCTGATCTGTTGTACTCTCCGCATTCAAGTTTAGCACATTGAAACTCTGCCAAAGCCGCTTTATGAAATTGTTGGACTCTGACCATCTTCTCTTACATCTCACACACACAAACACACACACCTTGAGCTGTTTTATCAGTCCAGAGTTCCTGTGGAGGTGATCTGGCCGCATTCTGACATCCTGCTGCTGGAAATGAGAGAACCTGCTGGAGCTGGTTTTGGAGGAAAACACAGAGTCACATCATGCATCATGTAGTTTAACATGTAGATGAAGGTGATCAGTCAGTCGCTGCTGAGCATGTGTAGAGATTTACAGTGTTCCTCTCTCACACACTCTCTCTCTCTCTCACACACACACACACACACACACACACACACACACACACACACACACACACACACACACACACACACACACACTCACACAAACCCTGTCTCCAGCTGAAACCACTGGAATATCAAGGGTGTTATGTCTGTGTGGAATAAACTTGGTCATTCATAGGGGTTTCTACTTACAGACATACACAGAGCCAGGATGCAACTCTGACTTTACTGTAGCTTTAACCATGAGGCCTGGATTTATTATTACTGTTTTTACAGGTACATCACACCCCAACTCGTCTTTTTCTCACAGAAGACACCAGACTGGCCACTCTAACATCCAGCCTTGAGCATGCACAACATGATTTATTTCAAGAATCCAGAATTTTTACACACATAAACTGAATTATATCGTCGACTCAAAGCACTTCATTTCCATTCCCGCCTTCAGAGAAAGGGGACACGCCTGGCGAATGTAACCCACAGGAACACAAAAGGTACCAGTCTTTCTGCCAAATTGCACCAATGTCATGCTCTTTATTATATAAACAGAATTTAGAAAAAAAAAGACATTCCTTCATCTCATTTCATCCCTTCTTTGTTCCCATCTTCTTTGCACCTATGAAAAGCTGTCACACCCTTTCTTTCCTGCAAACTCAGTACTACAGCATTATCTGAAGAAAATTTACACTGACCTTTCAGATACAACTGTTCATGGAACTAAAAACATTTGTTACACAAATTAAAAAAAAACAAAAAAACAAAAAACAGCTATAATGAACAAACAACCAAAAAACATTTTCTTGTACAAGCTTTGAACTAAGAGACCGTGGAAGTGGAACTAGACTGGGGTTCAGATTGTCTTTTATTTAAGCAATTAATGATTGATTTGATTATCTCAGTGGTCACAGTTCAGGTCAAATCAAGTGCCAACATCTATTTCCAAATATCTATGGCCCGGAAAGCACTGGCAGAATGTCAATGAAAAAATATAGATCCCTGTAATAAGTTTTGCTGGCAAAATCTTACTTAATTACTTAATTGAAAGCCCTTCAGTACCTACATGTTTACATCATCATGATGCTCATATTGGGTATTTAAATAGCAGCTCGCCTCTACTTATTGTCGGTTTTCAAATTTCAGTGGCTCTTTGGCAGTGTCCTAGCTGTTTTTTTTAAGTATACTGTGCTCTCATTGTGAATTGAGGTGGTGTGTTGGTGTGTAAAGGGCCGTCGTATTACTCTGAAATATACGTCAAACATACACCACTGCACGCACACACTCTCACACGCAAACACACAGTGAAAACAGACACAGAACATGCACACGAAGTAGGCTGGGGCAGGCTACAAACCCTTCCACACAAATATCAATTTGCACCCCTACTGTGCACACATCACATGAACGCCATCTAACTATCCAATACATGCTCACAGGCAAAAAAGGTACAGTACTCATGCGCGCCTATTCATGCAGGATCTCCCACACATGCAGGATCTCACACACAGACACACACACCTCAGCAATATGGCAAAGTTAGTCATTGTAAAAGTGCGGATTAGTCCCAGTTTCACAAAGTTGTTTTTATTTGCCATTTAGTATTGTGATATTTTTGCCAGTCAAAGACACTTAATTTCACAGTGCAACACAGTATGACAAACACTGACATTAGGGTCAAGACATATCATATGGGTGAGGTTAAAAAAATGTCCATACAAAAAGAAAAAAGGTCAAATAAAATAAAATAAAAAGTGCAAAAACAACAGTCACTGAAAATAGCATTAATTCAAATATTTTTTTTTTTGCGTTAATTGTGCGAATTTAAGTCCACTATAGAAACAAAACTTCTCAGTAGCAGCAAAAAAAAGACAAAAAAAAAAAAGAATATGGACCATTTTTAAAACATTCTAAAGATCACAATGACATTGCCAATCACTGTTTTACTTAAGATATCAATATGGCATCAAATGGATATCAGTACGAATGTAGACAGAAACAAATACACTCACCCTTGCACGCACGCAAACGCACACACAGACACACAAACACAAACACTTGGTCACAGTTAACAGGTGCCAAGGACATTGCAGTGGGAGTCAAGTTTTAGCTTGGTACCATATCAAAAACAATACACATTTCACACACTGTTAACACAGAATGCCGAAGTAAAGATTTACAAACTGCACATGCACACACACGCGTATGCGTACGCGCACACACACCCACACATATACACACACAAATCTCAAAGAGACAACTAAGGTTGTGATTTCTTTCAATGATTTCATCCCCTCTGGTGAGAAAACAAATGTGTTAGCCCTAATCCTCCCTTCCTACAGGAATGGTTTCTGTGAAGCCACAAGGAAAGACACTTGCTCTTATTTTTTCTTCTTCTCTCTTTTGATCAGGTAGAAAATCTGACAGGAATATGTCTGATAGATGGATAGCTCTGTGAAGCAGCACTCTGGTCAAAAATGAAGGTAGGAAACACAGATGCGGATAGCGAGACTATCTTACAGTTAAGTAGAATTCAGTGACTACAGATGAAGTAATTTATATTGAATCCTATTCCCCGGAAAAGAAAGATATCACCCAGAAAATGAACAGAGTTTAGACACCTGCCTGTCTGTCCCTAACTACATGTAGTAGGTCTCAAAAAGTCTAAATAATAGTGCCACCCACAGTCAGTTCCATGTACTGCATGTACAGCATGTGCAAGTGTATGTGTGAGTCTGTGTACGTTGGTCTGTCTGTCGGTCGGTCGGTCAGGCTATTTGTTACTCTTAAGTTTAAGAATCCCATTAAAATCTCAACTGTCCCTGTCCACCCAGCCAAGTAACAGACCTTTCTGTCGCTCTTTTTCCCTGCTTTGCTACTGATTTCCCTCCCTTGCTTTCCCTGAACTTTCTTTGTGCTGGTCTCTTTGCCTGCCTCCCTCTTTCCCAACTTGTCTGTCCCTCTGTCTCTCCATGTCCTTCTCTCTGTCCCTCTCTAGCTGTCCCTACCAGTTAGTTTTTCTGTGTCGGGTCCCTGCCTAGTTAATCTAGAGGTGTCCCTCTGTCCCTCCCTCCCACCCGCCAACCCTCCCTCTATGGACAAACACATAGGGCGTGGGGGCCGTCCGTCAGGGGGAGCGGCCAATAGCGTCCCTCTCCCTCCCCCCAGATCTGGGCAGTGCAATACACAGATGGATGAGTTTCCCATTCACCCTCCTCCTGCTGGCTCACCTAAGGAGAGCGGACACAGAGACGTTAACTTTAGGAAAGACTTTTAGAGACCTTTGATTGGAGGTTAAAACATGATGTGTGTGGGCTTACCTCTTGGGTGGGTGTAGAGGATCTAAACGCCGTAGCAGGCTGCCAGTCTCTCCTTCAGCAGTGGGGGAAACTGCTCTGAGAACTGCTGCCAGTTCTCTTCCCCAACCTGCTCCTTAAACCCATGCAGGATCTGCAGGACGCAGCAGAGGACAGAAGGGGAGATGTGAATTTCAGGCAAAACCTCAAGTCATCTTAAACCTCCTAAGCAGTCGGGCCACAGGTTACCACTTCCACAGCTAAGGCTGGGAGCTGATAACTGCTTCTTCAACCATGTGATCCTTCAACAGCTTCCTAATCGTTCCTTTATCAAAACCAGGTCTCATAAAAGCAACAGAGTCCTGAATGTTTAACTGACTGCAACAAGGCTGAATCAAACAATCAGGCAAAGGCTCCTTAACTCCAGGGTCCTCCAAAGGCCCACATTCACTGCTTATTAGGTGTTATTGTTATGCTGTTGAATTTTGACCACTGAAGTACAGTATCAGCTAACGCAGGTCCAGCATTAACAGCTGCTTTTCCAGCCCTGTCTTGTGGACAGTGTCAAAATCTAGTTTCATGACCTTTGACAGTTTAGCTCATATTGTGCAGATTCTACAGAGCAGCATTAAGATATATTTAAACAGTGACATATTATCTCTTTGTCATGCCAAAACTCTCATTAGCACGTAGTCTTTATTAAACTGGAAACAGACAACATTTCCCCCTAAAGCATTTCCATGTGGTGTTAATGTAGACGCTGCTGTCGCAAAGAGAAACGCATCACCGGGTTATTTTTTGCTTTTACAAAATTAAAGAAATTGTAAGACAGACGGTGATAACATATAATGTTTGTTCATTTTCATAGGGTTAGGGTTAGGGGCTAACCCCCCTTCATGAACAAGTAGATCTATCCAGTCAGCCTGACTGTGGCAAAAATCCAGCCTTCACTTTCCCAGGTGAGCATACCTGTGGCAGACAGTGAAAGCAAGGCTTATAGGGAATCAGTCTTAATGCTGACAGCGTCATTATTCTGCAGCCATTACACTGTGCAATCAACATTTATTTTATGAAGTTTAAGCAAAAAACTTGCATCTCACATGATGGGAGCAAAATGCATATACAATGCACACAGAGTGGGAGATGGGGGTCAAATAAGGGCCCCTACTGCAAATGCTTGTCCTGGCCCACGAGCCATAGACTGTAAGTATATTCTAAGTCTCAAACAGATTAAATTTGATATGCATCATACCCACAGTGTTTTCCAAATGTTCCCAGTGTTTAATTGCCACACTGGCAGCATTTCATGGCTTCAAAATGTGTTGCTTCAAAATGCTGATGGTGTCAAGACGCAGCCAAACAGGACTAGCTGCTGCAACCAAACCAGAGCACGTCTCATCACAGAGCAGCAAGGGAAGAATGAGTGTATATTTTCCTCATTTTAGGAAAATATAGTGCCACGAACTCTGTAAATATGTGAGTCACTGTCAACTCAAACAGACACAGCGATACAGAACAGGCCTGTTCATCGGATTAATTTGGCCAACAATGCATTCCCTCTGCTGTCAACACACTGGTTAAATTTCCCGACAGGAACATTAGGGAAGTATTACAGAAATCCTCCATTAGTGTAGACACATGCATGAGTGGATTTTGCAGCGAATTTGACTCAGAATTTGCATGCAGAGCATTTTGGCATTTACATGGCAACTCCTGAGGGGGAGTGTGTTCACTTCGTTTCTCCGCAGTACAAAAGCAGTGTCTGTGTTCCGAGCTTCACAGCAGAAAAGTGAGACGAGCACACTCTGCTTCGCTCGAGGTCTCTTACAGTGACTCACACAGCAGGGGGAGAGGGGAATGAAGAATGCGAGAGTCTCATCACAGTGAATTAAAATCAGCCACTGGATGGGACGGCTCGTGTAAACACAAGAACTTGCTCCTCGATATGACCCCGACTTTGTTCCTAACCCTGATCAAGCCGCTCACCTTGTAGAACATGTCTCTCAAATCGTCTTTAGGATTCACCCACGAGGCCACCGCGTCACAGAAGAAGATGAAGTCCTGAACAAATGCAGGGGAAGAGGAGAGACGGTTTGAAAACGACATCAAGTCCTACAACATCTGCAACTTTGCAACCAATAACACGGACTCTAACAGCATTGACTTGAAGCCTGCAGTATACAGCGTCTCACCTGCACCACGCCTCCTGGGTTCACACCAATCATCATGCAAATCCCGCGGAAGGCAGAGTCTTTCTCCTCATTGTCTCTGATGTTCCGCAGAGATGTACACCTGCAGCATGAAATTATTAACCAGTTAGCAGCTGTTCAACTTGAAGCTGTCACTGCTAGGAATTCAACTCTCTTATCTTGTTGACGAGAGAACACGTCATACTCAAAGCTTGAGAAGACTCAGGCTGCAGCGTTTCATTCTCTCTACTCGCTGACTCCAATCATTCCAAGGATACATTTAAAGAATGTCAACACTGCAGCCTTTAAAATTCTGTGTGCTCTGCAGCAATGTGATTAGACAAGAATGCAAAGAGGAAAAAATTATAAAAATCTGAACAGAGCATCGTCTGATGGGGGGAGAAAAAGAATAAATGTGTCTTGCAAGTCCCAATAAGCTATATAATGATGTGCAGAATGGAAAGAGAAAAGAGAAGAAAGAGGATGGATACCATGAGCTGTGGTCAGACCACAGAGGACGAGATGCAGAGTGCACGTGTGGTGCTACGTGTGATAGAAGACAGCTGCCAGTGCTGCCTGTGTATATGCACATGTTGTTAATCAAATAACACCACAGAAATGTCATGGCGCTGGGGAATGAAATGCACAGAAAAAGAGATTACAAGGCCGCTCACCAAGGTCGGATAAACTGCGGCAGCATGGCAGCAACCTCCTGAGGACACACATAGCCCAGTCGGCCGATGGTGATTGCTGGTAAAGGAAAGAATCACTGTTACAATAAGGTGTGTGCACTGCACCAGTTTCTCCCATGTGACCAGCTAATGCATTTTTGACTGTAATCTGCTCTGATTTTCAACTGTCAGTCCAAGCATATAACTACAAACATCTGTCTAAACAAACAAGTCTAAAAAATATCTGCATATTCATCATACCAGTGTTCTCCAGCAGGGTCTTGGGGGTGTTGGGTCGATTAATAATTTCAACCAGCTGGTTCAGAACCATAGCGATGTACGGCTGCATCTCCACTCCTGATAAACAAAGGCAGACACACACATCAGGACAATGAATCTCACATTTGAGAGCACGTGTGGAAACAGATTTGCTGCAGCTCACCCATCTGCATGCAGATCTCTCCTATGGCCCAGGTAGCATTGTTGCAGACAGAGATGAACTCTGGGTTCAGATTTGTCCCGAGGATAGGCATGAATTCAGCTGCAGGACACACAAATGTCATCATCATATTAGACATATGAAAAAGGGTGTGCTGTGTGCTGCATGAATGTGTGTCTGTGTGTGAAAGAGATAATGAGATAATTACCAATACACGGTTTAACATGAGGGAAGCAGGCCTTGGTCAAGTCGCCCAGTAGAGCAAATGAACTCTGTCTTACTTCAGGCATCGTATCCTGGGACAAAAGAGACAGAGAGGCAGAGAGAAATGTGAACACACACCATTGACAGACCTGAAAACTTGGCCTGTGGCACACCTAGCGGCTAACTTTGGCTAAAATCTTTGGCAAAATACAGTGCACTTCCTGTGACTGCTTCACAATAAAAGCCACCCTGTAGTTCATCAGTTGAATACATGTAATGAAAGGCAGCACTACTAGGAAATGTTCAGTTTGCATTAGCAGTAACGAATACGGCTCAGATGAGACTGTAGGGGGGCTTCTATCACTGAGATAACATTACAAACAGTGCATGAACACACACACACAGGGGGCTCTCCTCACCTGCATGCACTGGAAAAGCAGAGTCATGATGTTACTGCGGGCCACAAGTGTGTCCACGTGGCCCCCAAGTCCCTCAGCCAAACCACTTAAGAGATCCAGAGCCACAATCATGAAGTCCTTGTCGGGTGCTTCGTACTGGTCTGGCTGCTGACTGTACATCTGATACACACGCACACAGCGAAGAGAAGGTGGAAAGAAAAGGTAGACAGTGGGATGAAAGTGGGATTAAGTGTCATTTATGGAAAGCTGCAGAAACATAAGCTGTAAAGTCCACGTGAGCAAGCAAACAAGCGTGTGTGGCTCACCATGGCCTGAGCCAGTGTCTTCTGGACCAGGGTGACGCATCGCTGGTAGACGGGCTCACAGTATGGGAGGAAGCCGCTCTGCAGTGCCGTGGCTACAGACGACAGACACTCGAGCAGAGGAAACAGATCTTTATCTTCATCCTTCAGCTCGTTCCACTTGGCTATCAGTGGCGGCATCAGCTTCTGTATGTACTCCTAAAAAACCCACGTGTGTGTTCAGCCTGTGATTCACTTGTTCTTTTAGCAAAATAGAGCAATTCAATACATGATACACAAAACAAGGTGGTGTAAGTGTGTGCATTTTGTGCTCACAGGCTGGTTCAGATGGTGGCCCACAGAGTCTGCCAATGTTCCTATAGCGTCGTAGAGGATGAGCAGGTTCTTATGCTGGTACTTCCCAAAAGCAAAAACCAGCGTGTCCAGGATGAAGCTCAGGTAAGGCACCAGCTCTGTGCACGCCTCCTCCTCCAAGGTGGCAAACGCGCTGCAGGAGAAACAAGACGCATTAGAGGAATGTATGAGCAGAAAGTGAAACAACACAGGCGAGAAGAGCACATGGAAAAACTAAGAGCTGTACCTGCATGCAGCTTCCTGTACCCTCTTATTGCCATCCAGGATGCGTTTGAGCAGCTCGGTCATGAGGGGTTTGAGGTGAGCGTCAGGGGGCTGGCTGACTACCCAGTGGGCGTAGCGGCTGAGGGTCCAGCAGGCGATGGAGCGCACCAGGGCCTTCTTGTCGCACAAACACTGGATGAGGTGGGGGATGAGCTCAGGCAAGTAAGGTACCATGCCCTGCATACAGCCTGGAAGGACAAAACGGTTGTACACACATTAGAAGGAAAAGTGCAACATATTGGGAAATAAACGTATTTGCTTTCTCGCCAAGAGTGAGAACATACTATTTTCACATCTGCACATGTAATATAAAGCTACCACCAGCAGCTTGTTAGCTTAGCATAGCATAGAGACAAGAAACAGGGGGAAAGCTAGCTTGGATCTGTCCCAATAGAACAAAATCAGCATACCAAGCATCTATAAAACTATTTGTTCATCATTGTGGTGAAAATGAGAAAAGTTCTGTTCTTTATCTCATACAACAAAAATATAAGACATATTCAATCATTGCAGAACACCTTACTGTCCAGGAAAGTTCCTTTATCAATGTCTCCCCAAATATACTGTACTGTATTTTAATAGTAAGTACTGTGTCTCACCTTCAGCAATAGCTCCTAGCACTAGAATGCCAGACTCTTTGATGACCCAGTCAGGGTGGAAAAGCAGGCCTTTGAGCAGGGGCAGGAGATGTGGAAGCAGCTCCTCACGAAAGACATTGGCAAGAACGTCCAGAGCCGCGGCCGAACACTTTCCTGGAGGAGGGAAATCACCATCAGCATCAGATAACTTTGAAACTGTAATAATGCTCTCCGTTATGGTTGGAAAAAAAACTACACAAAACTCAAAACATTCAGGCCTTGCTCAAAAAAACACTGTTTAAAGTCTAAGAATGCACTTGAAGAGCAAGCCCTGCCTGTCTGACTGCAACTTACGTAGGTTCCAGTCAGACAGCGTATCGTCATCGTCGTCCTCGTCTTCATCGATGTCCTCCCCCTCCTCACCCTCCCCTCCTTCGTGCTGCAGAGTGACGGTGCGGGACTTGTGGAAGCGAGGCTTGATGTCTTGCTCACTGTCAGGAACCGCCTCATCCTCTTCAACATCGCCCTGGAGAACATCAGAGGGAAAGGGGAATGCAGGGTGAACACAGGTAAGGCAGAAGGTCTGTATGAGGAATATGTGGTTTATCCGGGGGCACGGGGGCTCACCTTGAGAAGAATAATGTCAATCTCAGAGTATTTCATCCCATTCACCAGGATAGGAATCAGTCTGAAAAAAGAGAGAAACAACCACATTACTACATGGATGAAATTCATACAACACTTGATTTTAAGGTCCAACAACATGTTGGCATGTGAGCACTTACTGGACCAAGTGGCCAGACAGGGCCTCTTTACAGATGGGCTGTTCAGCCAGAGTTAGCCAGAACTCACAGGCCTCCAGAGCCACGTTCTCATCTGGGTCCTGTGTCCGCTGCAGCATGTACTGGTGACAGACAAGAAGAAGTGGTGCTGATGATGACGAAGAAGAACGAAGGGAACGCCACCTGCTTTCTGTTTTGTATGGTCTGTGAGATCAAGTCCCACCCTCACCTGGATGATGCTGTGCATGTGTGGGATGAGGCGGTCAATGCGGACTTCCAGCAGCATGACCAAAGCCCTGCACACGTTCTTCCGCACTTCACTGTCCTCATCACCAGCCAGAGCAAACAGACTCTGAGGAGAGACAGGCAAGGACAGAGAGGGGGTGGGAGAGAGGGAAGGGGGGAGGAGGGGGGCAAGAAATGGGGCAGAAATAGATTGACAGAGTTAACAGAAGCAACCTCCATACAACATGCACTTTAATCTGTTGTGCCACATTCATCTCTTAACATGGACTCGAACAGGGTTTCAGGGTTCAGTAAATAATCTCTCCTCTTCTACATTATAGGCAACTTCCTGCATTGCCTCATCTCAAGTAGCAGATACCAACTATTGCGCAAACACAGCATACAGTAGATAAAGCCAGATAGAGTTAGTCAAGTGGAAATATGAAACTTATCCCTAACAAAGATCAGTAAAAAACAACAACTTAAACAGACAGATACATTGTTCCATAGTCCACCTCTGAGAGGGCCAAAAGCTGAGTCTTATGAGCAAAATGCGATGATGGTACACCTTTAAAAAACGGAAATGAAAGCATGACATAATCCCATCGTGCTCACCTCTATGAAGGTATCAATATTATCCATTAGAGCTTGAGCTCGACCAATGATGAACTGGTTCACACACGCTATGGCATGGGACCTGCGAGAGAGAGACAAGCAAGTGGGATCTATAATGAGGATTTTAACAGGGAGAGTCAAAGTGGAAAAGCTGAGGAGGAGAAACAAAGTGCCAGTAGAGACAGTAAGAAAGCAGAAGACTGGCCCTTAACTGACCTGATCTTGGGGCTGCAGTGCTTGAAAAACTGTAGGAATTTTGGGATCATGATGTTGAGAGGTCTGTTAAGGGCATCGCTGTCCAACAACTCAGAGGAATCCTCGCAGATCTTTTGCAATGCTCCAAAGGAACCCTGAAAGGCAGAGAAAGTCAGAAAGAAAGAACGTTAACAGCAAAAGCAACAGATATAAATCTACTTATCACATTAACATTAAAAAGGTATTTCTGCGTGCACGCAGGTGAGCCTGACCTCGCAGGTATTATAGTCCTCTGAGTTGAGCAGATTGCAGAGCTGAGGCAACAGTTCCGGCCAGGTCTGCAGCTCTCCTTTAGAGGCTATGGTCGTGATCAGGATACCTTTATGGCAGAAAATAAAAAGGTTACACAAAGATGAATCAGGCCTTAAAATTCACAAGTAACCAATAACTTAACTCGCCATCGCATTCACTCATGTAAAACATCTTGAAAATGCAGCGCTGGCTCCCACACAGCCACATCACCTGCAAAAATTGAACCACCTACAGAGTACTCTGACTCACACCAGCTAGAAAACACAGCCAACAGCAGCTTTGTCTTTCTCACTCACACACCCACCGATCGTCGCTCTGATAAGCGGTGAAGGGTCTCCGATGTTGTTGAGGCATTCTCGTTTGATAAAGTCAGCCACATTGGGAGGGAAGTTTTGATAGTGAGCCTTAACATTGTTCTTCAGGATCAGACCGCTCAGAGAGCGAGTGGGCTCATCTTCAAAAGGAAAGCAGCAGAGAGGCAGAATATGAATACATTTCAAAAATGGGAAACAGCAACAGAAATATTTGCAGGGATCATTTTAGATATGCACATTCATACCCTCAGATTTGAGGCTTGTGAGGACAAAGATGAGATAGTTGTTGAAATCTGGAAACTGGTTGAGTTGCTCCAGTTTCTGCAGACTCTGTTAAGGAGATCAACCATCCAAACACATAGAGCAAAAGCTCACACACCTTCCAATACCTTGTGTTCCTGTTTGACAAGCCAGATGTGCATGACAACACACCCCATCAGTTTCTCCATCATCCACTTTGGTACACAAGCACTCATGGAAGAAGCAAAATGTCACACCTTGCTCTCTCACTACCTATTAACCATACACACACACACACTCACACACACACACACAAAATAAGGATACTTCTTGCACAGCTCTCTGTGTTGCTGTGTCTGGTGACTGGGAGTCCTTGAGTAGTTGAAGCACTTGCTGCAGACCCTGTTCATCTGGCTGCCACTCCATCCTACAGCACGCAACAACACACATTAACTGTTTAGGACCTACACACACAGCCCCACCTGTGACCTCAACACTCCAAACGTTGCTACTCCAATCACGTAGAAGCAGCGTAAGCTACGCAGTAACGATTACTGATGGAGCTAACGAACAGAATGTGATGGCTGCCGTTACTAATAGCAACAACTTGTGAAATATTAGCGTTTACTATACAGCTACCGCACAATTAGCTACGTGAATCGTATCCATAGACAGAATCCTACATTCATTGTAAGTGAGTCTACAGTGGAGCGAAACACTGCCATGAAAGCGTTAATGTTTCTGAACATATCCGTCTCTGGCTTCATGGGAGCCAAACGGACCATTACGCAGTGTTCCTCATTAAGTTACAACTGCATGAACAAGTAGCAATACCAAGTATCAACCGCGATCTAACCAGCCTTTTCCACATTAGGCCCAGACGGTACAGGCGCAAATGTCTGCCTGATTCAGATAGCAAGCTAGCTTAGCATCGCTACGATACTTAACACGTATAACATTCACACAATAAACAGCTGTAAAACAATATCTTACGGCAACGATCGGGACGCATTGTTGCGCTGGCAAGCAGTGTTTCTAATCAAAGCAACAAAGACGGCGCAAATGCAGCGCATTAATAGTCATAACAGAGCAGTCGCATATCAACCCCGGCAGCTACCACTAGCATGGCTAGCTAGCATCATCTTGAAAGTACCGCGAAAGGTTTTACCTGGTCACTCCGACGTGGTAGATCTATATTTCTATAGACAAAAATGCAGCAACGCTATAACAACTAACATTAAATAAAATATGACTGCGATCTGCGTAGCTAAATACAAACTTCTGATCTCAGTGGATCTGTGTGGTTGCTGTGTTAGCTGGTATGTGACAGAGATTGCATGCCTTGCAATGAGCCGGGTGATCCGTTTGATCATATGCGGCTTCCGTAGTGGAAGACTGTGCGCAAGGTAACTGTGTTTCTTAGCTAACAGTAAAGGTACTGAGTATACAACCTATATCCTACACAAAATGTATCAGTGTTTGCTGTTGTCTTACAATTACGTTAAGTAATAAAAATGCATGACATACTTCTCGTCCTATGAACAGACATGTTTTATGCATCGTTTTATGATGTGCTTCATTTCTGACCACCAGATGGCGTCAGCTTCAAATTCCTTAAGCATGTACTGAATGACTGATCTGTATGAACTGATGCAGGGCGTGGATCATGAACACCAGTAAATGTAACATTAGGCTGACTACCACTGTGAAGCTCAGTTTTTATGACAATGTGTCTCAGTATGACTGGGATAATTTATCTCTGTTAGGAGGATGAAGAATTGCCATGAACATACTGATATAAACAACCAAAGTTTAACAACAGAGGCTTCACAGAGGCAACATGTTGCAGCTTTACTCTGCTGGATTTCTGTGCTTTGTAAATATGTTCATCGCCACTTCCTTTCATTTCGAAATCCTTGTCAAAACTATTTCTGAAACTACAGTTTGAAAAAAGTGGAAGTGCTCTAACAGCATGAAACATCATTAATATCTTTTTTGTAAGAGGAACAGAGACCTTCATACCAAGTACACAGTACTTTATTTAACGGATCAGTCAGTGAAACAGTTTTGGATACACAAACACATTCCTGTATCAACAGTCACATGGATGGTGAGTTGGATGGGATGTGGATTTTTTAGAATTCTAACTGTGAAGAAATGAAGGAGTCACATCAGAAAAAAAGTAGAGAGTAGCATATATTTACAAACAAGGTTCAGCACAGAGAACTGATTTCACTCTTGCTACAGCCCCACTTGCAGCAGGCATTGGACAGTCCAACCACTACATCTCGTCCTTTCCTATCTGCACTCCGTAGAGCCTCCAGCACCTCGTTTGAGATTGGCAAGCGAGCCGAGCGGCTGAATCCAGCAGCCACATTTGATGTTTGATCTCTCCATGCTTGGGACGCTGCAGGATCCTGCTTGCTGGTAAGTTCAGTAATGGGATTTGTGTTCCATGGGTTGAAAGCCTCTTCTCCAATAAGAGCTGATAAAAAGCAAGGGTAAATCTTGTAATATTACATCTTGAACCAAGGAAAACATGGCACATCATAAAAGGTAAACTTGTATCTATATTCTCATACACACACGTGTTCTTACCTGAGTCTCCAACGCTTCTCCTCCAACGAGAACCGCCGCAGGTAAAGATGACAGCTCGTATGAACTCTCTTCCGCACAGTTTCACCCCATAGAAAGAAGGGTGATCATCATTGGACCGCACCCTGTCTATCAATGCCACCAACAAGCACAGGGTCAAGAGTGCTGCCTTCCACATGGTGAGAGAGAAAATATGCCCTCAGTGTCTCAAAGGCTGGAAATTGCTTGAGCTTTCTGTTTAGTTTGTGTTTCTGACTGGACAACCCCTATCTTATATAGGCTTCAGCATCTCAGACAAGGACCTCAACTCACTCCCTCTCTTTGTCATGTCCAGAGATAAGACTGGAGACCTTTAGAGAAAACAATGCACATGGGGAAAAAGAAAAGTTGTGATTAAGTAGTAATGATGCCAGAGGCGATGTCAACAGAGCTCTTGGCTATCTCATCACCTGTGACCTTTTCTTGGCCTTTCTGTCCCTTACATCAGTTGGGCTGTGCTGTGTGTCACCAGCATAATCTCCATCTTGTTGTCTGCTTTGCCATGCATTGGATGGAGAGCACTATCCATTCATCCCAATGATAACTAGGGGACTATATGTTTTGTTGCTGCACACACAAGCACACAAATAAACACTGCAGAGAGAATTCAGAGGCCATTGAGTGATCCTGCAGTGACTCAAATCAATTGTGAACTTCTGAATCTTGTACAATATTAATTATTCATATGAGCCTATAGAGGGAGCAGAGATAAGCCGTGGCAGCAACCTTTTTTTTTTGTGAAACGAATGACGCTCATGACACGACATCCCATCAACAAAATACCCTGCATAATCCCATTATCTGCAAATAATCCTCCATCCCACATAGTATTCACATATTCATTCCACAGTCAATACGTCTTTGCACTATATTGTATTACAACCTGAATAGTTGTATATAGACTCTCATTTATGTTAATATATATTTACAAACACACACACACACACACACACACACACACACACACACACACACAATCCTGACCAATATTCTCTATCTTCCCTAACCTGTCATTGTTCTGTATGTCTGTTCCTATGCTGGCAGTTACATTAAGAGCAATGAATAGCCGGAGTCAAATTCCTTCCAAAAAGCCAGTTCGGGCTCTGATTCTGATTTTCCATCTGTCTGTTTGACATTCAGAGCAATCAAAAAGTACCATTAGAGTCGTCATTTGACGTGAAGCCCTGGTGAAAGTGACAGACACGGCCCGTTCAGCAATCAACGATCGGCTATTTTTCTGACGCCACGGCCACCTCCCAGGTCTGCCAATCAGCATTGAGTAACGGGCGGGGCGAGGACGAGAGGGTAGCAACAGTTGCCCCGGTGAAGGCAAGGCGCCATAGTCACGGTAGTCCTGGCGACAAGAACCAAGCAACGAGAGTCAACAATAACAACGTAAATCTAAGGAAAAAAACTTGAACGACTTAAAAGGACAATACTGGGATAAACTAGAGGTGAAAAAGTAAAATATATAAGAGTTATTTTTTATTTTGTCTTAATTGCATACGTGTGCTTGTGTGTACAGTCGTCAGCGTGAACGTGACGTTGGTCGAGTGTCCGCGATCAAAGTGGTTGTTAGCTTCTGTCCAAACGTTGTTATGGCGATGTCAGATCTTTGATAAGAGCACAAGATGGCGGGTGTGATGTAGCGTCAGTTGTACTTTTTTGCCTTTTTTTAATGTTCAGGCTGTTTCTTACTGTTTCGATTACGATAAGAGCCTCATGAGACGTGAATGGTGGCGTGGTCACAGGTTTGCTGACTGTCTAACACGAGTAACTAGCTGCTCGCTAGCTCGCTAAAACGTCACAACTCAACGTGAGCTGCTAGCGGGGGAAGCTATCACTCTCGCGCTCTCAATGCACTTTTCGAGGCAGCTATCCAGAAACATTAGATATGAAGAGGAACACGAAACTGCTCACGCGGCTCAGTCGTTTATGAGTACTACACGCTGGGCTGTGAGCGTAGTATGTTTCGTATTGTTTTTGTGACTTTGAAAAAGTTTTTGGTCTGACATTGGGCACGGCAGGTCACTCCCGTGAACACGGTATGCCGATGATCATCTGATTGTCTTGTTTGCCGTGTTGGTTTACGCAGGAGTGGCTTATCTTCCAGTGGGATGGCCTAAAGTCCGGACTGACACTGGAACCAATGCTAAATATCTCAGAACAGGGACTGTCCCTAGTCGCGTTTATTTCCATCTTTAGTAAGTCAGTAAATGTATTTCTCTTGTTTTATTTCTCGTGAAACACTATGGTCGCAGTCAGTGAACCTTATTTTGAAACCTTGATCCATTATGATGTTTGACACCGCGCTGTGTTTTATACTGTACCAAACAGGAAAAGCTCTTGACTACTGCTTAGTCTCAGACAAAAGCCTTACTTCCTTCTCTGGTTTAGGTTTCACACACACACACGCACACACACACACACACACACACACACACACACACACACACACACACACACACACACACGTGAGCATACACACACCAGGTCTGTGTGTGGCCAAAACATAGGAGAAATAATATACCCTCAAGTGTGTTGCTGCATGTGTTTGCAGGGTTTTCTCTACCATTAAAAGGCTGAGGTGCAGCACCCATGCTGTTTTGGGGATCAGCACCTAAGACAAATCAATGTAAACTCAGCGTGGAGAGCCTCAAACCGGGCGGACTTTTCCCAGATCTAATGGCTGTAGCTTGTCCCCAGTAGACTTTTTTAACGTGTTTTGTCTTTAAGCTTTTTGGGTCTAATGTATTTATTATTTGCTCTAACTTTTCCAACTGTTTGTACACGGATATGGTGATAATAATGGTATCGATTATGTGAAATTTCATATTTGCTATTGAAATATTTACATAAATTTTCCTCGGGGAAGAACCCCTAAACCCCCTTTACATATGTGCACCTAAGTCTTCTTCAGACCTACTGAAAACACTGTTATGTTTTCAGCTCCTTTATTAATGAGCGCCATCTCTTTTTATCCACAGAACAAGTTCCTCAAAGCATTGGTTGCCATGGCAACTTCTCGATACTCAGAGGACCTTCAGCCTCAGCAGGCCAACACGGTAACCATAGCAACACCTGCTGCCACCACACCCACAAAGGCGGCGCATTTCCTGTCCGAGATCCCACCGACCTCTGGAACCATCGCAGCAGCTAACCAATCAGCCGCTGCCTCAAAAACAGGACAGGATGCACTTTGTTCTCAAGCACTGCCCACCCAGGCCCAGAGCCAGAAGGCAGTGGTCCTGACTACCCCCACGCAGCACTATGTCCCCCCCGAAATCCAGCACTCTGCAGTCCAGAAGAGCAATGGTCAGAGCAGCTCGCCTCAGTACATCATAGTAACAGTAACAGGTGAGAGACTGCGGAATGACTGACAAACACCTACATAATGCATACTGCACTCACACACATAACACACACTTTCTAACCCTAACCCTTACAATCAGTTCACTCTATATTAGTTGACCTTGGTAATCATTTTTGCTCTTAAATGTGTATCAAGGGCACAGCCACTTTCTTATCTTTATTCCAAGCCATGATTTCACTTAGTCATCAACATCATCAGCAATTTTTAGGAATTGGCGTGTAGTTTGGAGCTGGTCATCAATAGCTGCAGCCTTAGATGGCACTAAAATATGTTCCAGTAGTATCCACAGACTTTTAGGAATTATGTGACTACATTTGTGCATATCAATCTGCATGTAACAGTTATTAGTTATGGTGATGATGTATGTTAACTCAGTATTTCTTGCTCATGTAGGTTGCAGGCTTTCTGCACTGCTGAGTTTCATTCCATCTTTAAGATTAGATGGCTAGAATAAAGAGAAGCAGAGGTCTAAGTCTCATTAGGAGCAAAAAAACCACTGATGTAGTTTGGCTGTCTGGTCGGGGAGTTCATACATTATGAGGACAAAATAAGCTGATGGACTGGGTTGCTAGGTTGCATAGTCCCAAACGTGGGAGCTGATGGATGAAACCTGACTTCACTTGTGCTCTGCTGCTTTTGCTATTATAGGGAGTTGGTGGTAGAATTATGTTGTTTGTTTGTTTTTAATTGTATAACATCAAATGGCATTAAGTTTGCAATTCCTGTAGTGGTACAAAAAAAATAGATAAGGTTGTACCCATGATAGTGATGTTATGTGTGCTTACAGGGTTTTGACCTATTCCAGATAGTAGTTTAACTTCATTTAGGCCATCGCTCTGTAAAAATGTGTCCTGAATTAAAACTCAGTCATAAGCAAATCATGTCGTATTTTAAAATATGGGGCTAACTCGTGGAATAGACAGAGAACTGACCCCAACACTGGTGTCTCTGTATGTTTATTTTAGGGCTGTCTATTCTTAGATCTTTTTGCCTGCTAGTATCAAGTAACACTGTGCACTCTCACCCAGAATGAGAGAGTCACAGGCCTGGGGCTTGTCTCATTCTCTTGAAGTGGGACAACTAAGTTAGCTGAATAACTGCACTTATTGAAACTTGGCGTTCCCTCATGTCATGAGCAAAGACTGCAGTGGAAAGAGCTGGGCTCTACTCAGTGCAGTTATGAAGCTTACATCGTGATCCTGCTTCATGTAAGAGGACACACTGTAGATATAGTGCTTTTTGTTCCATATGTCCAGATTTATACCAGGCTAGACTTCACATTGAATACAGTAAAACTATACACAGACACAAGGTTTTAATACGTAACAACCTTCTTTTGAGTAACACAAAACAGAAGGCGTCATGTAACATATAGAATGGAAAAAAATGTCAGTTTAACAGGCAGAATTATAACAGAAGTCTTCTAAGTATACTATATATATGTATATACAGTATTAAAATGTATATTTAAGACTACAGCTAGGATTATTTTTGTTATCAATTAATACATCTTTTTGATATCTTTATCAATTAATTTTATTGCCTATAAAATGTTAAAAACAAAACAAAACACAGATGTTCGTGACAATTTAGCAAAGTCCATTAGCTACCTACAATACCATGGGATGAAAATTGTAAAATATATACTGTATGTGTATCCAAGTGTAACTAGATATTTTTGTAGCATTTAACAGAGGTTGAAGTAAGAGCAGCACAGTGAGTGCTGGACAGTCACCTCACCTGAAAGATACAAAGAAAACATGACCCTCTCCCCCACCCACCCTCCAACCGTCCATCATCCCTCATGTATCTCTCATTTTCCTCTCTCATCTGATCTGCATGTTTACGAGATAGAGTGATTTCTCTCTCCATCTGGGGAGATTAGCTGTCCAAGGCTGTCCTTCTGCATGCAAGATATAAGGATGAAAGGACACACACACACACGCGCGCGCACACACACACACACACACACACACACACTCTCTCTTTCTTCTCCTCATGATCAGTCCCTCCTCAGCTGAACAAAAAAAAACTTTGTAGCAGGATGTTCTGCGGTGGCTGTTACTACAATTTGGAAGCAGTATGTCGTGAGTACTGAATTTGTGCTAATGGTGGCTGGCTTTTCTGTTGCAATTTGTTCGATCATCTGACAAAACTTCTCATCCTCCCCGTCATCCCTAGAGGGCTCTGTTCACTCCAACGACAGCCTGTCCGACTCCAGCCCACCTGCTCCTGGTGTTCCTACTCAGGTGGTCCAACCAGTGCAGACCACCCAGCAGGTAAGATGCGTACAAACCGCATGGATTTGTTTTTTGAGACTGTAGGAGCAAGTCACAAGAAATAGTCGAGCACCCGTGGCTCACTGTGGCTTTACTCACCAGCAGAGGTCAGTGTTGCAAGCAGTGTCGCAGGCAGCCAAGAGGATTCAGAGTGGCCACATCAACAACCTCCAGTCTGTGCACATTAACCAGGAGGTAAACAGACATACAAGACATTTCTTCTTATCATGTAAGACAATAAATACGTGCAGTTAAAGTGTAAAGGTAATGTGATGGTGTATGCATTAGTATTGCCTCTGTCTAGTGTTGCAGGAAGGTAGAAATAGAGGGATGTAAGATGCATGTCTTCTCACATTCCTCCTCTTTTACTCCCTCGTGTAAGTCACTCACTCTCACTACGGCCTCCTCAGGCTGTCTGAGATGTACCTGAGTACTGAGCTCTGCAGATCGTGACCTCTCTTCCAGTTATCTTCAATGGCAATGACTACAATCCTGCCACTTCTTTGTCTTCCAAGTTAAATGTATTAATACCTACCCATCTTTAAACTACCTTGTCTACCATTAATATACAGTCAATAACTTGGCTTCCATTTGTGAACTGTATAAGAGTAATGATGTTGAGCTGTCTCACTCTGTTCATTGCTGTTTGCTTCAAGCTAGATGTGTGGTAAGACAAAGCTAAAAATTTTGTATTATATATGCAATAGATCAAATGTCTACATGTAAAGTGAAAGGGGTCGCCTGTAGTGATGNATCGTCCAGGTGCAGTGGCTGTGTGATAACTATGAGGGGGCGGAGGGGGTGAGCCTACCTCGCTGCACCCTCTACTACCACTACCTGCTGCACTGCCAGGAGCAGAAACTGGAACCTGTTAATGCAGCATCCTTTGGCAAACTCATCAGATCTGTCTTCATGGGGCTACGAACACGGAGATTAGGGACCAGGTACACACAAACACACGCACACACATTGATTTTGATGGATGAGCATCTTAGGGCTTTGTCATAACTCTTCATGTTTGTGTTTCAGAGGGAATTCTAAGTACCACTACTATGGCCTGAGGATCAAATCAGGTTCCCCTCTGCTCAGACTGATGGATGAACAACAGCACATGGCAATGAGGCAGCAGCCTTTCTCACAGAAGAACAGGTATGCACACATGGCCACATACTTGTGTCCCCTTGGTTATGGGTATAATTTGCACACATGCACACAGACATATTGTCATGCCAAAAGTGAATAGCGAATAAGTGCAACTTTGCATTAAAGATTTGTTCAACAACAGATGTGACTGTTGCTTAGCTTCCCATGTTACTGCAGCCTGTTTTAAGTGCTCTAATGGCACTGTAAGCTGTGTTTTCCTGCCTGTGACCCTTTCTCTATGTGTCCCTGATTGATGGATACTCTGTCCAATAGGATAAAGCCAGTTCAGAAGAGCCAGGGGATCACCAATGGGACGTCAGGTGGCTTGGGTCAGCAGCAGGGAACGGCACTCTGTGATATTTCGGCACAGGTGCAACAGTATCAGCAGTTTCTGGGTGAGTAGCAATACACACGCTCTTGTTCTTGATTTTCTTTAAAAGGAGTCAGATTGTGATGAAGATTGAATCTGACATGTCGAGCTGAACATCTTCCAATTACTTCTGTGCTCCCTCTGTCTCTCCACTGCTGCATCTTGTGTAGAAGCATCAAGGCCACTGCCAGAGTTTGTGGACATCGATCTGCAAGATCGAACCCTGCCTGATGGGATCCTTTTGGAACACCTCAAGGCCTTTCAGACTCTCTACAGAGAACACTGTGAGGTAGGCAGGACACGCACACTGATTATGACACTCTAGATTAGAAGTTGGCTTTGTTCTCTGTCCACATACACAGGTCATAGTCCTTGACGTTCTTACTGTTTAAAGCCTGCTCGTATCTGATGTGAGATTGTTGTATAGCACATAAATATTAAGTGGAACATTCTCTCAGATGAAAATGTCAAGCAGTCATGACGCCAGGGGTGTGAAGATGTTTTAGACGCCTCTGTGGTATTATGTATGATCCCCACAGGCCATTCTGGATGTGATGGTCAACCTTCAGTTCACTCTTGTGGAGACACTGTGGAAATCCTTCTGGAGGTTCAGCCAGAGCAGTGACACGGAATCACTCAACCTGCAAGTGGCACTGAAGCAATCAGATGAATGAAATACATGCACAAATATCCCGTCCGCTGCTGGAGTTGAGTGTGAATGATCTGTCTTCTCCTGCAGGCACAATGAGTCTGAGAAGCGTCTGCCCAAATCATGCCTGGTGGTCCTGTGCAAGTATGAGCCGGTGCTGCACTGGACCAAAGAGTGCGACAACATGCTCTACCAGACTCTGGTGGAGATGCTCATCCCTGATGTACTGAGACCCATCCCTAGTAAGTTGGTAATGTCCCTAAGAGCCCTGTATGCAACACTGTTGTTGACAGATTTATAGCATGGCAGCCTGAAACAGTGAGGGAACATTGGTCTGTCAGTCTGTGGGCAGGTTCAGGTGTTTTACCTTCTACTAAACACTTGCATGTTTAAATGTTAACGCAAACCCTTTCTGTCTCTTTCTCCTCTCTACGTCACCACCACCCCACTTCAGGTGCCTTAACTCAGGCCATCCGGAACTTTGCCAAGAGTCTGGAGAATTGGTTGACAGGCGCCATGATGAACATCCCAGAGGAGATGGTTCGCATAAAGGTGATAGTTTATCTTCAGTGTCTCGAGTGACCGCTTTTTATCAGATTTGATAGGATCTCACCGTCTCCTTGGTTTGCATTTATGTGTTTCTTTGCTGTCTTCCTGTGATAAAACCCAAGATGTACTTGACTTCCCAGTGTGAACTGAGCCTTATTTGTGCCTCTTACTGTCACTCCTGCTTCTCTCCTCCAGGTGGTGTGTGTAGGCTCTTTCTCCCAGACGCTGCGCCGCTACACCAGCCTGAACCACCTGGCCCAGGCAGCCCGCGCTGTCCTCCAGAACTCAGCCCAGATCAACCAGATGCTCTCAGACCTCAACCGGGTCGATTTCACTAACGTACAGGTCTGTCCAAATTGTCTCTCCCCTTTCCCCCTTCTCGGCTTTTGCTGTATATTGGTGTTTTAGATGAGGTGGAGCAGAACCCTGACACTCTCCACCCATGTCCCGCTCAGGAGCAGGCATCCTGGGTGTGTCAGTGTGAAGACCGTGTGGTGCAGCGGCTGGAGCAAGACTTTAAAATGACTCTGCAGCAGCAGAACTCTCTGGAGCAGTGGGCTACCTGGCTGGACGGTGTCGTCTCTCAGGCCCTGAAGCCCTACGAGCACAACCCCGCCACCTTACCAAAGGCTGCCAAGGTCTTTCTGCTCAACTGGTCCTTCTATAGGTGAGGCGAGAAAGGAAACATGTCATATATATATAAGAATATTTGGTTTTATTTTGAAGGTCATTCTCTGTATATTCACAACTGTCTCACCAGTTCTATGGTAATCCGGGACCTGACTCTGCGCAGTGCTGCCAGTTTTGGCTCTTTTCACCTGATCCGCTTGCTGTATGATGAGTACATGTACTATCTGATAGAACACAGGGTGGCCCAGGCTAAAGGCGTGACACCCATTGCAGTCATGGGAGAGGTATGTGTCTGCGCATACAGCCGTTCACATGGTTCAGTCTGCATGTGATGATACATATTTAAAAATGTCCAATCCTTACTCTGTGTTACAGTTTGCCAGCACCATCAAATGCCGGATCTCTCCAGACCTGGAGAAAGGTAATTTCAGTGTGGTTCTGCTCACAAATAGTTTCAAGTTTGTCATCCGATGACTTGCCAATTTTTCATTTTCCATCAGAAGAAGAAGAGGAGGATGAGGAAGAAGAGAGTGATGACGAGACGGGAGAGCTGGTGCTGCAGTCCAGCTCCCTGAGTGCTGTTGACGACGAGAAGGAGCCAATGGAGCCGCCCGCCAAGCAGCCCAGGACTAGTTTAAATCTGCACACTCCGACTGAGACCCACAGCACACCACCTTAGTCACATGTTTGTGTAATTATCACACACACACACACACACACACACACACACACACACACACACACACACACACACACGTTAGCTTTAAGTTTAACATCATGTCATCCCATTCTGTCATCCTATGCTTGTGGTCTGCAAACAGGTGATGTTTGGTGCTGAGTGTGTGAGTGTGTTGGTGTATGCCTTTGCAAACATGTGAGAGTGGGACAGCCCTTTGCCAATTTTATATTCTGTAGTTTGTGCTGCCATTCTTTTCTCGTTGCCTTCACCAGATCATTTACAGCCCTTGCCTCGCTCCCTGTGCCTTCCCTCTGTCCACTGGCTACATGTCAGTAGCCACTCCTGTCCAGCCCAGCATACTGTATACAGTATAGCTATATATATTCTTGATTCCCTCCTGCCCGCCTTAACCACTGACCTAATTGCTGTGGAGAGATGATAAGACTCCAGTGTTCTTAATTGTGCTCTATATTCACAAATATCACTCACCTTGCCTTTTAAAGCAATGACTATGCAGGGGAGCTGGACTTTAATGAATGGCATTGTCTGAAACATACATTTTTTAACCTCAGAGTAGCATCTGGAATGATACTGCATCATGGATTTTTTTTAGCACATGGATGTTGATTGACAGCTGTTTGTGGATGCCATATTTGACTTTTTTATGTTCTGAATGTTTCATTATGAATTTGGCCAATTAACGGATACCCTGTGCCTTTGAGAGATTTCTAGCTTGAACAAGCTTGTGTTCTATATATTCTGTATTGGTGGATTAATAAATGGAGGTCTTGTGAAGTCGTCTTGGTGTTGTCATGAACTTGTAGTAGATGTGAAAAAACAAATCTGAGATGGTGACAGTCAGGCCTTGTTGTGGTTCTGCCCATTTGCTGTTCCTCATCCATCCTTTTTATCTACTCATCCTCCATCCGTTCATTCAAGCTCATAATCTCTCTTTTATACACACACACTACACAGACAGTTGGCTCAAGTGCTAACCCACTACACAGACCTTCATGATGCAGTGCAACCCGAATGGGCCACAGGACAAGGCCAAAGTTTATCCCACCTCATCGAGCATACACCATATCCATGACAACCTTTGTGCCACTTAGATGTACCAGCTACAGCTATCTCCAAGTTTTTGTAGTGTAAAACTAGATGTTTATTTTCAGGATATCAATGTCGAGCATTTTGCAGATAACCTATATTCTGTACCTTTTGTGAAAACTGTCATATATATCCAAACTATTTGTATGTTGTTTAACCATTATTGCCTTAAGAAAATATGTCGTGGTATGTCCACCCTCCAGATTATTGAGCTATATTTTTATTGTGATGGTGGTGATGATGATGGACCAAGCATGTGAATATGGTGATTGTCTCGATGAACCCTTTCCAAAGAGCACATGCTCAGCCAGCAGCCTCTCATGTGGCATGAGCAGATGTTGATGTTGATTTTATCAACATGAGTGTTGGACTGAGGGAAAAAAAATAGAAATTATAATGGTGGTAGTGGGATGTTCTTCAGGATGGTCTGACCACCCAGATCCCACCAAAGAGCACTAAATAGAAAACAAGGGTATATTTAAAAAATCTGACTTAAAAAAACCCTGCTAACTGCGATGTCACTATTAAAAAAAATGGGACTTGGATTTTGTCCTTAGCTTGTGCTGCTGATCCTTTTCTAAATGAGGTCCTCTTGGTGTTCTTCTGAAGACCTTTGTACTTAAATCTGTTTGCAGCTTTATTCTCACTGTTAACTAAAAGGATGTAATTGCTCTCAAAACTTGTGCCAGAATCTTTTTCTTCATGGGACCACCTCTACTTTGTCTTAGTCATTACATCACCTGCACCAGAGGTCCCCAACCTGTTTGACAGGGGAATCCAGCATTAAGTATTGCACTTGAATAAATTTGGCAAACTCAGAAGAGGTTAAGAAAACAGCCAAAAACAAAGCAATAGAGACTGAGATATACTTTTTGTCTCTAGTTTGGGTCAAGCTGCTCCAAATCCACTGGATCCTAGATTGCCCATAATGCAATGTGACAACATGTCTTAGACCCTCACCGCCTGCTAAATGCCCACTTCTGCCAAAGCTCTCATCTCCAGTTGGTAATGCAGGCTTTCTTCTAAAGTCTCAAACTCAAGCACAGTTTACCTTGATGAAATGATCAGGTTTATTTTTGTAAAAATTTCCTCCAGAGAAGACATAAAAGAACTGTTTCCTCATGGCAGGTCAAC
Organism: Chaetodon trifasciatus; assembly: GCA_037975065.1. Classification (NCBI taxonomy): domain Eukaryota; kingdom Metazoa; phylum Chordata; class Actinopteri; order Chaetodontiformes; family Chaetodontidae; genus Chaetodon; species Chaetodon trifasciatus. Next base: position 1,710,831 of record JBBMOE010000076.1, read on the forward strand.
TGAATTTCATGTGTAAAATCGGTGGAGCGTCCCTTTAAAATTAAGTCTAAAGCAGCGCTTCCCAACCACCGGACCACGGACCGTGGCGTAAAAAAGGTTGGGGACCCCTCGTAACAGGTTGCAGTTGCCTACTATTCGTAACCAGTTAAACCAAGGAATGAGTCCTTGGTTTATTTTCCTTGTTTTATCTGAATAACGTTTAGATGCTTGAGGGGAAAAAATGATGCACTCATTTCAGAGAAATAAAGGACAAACTGACTTGCGAGGAAGTATATCAGGGTCCAAGCACCATGACACAATTGGGTCCTGGAGGTTCACTGACATGAGGTCATCAGCTGGCAGAGAGGATTGCTGAAAAGGCTTTAACAAGCAGGTTACCGTGTCCTGCTCTAAATACAGATGCACAAAAAAAACATTTGAACATTTTATTTTAACAAAATATCCCAATAGAACATAGTCTTACTTCCATGCCAGTAAACATACAGAATGATGTCAACCAGCTGAGCAGGTGACTCCAACAACCCTCTACCTCCATGACACATTTAAAAAAAAGATGCCACGAGTCAAGTGATGCTTGACTGGGTTCAGTTTGTCTCATTTTAAATACTGCAGCCTTATGATTCAACACAGCTAGACTGAGCAGGTCCAGGCTGGGTGAGGAAACTCATTCAGAAGCAGCAGAATCTATCAAATGGTACATATACATGAAACATGCGCACACTCTCTCTCTCTCTCTCTCTCTCTCACACACACACACACACACACACACACACACACACACACACACACACACACACACACACACACACACACACACACACACACACTTATCCTCCGGTGGAAATCCTCTAATGAACATTACACAAGTGCAGATATTGCATACATTCATTGAAAGACACACACACGCACATACACATTCGCACTACAATAACAGTACACAATTATGTATAAAAAAAACCCTAAATGTATAAACTAAGTCTTTGTTCAGTACAGCTCTTGGTTTCGGTGGTTGCAATGATACACAATTACAAAAGGAGGATAAAATATGTAAAATTAACCACAGACAACCTAAAAAAAAACTTCATCTTTACAGTAATTCATGGAAAGCATTCTTTGTTCAGTTTCAATTTGACATGTGTTTTAGCTACATGTTACCGAAGCCGAGCCGCTGAACATGTGCAGTTCTGCTGAGATTAAGGTTGAGCTCCATGCTGACGATGAGGCCCAGCCGACGTGTATCTGTGTGTGTGCTTTTGTTGCTGTTGCTCTGACACTTGTGGTCCTCTTCTTTCTTCATAATACAATCCAGGTACACCGGTCACTATCTGCCAACACTTGCAGGGATGAGCCTACGGGTGAGAAGACGAGATGTTTGAATTTGATTTATAATGATCTCCATAAACAAATATGTTTACACGTTACTGGACCAGAGGTTCAGACATATGTACTAATCCTTTTTGACATTTACACAACTGAAAACAGACAATATTGAATGTTTGACCTCACCAACTTCATTGTTTTTTGTAGCTTATTCTGAATTTGATGCAGCAACATGTTCCAAACAAGTTGGGACAGGAACAATCAAAGCCTGGGAAAGTAGTGGAATGCTCCAAAAACACCTGTTTGGAACATTCCACAGGTAAACAGTTTGATTGATAACCTGTGATAGTATCATGATTGGGTATGAAAAAGGCATCCTGGAAAGGCTCAGTCGTTCACAAGTAAGGATGGAGCGAGGTTCACCACTTTGTGAACACATGATTGGATAAAGGAGATTACTACATGAACTCTGGAACACTTTGTAAAACTGCCGTCAGTAAACACAGTCCATTTAAAAATGACTTCATTCTGTTTTTATTTACATTTTACACAGTTCCCAACTTTACTGGAACCCAGGGCTGCAACTCACCTTTGTGTAGTGCTTCATTGGTCATGCGATTAATGTAGCGAGAGCTGCTCTCTGGAACCAACCACTTCATCACTGTGTTCACACAGGACTTCCTGTAAGAACTCCACACACTCCCACTGACAGGAGGGATTAAGATTAACACCTTCACCACAACACAACTAAACTGAGCACAACAAGAAAAAAGGGTGACAAAAGGTGTGTGAGTGTTTGTGTATGTGAGGATGTGGCAACTAATTGCTCACCTGGTCTGACCCTTGACTTCTGTCAGGTCACCAACGCCCACAGTGCAACACACGCCTGTGTTTAGGTCCCAGCTGACCTGCAGGTTGGAATGGTACGTGTTTGGCCTGGGAACACAAACAATGAATAGCAGACTGAGCGGGCACAGAGGAGAGTGGCAGATGCAGAGTTAAAAAAGGCTTTGGGTTTATTTAGGACACATACCTGCAGTGCTCCTCATCTGAGTTGGAGAATGCCAGTAACAGCAGACCAATGTTGATCATCACAGTGTTGGTTTCAGGACACACCTGATATACATCAAACACACATTATCAACAGGTCAAAATGTTCCTCTGCGTTGGTTTTTAGTCAGCTCAGAAACATGAAAGTTAAAAATCACAGTGTAGAAAATACAGTATGTAAAACAAGATAGGAGCTAAGTATATTTAAGCATATTTCTGAAAGTAAAGCACAGTCAATCCAAAGAGTGCAGATCTAAAGAGACTAACACCCTAACACGCTACACCTCCTCCACCTGACCAGTTTGCAATCCAGAACAGTTCTTGAATATGAAGAAGTGCTGCAGAAAAACCAGTGTCAGCAGTGATGTCATAGTGTGAGTGTGTGTGTGTGTGTGTGTGTACTGACCTCTAATATCACAACATCATAGTCGCTGAAGGAGCAGAACTGAGGGCCCCAGGCAGCATCGCTCCTGATGACCTCGTTGATAAGATACTCAAAGTCTAGAGTCAACTGCTCCACACATACACTCTGCAAGACAGTTCACGCAGGTTTAAACATACAAAAACACTGTCACAGTACGAAGAGTTCACACACAAACCCAAACTATTTACACATGTGAATTTCTTTCTTTTTAGTTAATGTGGTTGATGAATGCAGATTCTGGCACAGAAGTCACAGACAGGTGCAGGCCATTATTGAAACCTGCTGGAGTCTGACATATCTGAATCCCTTAGGTCATAATGTCTGGTGAAAACAATTCCAAAGAAAGATCTAAAATATTCTGTCTTGACTCAGTTTCCCTCACTGCCCTCTCTCTTGCTCCTCTCCTAATTTGGTGAATTAAGTGTTTATTTTGACCAAACCACAGTTGGTGGTGATTGTTGTAACAGTGGAAATGTGATCCAAGCCAATTTTGGTGAGCTTTAAGGGTCTGTCTCTGTATGGATCCTTTCTATACTGCCAAACACAGAAAAACAATCTGAGCCTGCCAGAGCCTAAAACAAACACTTTTAGTGGATGTGCATTGACGGTGTACAATTACACTGCAGCCCGTTTCATGGCTTACGGCTGCAGCGCTCTTGCTCAATACTGTAACAATTTCCAAAATCATTGTCCACATTTGTCATTTAGACAGAAACATGGGAAAAGAGAGCCCACAAACATACTGTTTGTTTTGAATGTCTCTTATTTCTTAGTCTGGGACATTAAAATCTTCCAAAAACAAAACTGGCTGCAAGATGCAGTCCAGCATGTTCCTCAGCCCAGACTCAGCCAGTTACTTACTGGTTAATGGCTGCAGAGCTGTTGAAAGCAACATTAACCAAAACTGACATACCCACTAAAGAATGAACAACTGTATGAAAGACGTCTATGAATGTGAATGGTTCTTATCTAAAGTAGAAATGAAAGAATTAACAGGACGTATCAGTTGAAACGTTGCTAGGATTGTCTGTAAAAGCAGACTGATGCAGAGCTCTGAGACAAATATCTTCAGCTGATTACTGACTGTTAATTCCAGTATCTCCAGGACAGGTAGGACACCTTGCTACATATATTCCAATGTTTCTAAATTTACAGCCACAGATACACTGGCTCAAACACACACCTGTCCATTGTGTGGCCCAGTGACCAGCTGCAAGTTTCGTCCTTTAAGGTCAGTGACTGTGAAAGGGAGCTGAACTTTATCATCTTCATAACCTGGAGACAGAAACAGAGAGGACAAATGCAGGTCAGCAGCTTCAGACTATTTAAAATCTCTCGTACTTGGTGCCCTCCTCTTTCTCTCACCTCCTGTATTCTGCTCCGCTGCCCCTGGCTGTTGGAGGCGATAGTGTAGGCGTGAATAATTGACATATCCAGGCTCACTGGAGCCGGCCTCCTGGGATGAGGACGGGGTCGGAGGAGATGACAGTGATGAGGAAGAGGAGGCAGGAGACATCACTAGGTCAGAAGACTGTGGCAAACTATGACTCCCACCCGATGTTGATGCTTGTGGTAAAGTAGTCCGTCTCTCCTCCACTGTTCTCTCTCTGAAATAATCCTCCTCTGTCCTCCTCTCCACATTTTTCCCTTTGTCTCCTGCTATCTGTGCTGCCTGCTTTTCACCACCATCAGCTGTTCTCCTTTCTGCCTGGCCTTCATTTTCTTTCCCCCCTCCTCCTCCTCCTCCTCCTCCCTGGGCCCGCCTGAAGAGGTCAGCTGCAAACTCCCGGGCTCGCACGGCTGCTTGTGACTGGCTAGGAGAGGAGGGTATTGGAGTGGGTCTGTTAGGTGGCAGCTGGCTCTCTGGAGAACCCTGAGGTAGCGAGGAAGAAGAGGCCAAGGAGGTGGAGGAAAAAGCAGGAGAGGCTTGACTTGAAACGGCTGCTCTCATTGTGTAAAGGATCTGCGATGACTGACCCTGCTTACCTGCGAAAGACAAAGAGGGAACTGAAAAACAACCTAATGCTGAAATCAGGCTAAACAACATCAGTCTGATACTAAAAACCTTACAGGAGTGGATTAAAGCTGCAGTAGGTAAGATGGAGAAGAGAGCAGACTTGGCCTGAAAATTTGAACCAACACAAGTTCCACGTCACTCCCCCTCCCTCTCCGCTGCACTCATGCCCTGCCTCCAAGCCCCTCCTCCCTGCAGCATCTGCGCGGCTGCCATGACAACCAGTAACATTAGCCTTAGCATCGGAAACAAGCTAACTCTGCCTAGCCGCTACATCACAGTCGCTAACATACTGTGCACGCTGCGGAGTGTTACTGTAACAATCACCATATTAGCTTTCTGGTTATTTGTTGTCTTAGCAGCATATGCTGTTGTTGGCAGCGGCAGTATGGGCAGTTTCTCCTTTGCAGGTGGCTGTTGCTCCGCCATAGCTTTCACTAGACGCCACTCACTGAGCTGTTTGACTGAGCGGCAGCCAGCAGCATGAGCAGAGGGAGGGGGCGTTTTGCAGCGTGTGCGAGTAGTGATTGACAGATGTCAGACACTCCTTCAGACGCTACTCTGGCTCTGATTGGTTGTTTTGTGTCAGGCGTGGTGGATTCTTGCAAATCGCAGTAGGAGCAGTAGGTGGGACCAATGGAGCCATTTTTTTTTTTTGCACAGATTACATGTTTCATGTACTGCTGTCTGGGCATAAGGACAGTTTTAATAATAAGGCAGGTTTAATGAGAATGAAAATGAGCATCAGAAATAACAATTGGTCATTTTAGCTTTATCGGTGTGACACAGTGGAACCAATTTGGCACCTCGGGCACAACAGGACATCCTCCAACAAAATACAGTTCATTCTGAAAATGCCCCAATCTGACCCTTTTCCAGTGCACTCTGGAGACAAGCAGGCAGTGATACTTATCTAGAGACAAAGTCTAACATACCGTATCATGACATGATTTTAGTCATAAGAAGCAGACAAGGATAAGGAAATGTGCTTATTTGACTATTGGTGTGTGTGTGTGTGTGTGTGTGTGTGTGTGTGTGTTACCTGGGCAGAGTGAGATGCCGCAGGCCACCAGAGAGTAGCTTGTGTTTAACAGGATGACCTGGTCCTTCTTCAGCTGGAAGGCTGGCTGAAAAGTGGGGAATGGGTACACCACCTGGTACCTGCTGTTGAGCACATAGCCATGCTCGAGACACTCACCACTTCCTGGGGAGAGAAAAGGATGAGCTCAAATGAGACAGTGACAGAGACAGAGAGACAGAGAGACAGTGCAGAGTGAGTGTGTGTGTGTGTGTGTGTGTGTGTGTTTACCTGTGCGTATGGTAGTGGCTGAGGGAACGGGGCAGCAGTGAGAGCAAGGTTTAGGAGGAGGCATGGAGGCGATGGTGATGTAGATGTCTCTGTTGTTTTCATCGCTCATCATTAAATTCATCAGGACGGAGCTTGAACTGCGTGTGCTGCCAGGTACAAAATTATTTCTCATTACTTGGACACTACAGTTACATTACTCTAGTTTAAACTGAATCAGCTCCAAGTGGCTGCTGATTGACATGCTTATCATTCCTTACTTGAAGCCAAAGATGACAATTTTGGAGTGGTCATTTGGCCACTCACAGACAGTCAGGTACAGGTCGCTGTAGATTTCCTCTCCTGCAAACAGACGTACATGATGGACCTAAAGAGAAAAAGCAGACAAGAGATAAAGGAGAAGATATCTTGACATAAAGTTGACTTATCTAAGGTCTCCTGTTGTAATTCTCACAGCTGGACATGCTAGTGCATGTAATTTGTCCTCTGTTGACATGTGAATCTTTTGGATGGAACTCATTGAGGTCTTAATGAGCACATTTCCTTTCCTTTACCTGTTTGAGTCTACTGTGCAGGTTGAACTCCCACCAGTACAGATGGTAAGTGTAGAAAGAGAAATCATCATCTTCTCCACAGTCGCTGGTGTAGGACAGAACGTAGCGGCCGCACTTAGTGAAGCCAAGAAAGATATGTCTAAAAAAAAAACAAAAAAAAAAAAACACTGTCATACACATCTCAACCTGAACAATATCGCATATGGGAAATCCTCACTCTGAACATAGTGGACACAAGCAGGGAAGTATGCACCAACCTGATAAATCAAATTAGTATTGGCGCTGATAGTGACTCTCAGTGAGCTCAACCAGATGTACTGCAGTCCACTGTATAAGACAAAGTACTTAATGACAATAAACCTATGTATTAAACAGACACACACTGACCCTGCTCTCAGGAACTCCTCACTGACAATGTTCTTCAATGGGACACACACTCGAGGTGGCAACTTCCTGAACAAGCGTTGAGAAAACTGTCCTGACAGCTGGAAAACAGGTAAGAGAGCGGATACAGACATAGAAAACACAATAAACAAATACATAATGAACATGAAGCATAACAGTGTATCTAAAACAAACAGGGTTTGCAGTGGTCATGCAAAAAGCCTTTTCATACAACACAGCTTCATCCAACGCCCTGCACAGTATTAACACTTAGTTTTTAAAACGATTGCGCACACACAGATCAGTTTTCTGTAAGGTGAAACGGTTCATTGATTAGCGTTAAACCCGGGAGTTGAGGTTGCATTTATGAGCTGCTGAGTACTACAAGTTGCTGCTGTGGATTAGCTGAAGCCTACGGCGACTGATATGAAGTTGTATACCACTGGCTTTAATAGCTACCATGCTAACACTGTTCATTTACATTTGGATGTCTATGGGCCTGCTAGCGAACGACACCAAGAGAGCCAAATGCCGAGAAACACTGGTAGAAAGCAGGTAACACTCAACGTTTCATACTTTGTCGCATTAACGTTAGCTAATTAGCCACCTGTCTGCCATTAGACGTTAGTTAGCTTCCGAGCTGGTTAGCAGCTAACCTAGCCACAGAAGCTACTGGAGACAAGGAGGCTTTCACTGAAGCAACCTCCTATCATTTCTGAACCACTCTTTTCGTGTTTTAAGTCACATTTTGCGGCTTCATGCTCACCTTCCCACGCATTAGAAGCTTCACGACATGGTCTTTGTGTCTTCTTTGAGTTTTTTGTTTGCTATCGTCCTTTTCGGATTTCGAGCTGGGCGCCATCTCCCACTGAACTGCTGTCCTCGTTCAAGGCAGAAGCGTCGCGATTGGCCCACAGGCTGCACGAGACTGCCCTCACTCGCCGGTACATACATCCATCAAAACCAAAACAAAGGTAGGGCACCTCAGAGGCCACATCATGTATAAAGCCACCATTGAAGGGTCTCAGTAGGTCTGTTACACGGTGTGACTCCCAGCATGACAATTATCATGAAGAATCAGACAAACATGCCGTTTCATCTGATGCGACTTTTGCATTAAGTCTAAAATGGTGAGCAACCAACTCCCACACACAATGCTGATGACCACACAAAGAAAGAAATTGGTTATTTGAACGTTTTTATTTAAGTATTTAAAAACAAGCTGTAAAAATAAGATTAAAAAAATCAGCATACAGTAACGGAACCTATTGGAACAAAAAAAAAAAAAAAAAAAAAAAAAAACTCCAACAATAAAGAAATTAAACAGAGAGCAGTCAAGCACACAAACACACATGCACACACAACCAACCTACATACAGTAGGACAAGCTAGTGCCTTGTTACAACCAACTTACTGTTCAGTGGCATACAGTATACAGACACACACAACCCTCTTAAGGAAAATAATTACAATGAATAAAATTAAAACTAAAATCTTGACAGCAGGGAGAAATTGACCTGCAACTGGGAATGTTCTTAAAAATGAAGATTTAAAAAAAAAAAAAAAAAAAGTACCAAGGACAAGAAAAGGAGACGACCAACATTTTTTGTGTTTTTTTTCCTTACAAACATAATATCTGAATATATTCAAAATACTGCTAGACCGTTTTCACCTTCAGGAAATTGATAGGGGAAAAACTACTGAAATGTCAGTCAGTGTTGAGATGCTGTTGTGCTAGCTTGCAAGCAAAGATGCTCATTATTTCACATTTTAAAAAAAGGATCAGATGTATAACAAGGAGTGGGTGAGGTGGAAACTGATTTATGGGCAAACTGAACTGTAACCCAAGTATTTATTTAGTGCTTTGTTCAATGCATGGGCAAAATGTGTTCCCTTTTTCCTTTCTTCAATTTTGACATTATAAAACAACAAGAAGTTGGGAATATAAAATGTCTGGGTGGATGAATAAACCATGGTCTTGTCTTATTAAAGCAAAAAAGGAAATCTCTTGATAGAAAAAACAAACAAGTCCAGAGAGCCATCGCAACCACCCAACAGACCAAGCCATTCGTTTACTGGGCCTGAAATGACACATCAGACAAAATGTAAGTTAATCAGACTTTGCTTTATACAGAAATATGAAAATTCTCTCAGTCTGGTGTGTGTAAAGTACATGAATACACCCATGGCTTCATGCAGGATCACCAATTAACAGCTGTCAAATGCAAAACAGTGCTGATAGTACAGTATCCATCACACTTAGACACAAAATGTGAATGCATTTGGTTTTTACATGTTCTTAAACTTTGTTCCTGTTGAACAATGCACAGCTTTGACTGAAGTCTGATCAAATAAACATGAAGATTAAAAATGTGAGTGATTCATATTAACATCTGCTCTTTATATTGACCCTGTCACAGTATCTCTATTTAAAACACAAAAAAGTATTTTAGGTTTGTCATGGAAACATTTCTATAAAAATTGTTATTTGATATTTTAAATGTGTTCTTGGCAGGTATTTGTTTTTAGCTTACTCGAGCTCGTCAGCTACAAGGTTCATTTTGGATACTTGTCATGGATGTGCTACCTGCTGTCCCTGCTGTGGAGCAGCTGCCTGTCCAGGCACCTGCCCTCCCTGTCCATAGTAGGCAGCCTGCTGTCTGTAGTACTCAGCCCAGGCTGCGCTGTAGTCCTGCTGGCCTCCAGCTGCAGCTCCTCCTGCTGCTGCAGCTGGAGCAGCTGGAGCAGCTGGAGCCCCTCCACCTGGCTGGGCTGGAGAAACACACAACACTGTCATGTATGGTTTCATTTCATGGTATTCTACAGACATCAGTATGACTGATTACTTTAATAGTACTAAATGTAATACAAGCAATACTCAGTTTTGATCTCAGATAGAACTTTATAGTTAAAGCTTACAGTTTACTTTTGACTGTCTCAGTACATACTCATGCCCATTTTCTTGTAGTACTCCTCCCAGGCTTTAGTGTAGTCTGGCTGCCCTCCAGAGGCCTGTGCTGCTTGGCTCTGATCTCCTGGTGCTGCTGCTGCAGCGGCTCCTGGAGTCTGGGCTGCCATGGCACCCCCTGGCTGTTGGCCGTAATACTGTGCATAATAGGCTGCCCACGCTGCATTCGGGTCTGCAGCTGCCTTACCTAATAAGTGGAGATGAGATGAGGGAAAGGTTTTACTGGACTAGTTTATATGAAATTATGAGAGAAAGGTACACACAGAAAATCAGAACATATGTTGATGTGACCCTTAAAGTAGAGAAGTAGATAAAACCAACTACCTGCTCAATCAGACGTTCTACTCTAGAAAACACATGAAAGCAGACAAAAGTATGGAAGCATACAACTTTCACTTAAGTTCCACTAAAGATGTGGCTCGTCGCTAAACAAGACACGGTACGTTATTCATGTTCACCGGTTTTAGGCAAAACTGTTAATGCTGATTTAATTAAATTTGATTTAATCACATGCAAATAACCTATTTGTTGCACTTGTTCTGTTTTCTGCCTCTCCTTTTCATTCTGCCGTTGTAACGAGTGAATTTCCACAGTATGGGATCAATAAAGTCTTCTCTTATAAAGTTACTCACTGGGGTCATGTGGACCTGGGGCTTGCCACTGCTGGTATGTATTTCCCCAACCCTGAGGACAGAATTGGGGGCCACCAGGTGCAGCTCCACTGCAGAGAAGGACAGAACCATTCATTCACAAAGAGCTTATTCATACCAGTCGCTTCTGATGGGAAGCGACTGGTATGAATAAGGGGGAATGGGATCTAAATAAAAATTGCTGCATTCAAGTGTTGTTTGTGGGTTGTACTTACTGAGGAGCACCAGCAGGAGGCCCTGCATTATAAGGGTTAGGATTATAGGGACCCATTGGACCAGCTGGGCCTCCTGGACCAGAACCACCACCCACTGGACACAATGGAGCCTGGAAAATACAAGAAGAAGCCATTAAAACTACAAATTAGTAAAGAGTGCGTGTTATCTCTTGATAGCCGTTTGAACTCTGTATTCCCCGTCTGCTCCATGAGTCACCTGAACATACCTCAATCTTCTCTTCTATGAGCTGCTTTGCGTGGTCAATCTGTTGTGGGGACCCTCGGATGGTGAACAGTTTGAAGTTTGGGTCACCGTTTGGTGGAGGCTGGCGGGATATCTCCACAAATGCACCCGTCTGTTGGTTGATGGACTTGACATTCTCTCCTCCTCTGCCAATGACAAGCCCACATTTGTGAGCGGGAATGGAGAAAGTCATCTCTCCTCCTGGAGGACCCCAGCTCCCCTGGCCTCTACCCCTTCCTCGCCCACCAGGTGGCATCCCTGAACCAGGACCTGGGGGGCCCTGTGGAGGAAACATGCCTCACATTAGGTTTAACTCCTCAACAGCAAATCCCTGTTTTTTGTGCTCTATCATCAACATAGAAATCAAGATCAACACTTAAAAAGAAATCAAGAGCCGGCCTCTGCACCCTGTACCTACCCCCTGCCCACCCTCCTCACGGGCACGGATGCTCTGTAGCAGATCAGTGATGATTGAGGCAGCATGCTGACATTGGTCTGGTGGACCCATAATATGGGCAATTTTTTCAGGACCTGTACCATCATCTGGACAGAATGACAAGAGGACACACAGGTTTATCAGTGGGGATTTGTATAGGGACAGGGAACAAAAAGGATCAATAGGAAGGAGAAGAATTTCCATCCCAGCCACTCCAAATGACTGATTTTTTAAAATCATCACTGATGTCGTTACAATGTGCATCAATATTTCTTCACAACTGGTCAATATTCTAGTAGCTGCAACTTTATCTTGGTACAGATGTAAAAGTTGCAATGCCAACACACAATTGTATTATTAAGTTAAATACAAGAAAATTTAACAAAGTGACCTTTTCCTGTCAACAAAATAGTTAAAAAAAAAAAATAAATAAATAAAAAAAATCAATGCAGTTTTAACTTCCAGAAAATGTTTGGAGCGCTCACCTGGTTTAAACTGTATCTTCACTCCAGCATCGCTCTGAATCTTCTTGATCATCTCTCCACTTCGGCCAATTACAACTCCCACAGAGTGGCGGGGCACAGCTATCTGTAGAATCACACACACACAAAAAAAAGTGATAAAGTGATAAGCCTCACGGATTAATTAAAATCACACTAAACATGCAGAATACATTCACACATTATTCAGCTAAGAAAAATGGTCTTTAGTACAGCAGCTAGTCAGAACTTCTCTTCTTGTATTGAAACAGATTACTTACATCAATGCCACCTCCCCCTCCTCCTCCCATCCTTGATCCATATTCATTCCGGTCTCCAAAACCTGCATGATCCCTGTCTCGTAGAATCTCATTAACCATCTCCTTCGCTTGCTTTAAAAAAAATAAAAAGACAGCACAAAGAAGAAAGGAAGACATGATGATTTGAACAGTAAATAGGGGAATGGAAATTTTGGTTAAGTAGCACATTTGTTTCAAGAGAACCTGCACTTTGTAGGGGTCTCCAATGATGCGCAGGGGTTTATCAATGTTGGGTGGCTGGGATCCATCTTGAATAAGAATCATTTTGACTCCAGCCCGCTCCTAGGATTTTGCAGAAGAGGTATTCCATTTTATTACACACACAGCAAAGGCAACTAATCCCAATATGAGCATGTTACAATGTTTACCAGTTACAGTGCATCCTCCTATTAAGAGATAACAGAAATCAGCACAGAACTTTTTTTCCTAATAATCATTTTCTTTTCTTTCCAATATTTATACTGTACTAACACTCTGGTTCTCACCTGCAGCTGTTTGATGGTCTCTCCTCCTTTGCCTATAATAAGGCCGGCTTTGCCTGCAGGGATGATCATCTCCTGCATTGAACCTGCTTGCCCATTGGTCGACTCATGACCCCTTGACACTATGTCATCGATTAGTGCCTTGGCTCTCCTGGTAGCAAATTCAAATGAAAGAAGGGTGATGAAATGATCGAGCACAAGACTAACGTGGCATACAAGCCATTTAGTTACTGGGTCAGACTAATCTGACTTATTACAGGCAACACAAGAAGCTCCAGCTGCACCTACAGGATGCCACAGCAGCAGCAGACTTTGAACAGGCAATGCTTGGCTTTACCAACCTCGGCTCAATTCATAGAAGTCTAGGGGATCAAGTAGCACCTCCTTTCAAAAAGAAGAAAAGTGTGCCTAAAGTCTAGTTCTTGCCACTCGTTAACCTAAATACAAATTTTCATAACCATTCTCAGAAGTAAAACAGAAAGGAAATCCTAACATTTCATTTTTCTGGTCTGGCTGTGCCCGTCATGGTTAAGACACTTTTGTGCCCTGATGTGAGCTTCTCAGACTTTTAAAACCCCTGCTGACATCCACCAACCTGTTGTTTAAGAGGTAGAGATGATTAAGTGCTGATGTACAAGCTAACAGGACACTGTTTATTACTACTGTATTTTATATCATCTATTTTCTGCCATCAGTCTCTAGAGTTTAGGTTTAACAGCGTTATTTCTTCACCCTTGAGCAGAGTTGCATAGATGTACCAACTTACTGCACGGCATCTGGTGACCCGGTCAAAGAAACACTTCTGTCTGAAAGACCGGCACTGTCTGTAAATGAATATGAATATATGTATCAATCCAAGAGCAGCTGGAAAATACTTTAAAATTTGTTGACTTAACATGTCTGGGGTTAGCACATAGCTCACCGTGCGCAATCTGGACCTTGCAGCCAGAATCCTGCTGTATTTTGTTAATCTGTTCACCTCCTCGGCCAATGACTTTAGGGACAACAGCAAAGACATGAAAACGTTAGTTTGAACACGAGTAATGCAGCAATGCAGGCATCATGTATATGGTTTAGGAAACGTATGTGCATGTACTCACTGAGTCCAACCATGCTATCAGGTACCCTGTACTCTTCTGTTATTGTGGAGGGTCTAACGCTGCAGACAATTGTTTAAAAACAACAAAAAAAAGATGTATAAAAGGATCGCATCTCTGTCACAACAAGCACCAAAAGTGTTTTTGTAAAAGAAACACTAAAAATAACTAGACAGTATACCTTTGTTGGGAGAGGGCAGCCAGCTGAGCTCCAATGGCTGTAAAAGAAGGAAAGAGTGATGAGTGTTTGGAAAACGAACCGAGCAAGTCTTTGTAATAGGACCAATGTGTGTATTTAACGTACACAATGCAGAATCTATTTCGCTCTGAGATGCTACCTTCTTAGCATCAGGTTCATCTGAAAACAAAAGAAAAAGTGAGTCTTACAATGTGGATAAACAAATGCAGACAAAGTGGCTGTTTGTGCTTTTTTTTTAACCTGCTTCTTCCAGGGATCTTTTCTGTGCTGCGAATGGATAGCTCTCAGCACCTCCATTGTTGCTCACTGAGGTAACACCGTCTCCACCGATTTTAGCTGCAATCTGGAAAGACACATACAGTATGAAACAAGTGGAAACAAGTTTTGTAAGAGCATTTAAACATCACCATCATAAGCAGCAGACCTTTTGGACATATGTTGCTCTATAATTGTGATTTCATGCAAAGAAAGAGAGATCACATCATTTACAGTGACCCAAGGAGATCAGTTTACTCATGAGGTGTACCACACTGATGATGTCATCTGGGCCTGGAGATGGCAAATTTAGGACAGAAAGCCTTAGTTGGGGGTCTGCAGTTTTGAAGACATGGACATTTACCAAGGAGGGGGGTGGCTGGATGAAAGATGGTAATGAGTTGCAATATGGGAAGTGTGGGATCTAATCGTTTTGGGGCTTGAACAATACTGTGGACAAAAAGTCAGGATATCTGTCTCTATTGCAACAATTTTTACCTTTCATTTTTAATCTGTCCCACAAGTGACTCAATTTTATGGAAGTGATATAATGAAATTGCTTGAGTGCCCCTTTAATTTCTACAGGAGTGAAAATGGAGGAACTAAAATGAGATAAAACCACACAACAACAGCGCCTTCTCAGCATCTTGATTAAAGCTCAATTAACTGAGTTATCAGCAGACAGAAAATTTATCTGCTACAGTTTTGTTCATAGATTCACTGTTTTGCTTGATAAATTACATTTAAAAACGACAATATGCTCTAATTTGAGCTTCTCAGAGGCCAAATTTGTTCCTCTGACTAAACTAACTGTCACCTTAAGGTTTTGAGTAACTAATTAGATAAAGACAAAAAATATACATTATTCAATAATGCTACCCTTGGTGACTACAAAGATCTGCAAGGTAGCCTTACACTCGTGCCACTGGAAAGAAACAGGCGATGAGAAATGTTAGTCACCAAGTTAAATTACCTCGAAACATCATGTTGTCCATTTAATGCTACTCATCAATATAATACACCAAGACAGTCAGTTGACCTTACTGCGTGACAATGATAATATTACAAAAATGTTGGTGTTTGTTGTTTCATTTCTCCAAAATGGAGTTTTACACATTGAGAATGAAACTTAATCATCGGCTAACGGATAACTAATGTTATATTCACTAACCTAGCTAGCTAGCTAACTTAGCTGAAGTAGCTAGCTAGTCCATTTAACTTAAACACAGGCTTTCGGTGGTGATAAGTCAATTTACTTGAATGAAAGAATGGGAGATTTAGAGAAAGGGACGTTGCCGCTGTTGCTCAATCCACCCCAAACATTTCCAACAGATCACTCAACCTTGCAAGCGTGTCAGACAAATGGCACTGCCATTAGCTAGCTCGCTAGCTAGCTCGTTAACTCAGGCTAACGTCACGGGTAATTAAGCTAGCACCAGTTTCCCACCATCCAACTACCTCGCCGGTTCCCTTCCCTTTTAGACGAGCTCTTGCGTTACCTGTCTGGCTCGTTGTACAGCATCAGCGAAAGCGTCTTTTTTCATCCCAGCACCGACTCCGTTCGTCGGCAAACCGCCGTAATCAGACATGCTTCTCACAAGGGGCAAACAGACACAGCTGAATAGCTTTAGCCGGGTTGAGCTGCGCAGAAGCGGGAAGGCTAAACGGGAGGGCACGGGGGGCACCAATGTGAGCGAGGCTGCTTACCACGCCGGCGAACTTCCCTACTTAAAATAACCAATCACTGAATCTTCAACACCCGGGCTCTCTTCTTCTATTTCTTCTTCTTTTTCTTCTTTATACTACTTCCTTATACCATGGGTGTTGATATAACGTAAAAATACCGCCACCTCGTGGGCTGGAGTTGGGCTGGCTGGAGCGTAGATCAGACACACTTGAGTACAAACCTGTATTTTTACCGTTTAGCTAGACTTCTTAATTGCCTACGTGCATGAAGCCATTTATTATTTAGAAACTATTTTATAATTAGTAGCATTGTAACTGTAGCTAAGAAAATGACATCCTGGCAACTGAATGCAACAGGACTGAGCCTAGTGAGGAAAGCTACGTGTTTTCAACATTTCAGTTCTTCAGAAAAAAAACTCAATGCCATTTATTTACCGATAGCGGCATCAGGCATGCTTTTATTTGCACACTCCATAATAAATACTGACAGATCAAAAATGCTCATTAGCATTACATATCATATCTTATTGTTTCATGATACAAAGTTAACTCTTTGCCTTGGACATTGTGCACATACAGTTTATGAAAATACTGTGTGGCACTGGACCCTGTAGCGTGTTTCAAACATAAGAAAACAGACACAAACACACCTTTCTGCATAGGATCATGAGCATTTTGCATTAGAGGGTATCACAAGTCCTTTATGTCTCTTGATATGGCTTTGACAGTTTCACTCCTGAAGTCCTTTTTAAAGCTTTACTCAGTAGTAACCCTTCAGAAAAAAAAGATGTGACAGTGTCATTTCCTTTTTTCACCATCAGCCAGTTCAGTTGTCATCCAATAGTTAGGTTCAGTAATATTCAGTTGTCGTTTTATCATCTGTTTCTGTACTTCAGTATTTGTAACATTGCTTTAAGACAAGTCAATCAAAGTCCTGACTCTGTAACCACACTGGTGTGCAGCGACATCGGGTTCCCCTCATTCACAGAACAGGAAATTGGATCAGTCCTTGTACAAATCCTTTGTCTTCTCTATATACCACCTAGGAGAAAAGATAATACTGTAGGAATGTAACATAGCATGTTTGGTTCTGTTCGTTCTCAGGCAAGTTCATGCAAGTCTTCATCTGTCACGCCAAACAGTAGCAGGAGGCTAGTTGATTAGCTTTCACACGACTGTTGGCATGCGTTGCAGTGCAATTTATCACATGAGAAACTCATCACAGCAGTTCATGTGAGGTCCAACTGTGAGCAACAGATTATGTATAATGATGATGTGTTGTTTTTCTCTTTTCCCTCCATGGCTCGTTTTCCATCCTATCATCCTCATGATGAAAACTCAAGACTTTTGATCATACAACCATGTATGATGTACAGTCCAAAGCCCAAATCCTCATGCCAATAGATCTGTGCGTGCTTGCAGTTAAAAGCCACCACAGACCATTTAACCTTTTTCTACAGCTTTCCCATTCCTCCTACCCTCGATGTCCACTCCCAGGACTATCCTCGTGTATTCATAGACGACGTAGGACACGCTGACAGCCGGGATGACTTTCAGCAGGTTGGGGGAAATTCCTCGATAAAGTCCGGCTACACCCTCCTTTGTCACGATATTGTGGAGCAAGGCCAGCATTGAGGGTTTTGGGGCTCCCTTCACTGAAGCTGAGGGAAAAGAAAAAAGATGAACTCCATCAACACATCCTGGTCTCTCTTGACATGACTGTGCAAAACTGACTGCATGAGGTGCTCACGCACAGAGGCCATGTTTGATCGTCTCTCCTGTGTATGTTTGTATAGCTAAGTTAAGAGATCACCCTGGTGGTTTTGCATTTTTTTCTGTCTCATTAACTACAAATGTGATGATGTTCTTATGAAAATAGCATTAACTTACGGTATACACGGTTTATATTCATTTAGCTAAATCATTACTGGTGTCCTTTATTCACAGTTTTAATGTTAGGGCTTGCGAAATTTTTATTTGTGCACACAGACGGGTGACACGTTAAAGGAAAAGTATAAAGAAATATCCTGACCTTGTGCCTGCATTCGTGTGCGGATGAGGGCCAGCGGGTAACTTGCTAGCTGTCCACAGGTGCTGGAAATGGCACCGCAGCCAACCAGCACCGAGACCCCTGGGTCAGCCAAACCTCTGTTCCTGTTCAGCCAGGCAAACTTCAGAGTCTGTGGAACAGAGGGAGTGAGAAAAAGGCAAACACTAAGCAGATGCACTATGAGAGCTGTGTGCTTTCAAGTCTGTCTGACCTCATAGACAGCCAGGTCGATGCCGGCATAAGGGACAATACTCAGCATGTTGGGTAAATAGCCCTTATAGAAGGCTGTGACACCCTCTCTCTGTATGATCTGTTTGACACAGTCTGCTATTCCTGAGTATTGGCCTGTCTTTCTTAGTGTGAGACGGGTCTTCAGCACCTGTAGAGAAAAGGAAGAGGTGGGAAGAAAAAACAACAAGGAGGAACAGAAAGAGAAAATTCATGCATTTCACTTGTCATACAACCCAGAAAGTGTGTTTTGTTGAAGCTATATGAATGTTTCTATGTGTGTATGACACTGATATTACCTCCATTGGGTAGATGACTGTCTGAGCTGTAGCTCCAGCCAAAGAGCCGGCAACAAACCTCTCATGAATCATCAGATTTCTGCTTTCGTTACTGCCACGCATCACATTCTTGATCTATGCCGAGTTATAAAGCAAAGGAAAGAATAAAGTTAACATACTTTGAGGGAGTTGTAATCACAGACAGATGAGAAATGATAAGCTTGCTTCTTCAAGACATAATTCAACATTTTGGGAAAATTGATTATATGCTTGCTGAGTGTTAGATGAGAAGGTTGATCACACTCTCTTCTGTGCAATAAATATGATGCAACAACCAACAGCCAGCCAGCTAAGCTTAGCCTAAAGACTGGAGACAGGTGGAGACAGCTAGCTTGGCTCTGTCCACAGGTAACAGAACCCACCTGCCAACAATCTCACCAATTAGCACATCATATTTTGTTGTTCAATCTGTTCAAAAACAGAATGTGGAAAAAACATCACGCAGTGGTTTATACAAGGGGTTACGTGTCAGACTAGTCAGCCAGGGGCTGAGACTTCCTGGAGTCTTCTGTCACTGTTGCCATGGTAACAAACCGGCCTGAGCTAACTAGCTTCTGCAGACATGAGACTAGTATCAGTTTTCTTGAAAGAAAGTAAGATGTAGGAGGAAGAAAGGAACATTAAGATAGAGTCCAAACAACAACAACAAAAAAAAAAGCAATAAGGGAATGTCTCAATGTCTCACCTGTTCATAAGCTGTGAACTTGATGGCAGTTTCTGGGGCAATTTTAAGAACATTGATTCCATTGCCCCTCCACAACGACTGCAGTCCCCCTTCCTTCAGCATGAACTGAAAGCTGCTCCGCGCATTCCCTTTAAAATCAATGGAGCCGTGAACCTGCAGAGTCAGAGTGAGAGAGGCAGTAATGGCTCAAGGTTCATCCCGTCTCTGCCACAAACCAACATAACCTGAAAACTTCACACATAAGCAGTGACACATTCAATGATCGCTCAGTTTGGAGTTATCTAAGCAATGGAATCATAACTGTCCCTTACTGACCTGTCGGAAGACTTTGAGGCGATCTAAGGGGGCAGTCCCAGTCCGAGATACAGACCCAGCCATGGCTCCTGCCATCAGCTGCCGCCACACATAACCAGACTTCTTCTCCTCTTCAGAGAATTCATCTGGGACTGTCAGCTGCTCACCTATATCCAACATCTACTGGGCCCGTGGTTGTTAGATCAGGATCAGAAATTATGATAATAAAGGGGAAGAAAGACAGAGTTGGAACATCAAAAAGGACGCACACATCTGTCAGTCTGAGGTGAAACAGAACCTGTCGTTATGTAAAGATTCACAATGCTGATCCTGTTCAAGGTGTGTGTGTTTTTAAGTGTGCATGTGACCTCACCATTGAACGTTTCCAGTAGCGTGCCACGTCCTCCATGTTCCTGAGAGGGTTAAACAGGAAGTAGTCTCGCCACTCATTCCAGTCAATGGTCATGGTGCCGTCTTTGTCCATTCTGAGGAACAAACACATGAATAAGTTCTGAAATTCATAGAGCAGGTACCCACCGAGTTACAGAGGGTGGGTAGGAGCCATCATTTGCTCATGTTTAGAAGGAAGGAGGACTCCTTTAATGCCTTGGAAGTATAACACTGTAAGATACTCTTCTTATTTTACCACAATATTTAATCAGAGTCTATAATCAAGGTTTCTGAACTACATTGCAAGCCAGTTAAGCAGAGAGCAGTTCATTACAAACCATAAAGACACCACTGAAGCCTCTACCAAGGTAAGAAACCTCAGCCTCCATGTAAATATAGGTGGGTAATGCAGATTCATTTTCAGCGCCGAGAGTTGTTAACATCCACGACAGGTTTTTATATTCTGTGGATGTTGATACTTTAGATCTAGAACGTGTTGTTATATCAGACATCGACATACTGTTAGCAGACCTTTGCAGAATCCTGGTGGCATCCTCCAGGCTAATGTTCACACCGATGGTGTGCAGAGAGTGCTGGATCTCCGCTGCATCTATCTGACCTGCAGAGATCCACCATCACACACAGTGAGAGAGAGAGAGAGAGAGAGAGAGAGAGAGAGAGAGAGAGAGAGAGAGCGAGAGAGAGAGAGATGAGAGTATGGAGAAAGTTTTAAAATCATCTCAAGATAAACATTTTAAAGTAATAGTACCATCAGTTATTATTCAGTGTGTACTGTGGGCTGATACAGACCATCATTGTTCCGGTCCAGGCTCTTGAACATGATTTTGAGCTGTTTTTCATGGGTGCGAAGATACTGCATGAACTCTTCCAAGTCCAGGACTCCATCCTGATTGGTGTCCCCGGCCTTCACGAGCTGCAAACACAGACAGGCAGAGCAGGCAATGAAAAGCAAATGTATGGCATGTGGCAGATATTTGGTCAGTGACAAAGTTACAGTTAGACAGAAGGTAGCTTGTAAACACAAGNTCTTAAAAACACCTGTGCTGGGGAGTTTTTGTGATGTAATATTAACAACTGTATTTGTTTAATGTGACATAATATATATGTTATATTCACCCCCACATAGTAAAAAAACAGGTGTGCGTGCGACAGGTGTCCAGCTGTCTTACCCTCTCCAGGGAGCTTCTGGAAAGGCCTCGGCCTGCCAGCCCTTTCCGCAATTCAAGGATGTCGATGTATCCATCTTTGTTGAGATCCAGCTGATGGAACAGCTCAGCCCAGCGCTTTTCCCTGTCCTTGTCCAGACCAGGGGATCTGCTGTCCTGGCAGCGGGCCCAAGGGAACCACGTCCAGTGGGGTCTCATAACTGGTTCCAGTCAGAGTCAGCTGATGAGATACAAGGCCATCAATTCAATCAGCACAGTCTGACACAGGACAGTCTTTCCATCTACCAAAGTTCAAGGAGTTTTTTTTTTAAAAAAGGCATCTAAGTCAAAGAACATAATTGATCTAATCCAAACCACAACAGGTTGCAAGGTGATTTTGAGGGATCAGTAAAAGAGAACTCCACTGATTTAGCAAAACTGTCATGAGTCATTAATCATAATTGTTTTTTTGTCAATCCAAATATTCTTCTTCCTTCTCAAAACCTGGTGTCTTCATTTCCCAACCATGCAACTCTCTGCCAACAGTTCGGTTGGAGATTTCGCTGAGTTATGCTTCTATCAGTCGATGTAGCTTGGAGCCTCAAGCTTCAAACAGAGATAAGGAACGGACAGTGCTGCAAGGGGATTATAATTCATGTTATAATCCAATTAATCCTGGAATACACTGTCTTCACAGTCACAGCAGACCATGTATACCGTAACCATTTTATTGAGACATTCGATTTGTTCGATATGTTTACTGTTCATGCCAGTAATAATATTTTAGTTTTATTAAATCACACATGAGCAGTAGTCATCCACATGCCCCGTAAGCAGGCTTCAGTGTGTTAAACCAGAGGAGTTCCCCTTTAGGAGAGAAAATAAGACAAAAATATTCCAAATGCACACACAGTTTTTGGGGACACAGGGAAAATGTCACCTTCTGGTTGAATGGATCACAGCCTGACATATGCAGACACAGTGTGAGAGGGGTCACACATGTATAGCTTCACTTTGAGGGGCCATAAACCCTGAGTTTAAGGACGCACTGAGTGAGACTGAATATGATTACTTTATATCTGGCTGGGCTTCGCTGCATGTACAGTGTGATCCTGTGACTTTGTTACCAGATCAGAGCATGAGGACAGCCGCCTGCCAGTGCAGTTAAAGTTGAATAGGCTCTGTTTTAAAGGTCACACTGTATGAGAGGAAACCTTCTGCTTTAGACTGAGATGATGTTTCTGTGTGCACCCTCATCATCGATCTTCATCATTGAAACGGACAGAATTCAATTTCTCTGCGTGTCATTTCTTGCGTTACAAACACTCTGCGGAGGGCAGCGATGACTCATGTTTGGCGAAATGATCAGTCGTTATCGATATATTGATAATGCTGTAAGGCATCCCAGCTCAGACGCGCGCAGACTGGCGCAGGCTGATCCACATAGACAAGAACAACAAACGCACTGATGAACGCGTTTCACCTCGTCCTCACACTCCCTGCACGCTGTTATGGTCAAGTAATAAAACCCTTCAGACCATTTTTGACTCACTGTGTGTTTACCTCCAAACCGACCCGCCGCCCATGGCGGGATGCAGAGGATCAGGACGACAGGAACCAGCGGGTTCGAAGCCCAGTTCACTGACTCTGAGTCCGTACTGGAACCGGATTTGACAGCAAGCAGCTCCTTCTGGGTTCAGCGGGTCCGCAGAGGATCAGTGTTCACTACTATCGATCGCTCGGTCATGCAGATTCCTCAGCGAGTCTTGTTGAGGAAGCAGGAAGCGAGAGACACAGCCGTCCCCCAGCGGCGGAGCCAGCCAGGCAGCCAGCCGAGGCCAGGACTGTCAGGTCCGTGCGTGAGGAGGATGAAGCGGCTGATCACCAGCTACGAGCCATACACCCTGTGCTTAAACAGTATACAGTCCGTGGCTGGCTTTAATCATGTCTTGTATTAGCTGCTTAGTGACATTGTTTGTCAATGATGAATACTGAAAAGACAGAACAAAGATCCTTGATCAGGATCTGGACAGTAGTAAATAGTGAGGTCATCAGTCCTCCACCCCAGAAACCTCCGACCGGACACTTTGCAGAAAGTCTCTAAAATGTCGTTCTTGTTCTTATTAATAACTTGTGATGCATTATTACAGAAAACGGCAAAAGAAAAAAAATAAATTTTGAGTATTTGCAGAGTGCTTGTTTTTGTTACATTTGCTTAGAAATCATTCAAGTTCAAGAGCCTTCAAGTTTCCCACATTACACCTGTACACTTGAATATGAGACTATAATTAGCTTCCAGTCTGCTTGTGATGCCACAAAATGCTCACGAATTCAAGGTGAGTACAGAGAAGCTTTCCCCTTTTATATGAAATGACATCATGTCATGATATACAGATAAGCACTGACTGCAGAGAGCCTCAACAATCAGAACAAAAGAGAAGGCAGATTAAGAAGAAGGAGGAGGAAGATCAGGTGTTTGTTCCCATTCGGTACACAGCCTTATCCATCAACATTCAACACTCTTCTCTTCTCCATCCTGCAGGTCTGTGACTCTCTGAGAGGAGCGGCGTCACCCGCACACCTGCTCCTCCCTCATCACTCCGTTCTCTTGAGCATAACACTCAAAAGGCCAATCTAGGTTTTGTTTATGACTGACTTTTAAGACTAAATGATCCTTGACCAAACACACACACACACACACACACACACACACACACACACACACACACACACACACACACACACACACACACACACACACACACAGGAAGTCACCTGGCTTTAATTTCCCAATTATATGTGCTGACATGCTTTGTGTCTCCTGTTGACAGGCTACATGGCCTGTAAGCACGTACACCGCCTCTCTCATCCTCTCTCTCTGCACCTGCTGGTCCATATAAGAGCAGTACACTGTACTTTGGGAAGCTGACTGACTGACTGAAAAACTCAGAGGAAATCGTCTACAGTGGTCAAATACAGCTCGCTCTGCTCATTTTCCCTTTGCAGGTTTTCTCAAACTACACGCCTCAATGTGTAAGGGGCTCTCCTCCCTGCCCTCCTCATGCCTGGAGAAGTAAGTATGCAACTGGGTCATCATGTTTTCTGTGTGATTATGTGATTCCCTGCTTGCAGAGTTTGTATTATTAACTGCACCTGTATGTTTCAGGGCCAAAGAGATGCGAGTGAAGTTAAGCCATCTGGCAGAGACGCACCACAAGCACCACAGGTAAACCTACTGAAACGCATGCTTCAAACCAATAGTAACCAACTCATCCAACAGCAACAGCAACGCTGAATTGTTTCTGTCTCTTCTCAGGGTTCAGGATGGGAAAGCTTTTCAGGACCTGGAAACTCTGCTAAACACCAAAAGTGAGAAAGCATTTTGCCTTTATTTCTTTGTATACCACTTCAAGTGAGCTCGTTCTTTCAACAACACATTTTTAACAGAAGCTATATGGAAACGCAGAAGTTTAAATAACAAAACGAATGATGTCTGAATTTAACTCACAGTCATGGTTTACTGGAACGCTTGAATAGAGCAGAGCCATCATTAATCTTATAAGTAACACCGGAGCTTCTCCTACATTAACCATGACAATTAAAATGGTCTAAAAAGTCTACTGAATTTTTCCCCCCTTGCATAAGTATGTAAAAACAACAAAAACAAAACAAAAAGCAGTGTTAAGCTTGCACAGCAGGTAGCTGTCTTGTAGTACTGCCTGTACATACAACACTAATGCCAAGGAAGATTACGACTCAGGACTCAGGAAAACTTCTGTCAGTGAACAGTTTGTTTGCAAATGATTCCATTATTCTTTCTGTTTTTTTTTTTGGAATCGAGGTTGTATAAAAGTTGAAAAAATAAGGCCACGCTAATATATTGATACTTGATACCTTAGCAATATTCCCCTTGACGTAACAGTGTATCCAGTGTTTTTGGAGCTGGTGTCACAGTCAGGAGTAAAAGTCAGGACTTCTTGACCTGTGGTGCTTTAATATTGACCCTTTGTTGTCTCTTGTGAGTCCACCAATATTATTGAAATGCACCACTGAATCAGTGGAGTATCATTTTAAGCAGTGGTCATAATTTTACGATCACTGTTCAGCTCATTTCACGACAGAACATGTTTTATGTTTTCCGTGACAGAGCCACAGGGAGGAGATGCTTTCTGGGTTTATTTTTGCTGCATCAAAGAGCCAAGAAAGCATGAGAGATTCTGACCTGAAATTCTGGTTGAATATATGGCCGGAGATGCATTCATCTTTTTCTCACATTGATTCCTCTTGATTTGTTTTATCCCCTCCCTCTGGCTCGTCCTCCTCTTCTTCTCTGTCGTTCTTCTGTCTCCCAGATGGTCTGCAGGCATTTCGTGGGTTCCTGCGTTCAGAGTTCAGTGAGGAGAACCTTAAGTTCTGGCTGGCCTGTGAGGACTACAGGGTTTCTCCTTCAAAGACCAAAGCCTGCAGCATCTACAGCCAGTTTATCAACCCTGACGCCCCGCAGGAGGTTAGTGGAGAGGATAGTGTGATAGAAGAGGAACAAGGAGCATTAAGACTGCAGGAAGCGTGTGAACACTTAATGAAACTGATGAACGGGATCTGGGGATGTGTGCAGTCAGGAAAAGAAATCTTTTCATCACCTGTTTTCCCCTCAGGTAAACCTGGACGCTGAGACCCGAGAGGCCGTGTTGAGTGTGATGGATTCTGTGTGTGCTGACACATTCGAGAAGGCGCAGCAGAGGATCTACAGTTTGATGGCCAAAGACTCCTTCCCCAGGTTCCTGCGCTCCCCTCACTGCACGGAGGCCATTAAGGCTTTCTAAACATACACTGCTGATAACTGCAGACATGCTTTAGACATAAGCGCTGAAGAGTCTCGTATTTTAGCAGTTATTTCAATCAACAAGCTTGTTTTGTGATTGTTTTCTATATGGTAGTGCTGTCCTCGTGAACTGTATGCATGATGCTCTTATTGTAATGACAATGAGTTGTAGACATTGTTAAAGAGACTCACGGTGTGAAACTTATGTAGATGCAACTACATTGTGCCTCTGGACTGAATAAGCTACAAGTAACATCCACAAAGGATTCAAATAAATACCTCGTAAAAAGGGAGTATATGGTATTTAATGACAGTAATCAGTGTTTATTTGCATACATACTGCATAGAAATATGTTTTCATACAGAAGCTTGCTGAACTTGTTCTGGCACAGGCTGCTTAAGAGTGTATGTTGACATTAAAACAGTTTAGTGTTCAGCCATATCACTGTCTGGCTTGTAATCACAGTGCTGGTCTAACGCGGTGGCCTTGATAAAAGTCAGGTCCACTTCCTTAGATGGTGGTGTTTGCTGAAGACAAACACCCTGCGGCACGCCTCAGCTGAACGGCTTCACCTTGGCTTTTGAGTCCAATATAGCAGAGGCTTACTTTAAGGGGTGCAATGGTGCATCACAGTGTTACCAGACAGTAGCAACAAAGGGGAATCTTCAAATTTTTTCATTTTTATTTCATTTTTTCACTTGCGTCACGGCTGGGCTGAAGACTTCAAGTTTGTAAATAAAGGAAACCTGGGGGTGTGGAGCCACTTTAAGCATAACACACCTGAATCTCTGATCGACCTGTTGAGATCTGGCTGAGTTGCATTGTGGTGAATGTAGGCACCAGGTTTTGATAAGAAAGAAGAATGGAATACAACATTTGATATCTCTGGTTGTACTGCACTGATTCCAAAACATTTTTTTTAACTTTTCAACAGGAATCTGACAACATCGCTCTACTAGAGCACTGAATACTCTTAAAACACCACACTTGGTCTTGACCAGGCTAAATCTGTGGATATTAATCCACTCTCAGAATAATGTTACTGAATCCTACAGTGTAACCAAACACTCTTACTGTTTCCCCCAGCCTGTGGAAGCACTGGACTCCCCATGTAGCTGCTTCAGATACACCAGCAGCTTGAGTTCACTGAAACATATGAGCTTATCTGGGAAAGTCACCAGAGACTGTCAACACTGTCCTTGTGCAGAGGCACTTTTCTGAGCCTTTATTATGCTAAAGTCTTCTGTTTGGTCTGTTCTGTTTGCTGGATGACAAAAAATGCCCACTTCCTTACAAATGATCTTTCTTGAAAAAAAAAAAAAAAAAAATAGCATTTACAAAGACTTTGCATTCAAATGAGTGACAAAGTAGCTAATAGAAATGTGTTGGACTTAGCAGATCATAGTGACCTTTAGTTTCTTCATTTTTATCAACAAACATTTTTTATTTTAAAAACATCAAACATTATATGAAGCCACTTTTTCCTTTCACTTTTCCTCTTTTAATTATTTTCTGTACAGTCATATAATTACATCACAGAATGATTTATGGTGGCGCAAACCAAAGGGCATATCAAATTATGTTTTTTTATATTAAAAAAGAAGGAACGACACTGAGGGAACTCAGTGAGAGTCAACAAAGTCTGTGGTGCCCCCTAGTGGAGGTTTGTGGAATTTATATGGCCCAGTGACGCATTTATCCAGAATCCTTGTTCTCTCATGCATTTCTTTGTAAACTGAAAAAACACATGACTGGTATTTGTACAATATGGACTATTTGACTTTTCTACATGCCTGAAGTCAGCTGAAACATTCAGGATTCAAAAACAACCGGACAGCTGGCACATATCTTAAATGTGAATCACAGGGTCAGTCAACACCTTAAGTTTAGCACAGTCAGCTTCAGGTCTGTAGGTGCATGGTTGTGTATCAGGTCCTATTTGGTGCTGGATCCTGGGCGTGCTGCTCCTGGCTTGCCTTTACTTTCAGACCCTTTCAGCACACTCAGTGGCTTGTGGAGGGATGAGCTTGCCTTCTGGGTCACCTCCTGCTCAATCTTGTTCCTGATGGCAACCTCTAGACCCTTCAGGGAACAGCAGAGATTGTCATATTAAATTCACATAATAAGTCAAGATCACTGATCTGTTCATTGTTACCAATTCTTCAGACTGATGAAGGGCTGTAAGAATCTGCCACTGTGCTACTGTCCTCACCTTCTTCAGCTTCTGCTGCTGAACCACTTGAGCCTTCTTAGGTGCAATGACTCTCCCTTTACAAAAAGAAATAAACATCACTGTTAAATTTTCTATTTATCAAAATAATTAATAAACACACCCAGTGAATGTCTGTCTGAGAAACACTTTGCTGTATAACACAATAATATTAAAGACCAGACTCTGAACATTATCAACTTTAATGAAGGTGCAAAGCACATACCTGATAAACTGACACAAGTGAATAGTTAGACTGGAAGACTTAATATTACACAAGTCAAAGATCCATGTCCAAGTCCTATTACACAATATTAGACAAACACTGCAAAGCAGGTAAGACACAGGTATTCAATCCTGAGCAAATATCCAAAACATCTGAGTTTAAAAGTCTATGTTCGAGTTAAACAATTGGGTAAGTTACCTAACAGGAAGCGAACAGGCACCTATGGTAAGTAAATAACATGCACCTTTACCATTGGCCACATGCCTTCAGAGGTTTTTGTTGAGTCTGTTTATAATATTATAATATTTGAAGGACAGAGCACAATAGTTATGAAGTCATGTAGTCACAAGCATCCTCAACGTGCTCAGCAGTGTCCGCGCTGGTCACATGTTGATGTTATTTCACTAAAAATAGTTTCGACACCTTTTTCAGCAACTCGCTGGATAACAGGAAATATTTTTAATTCATACCTCCTTTCTTCGGTCCTTTCTGTTTGTTTTGTTGGGGTTTCTTAGAGGCTCCTGGCCGCTGAGCTTTAAACTTCTGCGAACCCTGAGCCATTTTTGCTAACCGGAAGTACACAAAGCGCTGTTCTTCTTTGCTTCCATTTGCGGTTATCGTCCTCCGTTATTGCATTACCGCCACCTACAGGAGTCTCCGTGACAGGCTGACATAACTGCGTTTGAGATGGACAAAAACAACTCATTTCACTGTGGTTTTATTCTTTTTACTGTATTGATGTGAAAGAGAAATCTCGTAATTCATGACTGCACTTTACAGCATTATATTCATATACGTATATATAAAAAAAATCCAGTTTTGAACTATTTCCACATGTTACAAAATAAACCCAGATCAAGTGATTATCAATAACAACAATAACATACTTGCACTTAAAGAGGCCATCTGAACAACTCTCCTTCCACGGTAACTGCAGGCCATACTAATCATTGAGAATAATGTATAAGCACTTGCTTTCATTAGTCGAATCAATGTGGAAAATACGTGGCAAGTGGCGCTGAATTTTGGCACCTGATTATTAGGCATATGCTGGGCATCTCAAGGGGAAGTTGGTGGAACATCTTTTTAAATACAGTACTATATTGCTGCTTCTTCAAAAGTGTGGTGCAAAAAACATAGTGTAATACAGACAGATTCAGCTGCAACCCAACGTAACACACTTGCCTGAAACTAGGCTACTTTGGCAAACTAAAAGCACTGCCACAAATTATTTTTCACTATGAGTTCCAGTTACAAACATTTGTGAGATGTGTAGAATTTCAGTCCAGATTAGTTTTGTTTTTCCACAATCTGTCAATCTGCTCTGCTTCAGCCTGGCACGTCGAGCGTTTGTGTTCATGCATTTCAGTGTTTGAGTCCGTGTAGGCAGACGGAGAGGTAGTGTGTATGGTTGAGGAGGCCTCCCCAGTGTGGTGTACTAATGGCCTAGTCACTAGGAATCACAATGTCATGAAAGAAAACAACAAACCACAGCCAAACAGCTATAATCATGATGTACAGACGAACAAAAATCTCATACCTCTTAAAGATTTAGAAAGAAATAATATGTGGTGGGTCTGATGCCCACAAAGTTGCTACATATGCCTGGAACATGGTCTTAATTTGCCCCCAAACACGTGATGTCTTGAACTGTACAAAAGAAAAAAAAATTCAAATACGCAAGTGTCTTTTCTGCTCATGTGACCCAACAGCATCTTTGTGAGTTGAGGTTTGATGGCTGGACAGACGACAAGTGGAGGAGGAAGATGAAAGCAAAGGACAAAGTGAGCTTATATTACAGCAAGATATGGACGACACTCTGAATACTGCAGCCATTAGTGACATTAAGCTTTGTTTACGCTGTTTTCTTCCTCTCAGTGGTCCTGTAGAGTACATAACTTAGTGTATTTATCACCTGTTGAAACGAATGAAGCGAATGTCAAAGTCCACAAGGGCAGTGTGCAAGGTCAGAAGGGGATTAGTGTATTATGTGGCCAGACCTGTGTGTCATCAAGCACAGGAGTCACTGAGTATGTTTATGTACCAGTATCAGTACTGCAGTTTTCCATCTGAATGGATGAAGAGAGCAACAATCATTGTATTTTTTGTCTTACTGATTAACTACTATATAACTTCAGTTAGTGATGCACTTGCACACCTGGCAGAGAAACCTGGATCAGGCGTTTTACATGTCACATGATCCTGGTTTCTACTGGAGAACTCAAGCTACCAGAATCAGATGACCAACACCAGGGGGGATAAGGGCTTATCTAGGTTTCCTTGACCATTCTTAGACATTAACATGCACAACACACAACCAGGACACTAGTGTGCATGTTAATGCAAAACGGTGGAGACACAGTGTGCTGTAGTGGTGCGGTAGGAGTTTCAGAGGGCAACCATTTTCAGACTCACAGCGAATCAAACGGCTGCCTCAGGAGTCTGGTTGCTGTCAGCTTCTCAGTGAGATTCTCTCCAGTGGGTTTGAAGAGATGGCGGACTGGCTACATGATACAAACAAGTGTGAAGGAAGGACTGTGGGTCTGCTGTCTCTCTGGTTCTGATCAGCGAGCTATACTGGTGCTGCACCTGTAAGGCAGTGAGCAATGTGGGCCCCAAGGTTGGCCCTGTGACATTCAGTACAGTGAGTAGGAGTGTCCCATACAGATCCATATCTGGGACTTTTCTGTGGAGCCTCTTAAAACAACAACCGCATTATAGGATTATTGGCCAGGTGACAAAACTGCAGAAACTCAGATACACACCTTTCACACACTAAACCTGGGAATGACTTGAGATTCTGAACATGAGTTCAATCAGCGTTCGAGTTCAGCCTGATTCTGAGTATATACGAGGTCACGGTCTAGTTTTAAAACTGGTTCATGATCATTCAGGCCTACAGTTTATAGTCACTGTCTTACTGATTAATCTAACAACATTTCTATTGTTTTTTTTTTTTATCAGAAAATGAGAAATGTTGAAAATTTCCCAGAGCTCCAGGTGACATCTTCAAATTTCATCTAACCAACAGTCAAAAGCCCAAAGATATTCTTTTAAGTGACATAACACTGAGCAAAAGAGCAAATATTCACATTTACGAAGCTGCAACCAATGGCAATTGCCATTTTTGCCTGCAAATAACTAAGTTAATTTAACTGACTAATTCATTTCAAATCATCTCCAACTTTATGGGATTTTTTTTTTCTGCTCTACGATCCTGTTCTGCCATCTTCAGGTTCAATAAGAGACAAACTCACGGCTAACAGGAGTAGAAATGTCAGCCATTAACTATGGAGAAAACGTTTTGTGTAGTCCATAATGTCTCTCTGTCTTCAGCTGCCCATGGAGTGGTCTGATGGGCATTTCAGTTATGAAAAGAGGATTAATCCAAAGTCGAAACACATTCTGAACAGAGCACAAAGGCAAGAAGTGACTGAGTGTCTGAAGTCTGTCCTGATCACAGCCCCAAACAAAAGCAAGTCCACCTCAGTTGAAAATTACATTCTGATCATTGTTGGCATCAAGCTATGTGTCGCAGAGACGGATACTGCAGTGTGGATAAGACCCCCCAGTCTCACAGGAAAAGTTCACCCCAAAACAAAGACATGAAGTCATCTGCTGCGCAACCACACAACAAGGTTTTGATAAATCCTCAAGTGTGTATGGCTTTAGACTTCTGAGTAATCACTGTCCCACACTCCATCATGTCAACACTGTGGCTCATTAAACCTGCATTCATTTATATCTTTGGCCACTTGGGGGCAGTGCAACAAGCTGGCAATACAACGCTGACATACCACCGCCTTACAAAGTTGTTAAGGTGGACACATTAGAAAACGCTCCTGA
Organism: Chaetodon trifasciatus; assembly: GCA_037975065.1. Classification (NCBI taxonomy): domain Eukaryota; kingdom Metazoa; phylum Chordata; class Actinopteri; order Chaetodontiformes; family Chaetodontidae; genus Chaetodon; species Chaetodon trifasciatus. The sequence continues at coordinate 1,743,169 of JBBMOE010000076.1, forward strand.
AGTTCGTCAGTCTGTGCTGCATGGCGCTCAGCAGGTAACGTACAGAGCTTTTCACTGACAACAGCTGGGTTTTGTGACCGAAAAAAGACGACGAGAGTGTGAAGCAAAACGCTGATATTGCATAAAAGCAAAACAATGAGCTGAAAGAAGCTAAAAGGCTCCACAGAGCTGACGGTGACTGAAGAGCTGAGTGACACCTTTCACATTAGATGTAGTCCTTTCTTCCATTGCCAGTATAAAAATATTGATTGCAGCTTAAAAGTCCAATATTCAGCCTTTCTTCTGGTTGAACACACAGGCTTTAGGAAATATAGAGAATTAGAGAGATTAGTTGTTTTTTGACATTTTTCTTGGCTGTAACATATCGCCCTGATACTGAAAAATAATTTTGGATAAGCCTCACTAAACAAGAAGAAGCAACGGAAGTAAAGTCTTGACTGTCATGCAAGCGAGCAGATGACCAAATCTTTTTTTTGGGGTGAATTATGCCTTTAATTGTGATGCCTGTATTACAGAAACACAACAGCATGGCAGACCTCTGGGCTCACAGCAAAAGCTGTTATGGCAAAAGTGACACAAATTCCCTTTAAAAGACTTTTCTTCCAGAGCGTCCGGTGCAGTACGGTGGATATTTATATGGTGCTGACATAAGTATGGTTACATATATATAAGTACATTATGACAATACAAGTGTGGTATGATACAGCACAACTGGGAAAAGCAAGATGCAAATAAGGAGTGAGGTATAAACACAGCCATGTATGGTCATAGGCTTCAGCTGACTAACAAGGACCAATCAAGAAAATCCATTTGTTCAAAATTTCGCCGCACAGGGTAAAAAGAGTGAAATACTGATTTGTCATATCACTAAAAATTTCTCTCGTTGTGAAAATCTATGAGCTATAAATTTGGATTATTCCTCTACAAAAGGTTTCTACACAGAATCAAAGAAATGAAATGTTAATATAACATTTTTGATGTCAACTTTAAATTTTAAATAACCATATATTTGGTTAAAATAGCAGTACCTTTGACTAGCAGGGGTTAGTTTCTACATATGTACAGACTACCAGCAAGGATATGTATATTTACAAGTGGGTAGCAGCATTTTGGAAACCATGGCTGATAAGAACCACTACTGTTGAAAGCAAAAATAAAAATCAGTCCTGCCACTTTGAATTTTGGTATGTTTTTTTTTGTTTCTAGTTTTGACCAAGCCCTGAAAAATTACCTCAGTAATGACTCACAAAAATTCTTTGCCAGATAGAATTTATGGGATCGAGTGCAGCTGAGCACTATTCCTTGTCAAAGAAGCCATTTAGAAAGAGAAAGAGGCAGCAAGAGAGAGTGAAAGACGGAACGGAAAACTGGGGAAAAGGTGGGATGGAGAGACCACAGATAACGATGAGGGACGTAAAGGAAAAGGGGGACTGCACGTGTGTCTGCTTGACTCCTGCAGTGACTTTGTGTGTGTGTGTGTGTGTGTGTGTGTGTGTGTGTGTGTGTGTGTGTGTGTGTGGGTGAGTAAGAGACTGAAGAACACATTTTCATCTGTGTGCACCACTGACATGTAACAGTGACCGTGCGTCGACCAAAATCAAATTAAACCACAACCATGACTGTGTGTTTGTGTTCTGTGATGAAATGAGTGTCTCTCTGTGTGTGACATTAAGGTGGAGTGGTGCACACGGACCAGCGGGAGGGGCTGAGTGGCTTTAGAGGGCAGTGAGGCGGCCGGTGAGCGCCGCCTGGAGCTCGGAGGGGAGGAAGACTCCCAGCTCTGTGATGATGCCACCTGTGATGAGCTGGTGAGGGGTCACGTCAAAAGCCGGGTTCCACACCTCGATGCCTACACAGCGGGAAACAGCAATGAGTGACGCGAATAAGAAGCACATCAGAGTCATATCGTGAAGCTGAAAGGGGATCATGATCTCCATCATTCAGCCCTTTCTACACTTCCACAAATCTCTGAAACACCTCATGACTGTAGACTTTCATTTTAAAACAAGGCTCAGTGATTCCCAAAAACAGCTTTGCACTGTAGTCTTTAGCAAATGACTCAAACAGCAGTAAATAGTGCATTCGTTTTACAGCAGCGGGGTGGTGTGCATGTGATCGACTCCACAGTAAACTGCAGTGCCTCCGCTTATGGTAATGAAGGAACATGTCATAATGGCGCCCTTATAACAGCACTCTGAAATACTGTTTACAGGTACGACCAGAGAAGTGTGTGAGAGGGAAGTTAAAGAGAGCGATGCACAAGCACATCTCCTCCCCTCCGGGGGCCAGTGAGCTCATTAAACGAGTGTGCTTTAATTACTGTGATGTCACCGAGCACCACTCTGCTCTGGCAACATAATTAGAGATCAAATGAGTCAATTCACCTCTGACAAACTCACCTAAAACACGACTTCAATGTCTGCTTTTACAGACTCGTGGGCTCCGACAAAGTCATTGGTGGCTTTAAAAACCCCTTTCTGAACACATTTTGTAAGTCTGCAAATTTGCAGACTTTCTTGGGGAACTTTCCCACAATTCATAGCATTCAGGTTTAAAAACACTGGCAGGGGACACCCTGATGGCCTAGAGGTATAAGGAACTGACCATGAACTGCAGCATCTCTGTTTGAATGTGGCTTGGGATCTTTGTCTCTCTCACTTGATTTCTTGTCATCTCTCTGACGTCACTGTCTAATAAAGACATCAAAAATGTGACAAAAAAGCTCCCAAGAACAAGTTTACAGGCAGGCAGCAGCAAGCACTTTGTGAAAAGTGGAGCCTGATGATAGCACAAAGTGCAACTTTGGAGCCCTTGCACCTTTTTTTTACTCGGGCAGTTGCACTGCATGTGACGTCGGTCAAACACTGTGAGGGTTCAGGGTCCAGGGCAGACTTTGGAACTGGGCCACACTCATCCATCTCTGCAAGCCTGACGTTCTCCCATCGCTCCCAGTCCTCTACTGAACTCACTGTTTTTTGTTTGTACCCATTCCTGCCATTTTTTACTTTACAAAAAACACCACACACGTCTTACCAGGGGCAGCAATGGGGACTCCATTTATACTGGTGAGCTCCTCAGGGGGGCGCACTTCGATGATGATGTCCCTGCCGCTCTCCAGGCTCAAGTCGCATGACGTGCTGGGTGCCGCCACATAGAAGGGAATCCCATGGTGCTTTGCGGCGATGGCCAGCTGGTACGTGCCCACCTTGTTGGCTGTGTCACCGTTGGCAACCACCCTATCTGCACCCACCACCACAGCTGAGAGGGAGACCATGTGAAGTAAGTAAGTGCAAAGAACAGACTGGATAAAAAGGAAAAAGATGAGATGCAACACACACACGCACACACCTGTGATGTCCATTTCTCTCATGGTGAGCGCTGCCATGCTGTCTGTGATGAGTGTAGCAGGGATTCCTTCTGCGACCGCCTCATAAGCCGTCAGTCTGGATCCCTGGTTGTACGGCCTCGTCTCCGTGCAGTACACGCGCTTCAGCCGGCCCAGTGCATGGAGGCTTCGCACCACACCTACACATGCAGTTATTATTACAGTAACAGCCCCACAAATGTTTTAACATCACCTCCTTTTCTTATTCACACCCATGGCTCCAGTCTCACCGAGTGCGGTCCCATATCCAGCTGTGGCCAGCGAGCCGGTGTTGCAGTGTGTGAGGATGGTCACAGAGTCCCTCGGGACGCCAGACAGGATGTGCTGGGCACCATAGTTACCGATCTTCCTGTTGTCATTGACGTCACGCTCCAGCATGTCTTCGATCCAGGCAATTACACTGTAGAAGGGGGGCCACAAGAGGTGGGAATTGAGAAGAGGCTCCGTCTGCCGCTCTGGACTTAATGTGTCCATCAAGTCTGCAGTTACAATATGCCCGCATGTTTCTGTTTGTCCTGTTATTTCTCAAACAAACAATGCTAAGTAAAGCAATGCATGGTCTGTTACGTTGCTGTAGTTTATCAGTTTCAAAGTAAAACATAATTAACTCAGAACAATTAACCCGATCCATCCATGACGCTGCACTGTGACTTTTAGCTGCACAGACTCATCACCCAGCACCACATGTGCTGCCTTTGAAAGGAGGAAATGGACTCACAGTCGGTATGGGGAGTTCTTTCCAGATACCGATTGCGATCCCTTAACCCAGGGCACCTGTCAATATTCGTTCCACTCGCTTTTCTTTTTCCTAAATTGAAAATCTGTTCACCTCTCTGCTCTGAACCACGGATATGTGAGGCAACACGTTAGCAGGGATTGCTGTGGCGTGCAGTCGGGTGCCCGCTGCGACTGATGTCAGAAACTTTGATAAAGAAACTGTTCTGAATGAGGATTGGTCACATCTGGTCCATACCTGATCCACAATAGAAGATCAGTATTTGAGCCGAATCTGGTGTATTGCCCTAAGACCAACATCTGTCCTCACCCTTCCTATGTTCTGCTCGTTTCCTGTTTGTGCAGCTCTAAACTACAGTCCTGTTATGTTCCACACTCCTCAAGGTGTTTCATTTTCACACTGACACATGAGCTGCAATGACATTTATTTGTTTATATGGGATTCTTGGTTTTCACAAAGTATCTGATCTATTCACTCACAACTAAAAAAAAACACCTGCAGCTGGTGTTGAATGAGGGAGTGCTCTAGCGGCAGCTAACATGGCACAGGTTTAGATCCTTTCAGGTTTACTTATTTGACAGAGCGGCCTTAAAGGTGTCCTGTGGAGTTTTCTTGAAAACAAAGTTTCTGTGAACAAAACACACAGTTTGTATCCTTGAGGCTAAACAAATGTTTTTCAAATGCAAAGACATATCTATCCTCATTTAACACTTGAAAAGCTGCTTTAAAGTTTGAAGTCAGCATTGTTTACGTCCCTGTTTACTTGCAGACAGTCTTCTTCTTCGCTGCCTTTGCTGGCGTACTGCTGTTTTTTTGGCACATAACTTCCACCAGAAGATCAGGGGAACAGTGTGGAAGCATAGAACAGACACAAAACAGGGACCCACAGGGCTCCATGACGCTACGAGTGATCCTGAACCCCAGAGGGTACCATTAACTAAATCATTATGGCGAAATTATTGGCTGAAGCTAAATTACACTGCCGTGCACACAGGCAAACAAAACAAGTGTAGAAATGTATAAAAGATTTTGATCTGCATTAATCAGTATGATGAATAAAAAAGGAGAAGCAGGATGTTTACTGTCCTTTTAGTGCAAAATGTTGTCTTTTTGACGGGGTTACCTTGCTGAGCTCCAGACGGACAGACAGTCACAAAAATAGGGAATATTGGAGGGAAAACACAACAACTTCTGTTTTGACTAAACCAACCTGCTGAAGTCTCACACTGACTTTGAGTTGAACTTTGAAATGTGTCTCTTCATGCAACAGCAGGAAGCACATGTCCTGCATCACCCTCATTAAAATTGCATTAGGAAGTTGCGTGTGCACCTATCCTTCAATCAGCGCTTCAGCGAATCAAATGACAACAAAGCAACTGACCAATGACGAGCAGGTCAAGCTGCCCAGAGCCCGGCATCAGCTCTGAGGCCGCCCCCTCCCTCCAACCTGCCCACCTTTCTCTGAGCTGCTCCGAGTTCTTCTCCATGCTCTCGTTCTCAGCAAACTCCATCAGCTCACGGGCGGCGCGGCCCATGTTGACAGCGGTGGGCCGGGCTGAGGTCAGGTGACACAGAGACTCCCTGATGAAGGTCACGGGGTCATCACCTCCCGCGCCTGCCCGCAACTCCACAGCCAGGCTGAGGCAGCCGACGATGGCGATGGCAGGGGCGCCCCGCACCTGTAGCAGAAGGAAGAGGAGAGTCAGCATCGCATGGTGGTCCTTCTCTTTCCCAGTTTTCAGGAGGGTTATTAATCTCTTTCCACCACAGAGATGTAAGGCGGTGATCACTGAGCCAAAAGTTCTCACGACATCTTTGACTGAAATGATATCATCTGTCTTGGAGTCGTTTCTCTCTCTGCCATTAGACTCCCTTGTCATGACATCACCCCCTCTGCTTATGGCACATTCCTTCACTGACACTGACACACACACACACACACACACACACACACACAGGATCAAACGTGCAGCTGCTGCATGTGTGTGCATCTGGGAAGACAAAAGAGTGAAATATGTGCAGAGCAGCAGTAAGTGGACATGTGAAAATGTTCCCTACTGAACTTGAACAACGTGTGTCTGTCTGAACTCCTCCCTCTGTCAGGACATCAGGTACGGAGGGAGAAACGAGCCGGAGGTGTCACTGAGTGCAGCTCAAGACCAAGACGCGAACAAAAAAGCCTGGCAAAGGTCATTAATAATTCATCAATAATCTCTCCCAAAGAACGAGGAGGAGGGGGGCATATTTCATGGGTGGGTGGCTGAGTGCGGGTACCCAGTTCGCCACGCTTGCACATGATAATGTGAAAACTATAAAGGATGGGGTTTTGGGGGGGTGGATAATCGGGGAGTTGTGGGTAGCTGGCGGGTGCTGCAGGTGCAGCCAAAACAAAAATACAGGCCGACAACGGGAGCACGACGGCGAGCATATGGCAACACATGCGTGCAGCGGTGAGAGCACAAAAGAGCCGACACAAAAAACACACTGATGGCGGGGAAGAATGCACACTGCAGCGGGCGTGCGGGTCGGGTGGGAAGCGGGAGAGAAAGGGTGAAAAGGGGTGGAGAGAGAGAAGGGAGCTCCGTACCTTCATGGACTTGATGGCCTCGTAAGCGTCCTGCACCGAGCGGATCTCATCGTACACGGTCTGGTGTGGCAGCAGCAGCTGGTTGAGGATCTGCAGAGACCCGGCCCGGTAGCGGATCGCTTCCAGCGTCATGACCGAACAACGAGGCGGGATAGTGGGAGAAATGACACGGATGGACCGGTTGCGGGCGGGTGCGCGCACACGCACTCACTCACTCTCTCTCTCTTTCACACACACACACATACACACATACACACACACACACACACACACACACACACACACTCTTCCCCCCTCACACACTCTCTCTCCCCCTCTCTCTCAGAGCGGATACACGCTGAAGTGACCGGCCGCGGCCTGGCTGTCGGCAGTCCCGGGAACCGTCGCGAACAGAAGACGGGAAGTGCAGCAGGAGGTGGAGGTGCGGGTGGGACGGAGTAAAGAGAGGAGAAGGTCTGCTGTGCAGTATGGGAGGATAAAGAGGGGAGGGGAGTGAGAGAAGGGCTGAAGACCTTCACACACTGACAGAACAGGCAGGGAGGCAGACACGGAACCACGTGTTCACCCGAGCAGGAAGCCCTCGCTCCGTGTCCACGCCCACCAAAGTCTCGCGGGTTGTCCAATTTTACCAAGATGTGCTCTTCTGTCTCTGTGCACCATCCCCCCTCTCATCTTTCCCCTCTTTGTCGGGGGAAATTTCACATTCAAATACGTTATTAGCATAACACCAAAGCCCTAAGCCCCCCCTCCCCCGACCCCCCACAAAGCAGCAAGCATTGTCTGAAAAAAGATGCGTCTATTTCTGTCTTACATTTCATTGTTTTAACCTTTGTCTTTTGGTGACACTGACTTTACTTCCTCCTATACCCTCACTGCTACATGTGTTAATAAATAGGTTTAATTATTATATTTCTTATTTAAAGTCCACAGTAGAAAATGACTGAAGCGTTAATCCTTCCCTTTGACACAAACTGAGTGTGCGCATTTGATGGTGACAAAATCCAGAAATGACATTAATCACTGATATATCACCAAAGTCTATTTCACGTTTCATGTTGAATTGCATGAACACACATATTCCAATTAAAAAAGGGGCTTCCAGACGCAGACCCCTGCACCTGTGTGTCTTTCAGAGGGGTTTGGGTGGATATGTTGCATCTAAAGTTCTTCCAACACTAATCACAGATGTAGGTCATCTGAAAATACATTGTATTCAACCATATTTTACCCCAAACAGAAGTCATCTCTCCTCTGGAACATGTTATCAGTGCAAATCATGTTTATCATAAGGAAAAGTCATTAAGTGTCCAGCAGATACAAACATGTTAACTATGGTTTTTAAGTTGTTAAAAAAAGGCTTCAATGAAGACTTAAACTCTTTGCTTTTTCACCATTTTATTCACATTAACACCAAGCTCATACATTAGATAATAAAGCCTAAACAATCAGGCCTTCATACATTCACCTTTTTGAGCTGCACAAATCATCATGACTTACACTTAAAAATAGAGACAGTGCATATTATGCTGTAGATTTACAGTATATAAATATTACATTTATACTGATTGCCCTTACATGACTTCACAGATTACAAACTGTCATAGGTTCAATGATAGCATTTCCCCAAGCCCAGATGAATACATGTACTGCAGCTGATCAGGACAATCCACCAAAATTTCTCCTTTTAAAGGGAGTGTAGTCTGATTACAGGGTAAGATAAAAAAAAAAAAAATCAAAATGAGAACAAATGAAAAAGAGTGTGTGTGGTGTCCTGTAAATGCGAGAAAGGAGTGTGAGTCACCAGCAGGACAACTTTTAACAATATGTTTCTCTTCCCGGGTCCTGACCATCCGAAAACCACCCTGAATGTTGATGAGCTTGTTGCCACGACAACGGGACAGCCTCTGAGGCCACGAGGTTATTCCAGGAGGGGGGTGATGTGGCGGGAGTGTGTGTGTCTGTGGTGACATGGGGTTAAAGGTTTTGGAGTGAAAGGATGGGGTGCTGTGCAGTTGCAGCTTTTGTGTGTGCGTTTAACAGCGTTAAAACATGTGAGGGCTGCACTACAAACCACATATAGTTTACATCACAGCTGGTCCTGTCTGCAAAACATGTTGCTGTGTTTAAGAAATGAACATGAAAAACAAACTTCAAGCCAAAACAGCAAACGTTCCCTCTGTGTAGCCTCTGAATCATGAGGACTGCTGCTTTCCTTTGTCTTGTGCGATAGGAAACTAAATACCTCTGAGTTCTGGAGTGATGGTCAAAACAAGAAATGTGACGCCAGTGTTTTGGGTTTTAGGAAACTAAGAGGAAATCTTCAGTGTAATCTCTACATTGAGAATATATCAGCAAAGTAATCAACAATGAAATATTAGCTGCTGAACTTTTTGAACAGTTTTAATTATTTCCCAAACACTGTGAAAGCCAATTAGCAAAATCTTAAAATCCCACCAAGTCTGCATTATTTTTTGTCAAATTAACATGATCTTCATATTTTTTGTTAATGCAGTTTTATAAATATATCTGCATTTAAACTGCACTACTGCATAATGCAACACTGCCAAACATGAATGCAGACCTGATGTTTATTGAGATGGATTGCACTACTCAGCGGGCCAAATGTTTGGCCCAAAATCAAGCAAGTTTCAAGCGTCTGCCAAATGATTTTCACAGTGTACGGAAATAAATGGAAACTACTGGCTGCTTGGAAAATGCATCCACCCTGGAGCTGTCCCGCATGCACTGAAAATCTGTCAGCAGAAATGTTAAATACACAGCACTTGCAGTTAGGGAGCTAAAAATGTGCAAGCACACTGGTATACTCCTTTAAGTGCCATCCTATACTAAACTAAAGGCTATGTCACTATAAGTCTTATCCTAACCCACCTAAAACAATATCAACTGATCAAAAGTGCCATTAGAGTCAGAAGAAATCCTCTCCTAATAGATAAAAAAAAAAAAAGAAAAGAAAAAAAGTGGGGGCAGGGTTGTTACATAAAAATCAACACAGACTATGGATGTCCACATCAGGTCAACTTTAACCAGGATTATTTGCTAATGGGGTGAGGCAGTGGGTGGATTAGAGCGGACACATGATCCTTTGCTGCGTCACATGACCAAAAAACTATTAGTGGAGTTAACAGACATCATCCACAGTGAAGAGTCAAATAAAAACATTCAGTGAGGCCCATTTAAAGTAGAGCACTACACCCTGGCTGCATGCAATCAGCAGCATCTGCTGCAGGTTAGCAGGCTGTCAAACACAGAGGAAACAGCTGTCAGAGCACTACAGAGCAGAGCACATGGCACCAATGTGTGCCACGTTACTGTTGTTGTACATCTAGTGCTGGGGTGGCAAAATTATGAATTTCAAGGCGCCTGAACTCATCATGTTTTCCAAAAAATATCAGGTTTGTCTGAATGTTGTCCCCTTGACTTCACAGTCCAAAAAAAAGTGTATAGCAGAGAGAAATGACGAGGATGCCTGTGACAGAGACGTCCAACAGAAATAGAAAAGAGCAATTACCCAGCCTTACTGACACATACTGCACTGGGTTGTCTGTCTGTGGGCAGACTGTTCAGCATCCACCGGGCTGCCTCTGGTGAGCTCTGTGGGACTGACACTGGTTTTGTAAACTACGTGTGCCAAAACCTGAGGAAAATAGCGGCACAGTGACGCAGCAGCTGTTAATTATTTTCTAATCGACAACACAATGGACTTAATATTGTTTAGCAGTTTAAAGTAAATCCAAGAGGAGCAGCCTATTACTCGAGACTCTGAATAATCTATGAATATATGTAAAGGAATTAGTGTGAAGAAAGTGAAGATGAAGCAGACAACAAAGAAGAAACAGCTGATGAAGAAGAAGCAATCCTTTTGCAGAGCTAAGCTTCGACTACATTCACGGCACGCCGTTAACACCCCCTCTCCCCAGCCCCAAAGGCGACTCTACGTCTGATCTAGTCGTCTCCTTGGTGACACAAACACTAATCCCTCATTATGGGATGTAGGCTGCAGCGCCCCGAAGCCCCATTTTTTTTATTCCCATATCACACCACTCCAAACGGAGCAGATTACTGTAATCTGGGAACACTGGAGCAGACAGATTAGATTAAGCTCATTACACACATAAAATATGGGAAAAGGGGTTAAAAACACCTTCATTGGTTAAACACACTTAAGAGCGCACACACACATTTGCATACACACATTTTTGGTCATCTATGGACACCAAAAGACTGAGTTGGTGTCAAATGTAGAAGTCTTCGGACAAATCTCTTCACCAGCAGTTCTCAAAGGTAAGATGGGAATAAAAAATCAATTAACAGAGTGCAGATAAAACATCTGTAAAGCCATACTTCTGAAGCAGCTTTCTGCAGTCGTTTGAGTGCAAATAACCCTGCCTCTTCTTTAGCTGTTTAACATGTTTTAATGCTTGCTTTACTTTCTGCGTCCCTTTGTAGTTCCACAGTGGTTCCTAATTACTGCGGCAGGCAACGAACCACAAGTGACACAAGGTACATGACGAGCTGACGGAATTATCAGTTTGCTTCATGCGTTTGTCATGGACATGAGCAGCACAGGATGCTAAACGTGCTTCAAGTACCCCACTGTAGTGTTTGTATACGAGTGTGAATGAGAGAGAGGGAGAGGGAGAGGGAGAGAGAGAGAGAGAGAGAGAGAGAGAGAGAGAGAGAGAGAGAGAG